>JAWZYT010002791.1:0-135770 GCA_034508575.1 Petrolisthes manimaculis | reverse complement strand
TGACTACTACATAAACACATCATCATCATATATTTGCTCCGTGTGTATTTATGCTACAAGTACGATAATATATAAATGATTAACTAGGTTCACCTTTGGAAAATATTCTAATTAATAGATACAACTTGTAGTGTAATTCGGTTGACAAGCAACACACACATGACTCAAACCAATAACATCACCCTCATGACACAGATAAATATTTAAGTACGTCATTACCTTTACTATTTTAACCATATTTTTGTATTTATGTACTAAAAACTACACATTATAATAAAGAATATAAAGAATATATAAGGGTAATATTAATGTAGAGACCCATGTCCTGGAAAGCCTTATAATAATCTGTTGTTTGATAAAATATGATTTATATGATGGTCACCTGTGTGATAATATACATCTTCCTGGCCAAGGGCGGCATGTCGGCCAGGGAATGACCCAAACTGTAGGCCATGAAGCTTCCTCGTTCAGGGTACAGTTCACTGTTGACCCTCGAGATGGTAGACTTTAGTGAAGCCATTGATGGACGTGAAGATAACCCACCGAAGGACAGTCGTGAAGACAACCCACCGAATGAAGGGCGAGAGGACATTCCAGCGAAAGAAGAGCGGGGTGGAGAGGTTAGGGTATCCTGGGGGCAGACACCGTGGAGAACCTGGATTGTCTGGCTTTGAAGAAGGGTAGTTGATCACGCACTTCATCGTCATCCTCTTCCACAGTGAGTCTCGTCTTGCCGTTCAGGGCCTCCAGTTCCTCGGGTTTTATCATTTCTTGTCGACCTATTCTTCTACCCGAGCCATGGTGATCACAATTCTCTTCCCCTACCTACTCCTCCTCCTCCTCCTCCTCCTCCTCCGTCTCCTCCTCCTCCTCCACCTTCATCCCCTCTATCTTGTTTTTTCTCCTCCTCCTCCTCGCCCTCTACGATGACTGTGGGATGAGGTTCCTCCATTTGGAAGGCCACGTGTACGATGCTGTTCTTACGGTCAGACATTGTTATATATTCCCTCTTGGTCTCCTATTAACCATTACCAAACCACCAGGTAGGAAAGGGAGTAAGGTAACGAGAAGAAAGTGAGAACAAAATAGTCAGAGTATAACGGAATGAACGTTCCAGGAAAAACGTCACTCCACTTTAATGTCAGACAGAACGTTTCTACACGGCTTTTCTCAACAAGTTTCTATAAACTGAGTTCCTCGGCCTTAGAACTGGACCACCCCAGAACTGACTTAACCAGATCACCAATAAATGATCGTAAAATAAATGCACCTAAAATCAGAGTGCATGTACAGTATTCCACACTCGCGTCACGCCACCACTCGATCGTGTTCACACACAGACTGAAGCAACCTCACTCCACGCTGTCGCAACTGAGTCTGGCTACAGCTGCGGCACTGCCAACTAAAGCGTCTCCCGCCGTGTGTGTGTGTGTGTGTGTTTGTATACTGTCCCTTCCCCATCTCCTTTTCTTCTCTTCTCCATTTACACTACCTTACTCTTCCCTATTTGTTATTCTTCTTCAAGTCATTTCATTTTCTGTGATCTCTCTAGGTTTCCAGCACTCCTCTCCTCCTTATAGCCTTTCTTTCCCATTTTGCCTATGTCTGCTACCCTTTTCTTTCTCCTCTGCTGTATATCCTTGTTTTGTAATCGTTCCTCTTTCCTGTACAGCCTCCCCTTCCATTGCCTTTGTTATCTCTGCTGTTGGTTTTTCTGTGGCCTCTTCCCTCTGCCTCATTTTTACACATCTACTACCCACCCTAATCTCTCTCTCTCTCTCTCTCTCTCTCTCTCTCTCTCTCTCTCTCTCTCTCTCTCTCTCTCTCTCTTCTCTCTCTCTCTCTCTCTCTCTCTCTCTCTCTCTCTCTCTCTCTCTCTCTCTCCACGTGTATCAATGAAGGAAGAAGAAAGACAAAGCGCGAAGGTAAACAATGATATCTCCCACGCAATTCTTCTAAAAAAATTGCAACATCTTTATTCAGACGTTTGTGACATTGTAAGTTACTTAGATGTCCAAATTAAAAAGAGATTGGCATGAAGATGTTAAGGGGATAATACACTTTTGGTACCTTGACTCGAGCACCTTGATTCCTCCAAAGTATACCAGGAAACACGACTATAGGAACAACAATAATGGTAACCTGTGGCTTGGAATAATTTGGAGGAATCAGTTGCTCCAGATATATCAACACTGCATTTCCTCCTGAACTACGTATTGTACATTACAAGCATGATGTCACAACCACTCCACATCACATACATACAGCACATACATATACACATATACACAAACTTTACCATCATGACGTCAAAACCACTCCACATCACATACATATAGCACATTACAATCATGAAGTCAAAACCACTCCACATCACATACATATAGCACATTACCATCATGAAGTCACAACCACCTCACATCACATACATCTGTTACCAGGGTGGAGTTATAACTTGGTATTGGTGTTGGTGGTGCCGCCTTGGAGACACATTAACAAAGCCACACACGTCCTCCTCATTACACAACCCATGCACAACTTAGTTAAATTAATTTGTACTTAATCTGGGAGTCGTGACGTTTGCCTTGTACTAGTGAAGTGAAGTGAGAGGTTCCCAGCTGCTCCTATTCCCATGCAAGGCTGTGGACACTTCTGAACAGTTATTTTCTTAAGTTGATGTATGTTATGTTCTTGTTGTTCTCTGGTTCCCGGTGGTGGTAGACTATTATTATGATTCATTAGCTAGTGAATGAAGTTACATGAACACAAGACACTCCTACGGTATACAGTATATAACCACATACACACCACCATTTCGTTCATGTCCAAACCATTCCAATCAAGGATGGGATATAGTATTTTCTAACTGTATCCAGCCAACTATAAAATGGACTGTGTATTCTCTAATTCCTTTAATGTACTATCAGTATATTCCTTACCTGTTTTAGCTGAATCTCTCTCTCTCTCTCTCTCTCTCTCTCACCCTCTCTCTCTGTGTTGATCACGTGATCAACCATGTGCTCACCTCTGTACCTTGCCCTTACCTCTCCCTATATCCCATCTCTCTCTTTCTTACCCTCCCCAGACCCCCTTCTCTCTCTCATCTTGGAATGGATATATGATATTACTAGGAATTATTTATACCAATGTTTATCTACACACACACACACACACACACACACACACACACACACATACACACACACACACACACACACACACACACACACACACACACACACAACTAGTTTCATCTGGTTCACTACCAGACTGCTTTAAGGGGATAATTCACTTTTGTTACACTGAAGTGTCTTGATTCCTCCAAAGTGTGCCAGGAAACTGAACCAAAAAAGCAAAAATAATGGTGTTATGTTGCTTGGAATAGTTGGAGGATATCAGTTGCTACAGATTTTCCAACACAAAATTTCCCCTTAAGCCTCCCGGCTGATGGGTGATGAAAGTGGAAGAAAGATGTGTGTATGTGTATGTGTGTGTGTATGTGTGTATCCTTGGAGGTATTAATGTTGTGTACCGATGTATGGGTGAAGTAGAGAAGTATGGTATATGTTTGAAATGACCCATACATTGTCCGTCAACCAGGATAAGTCAATTTTCGGTTTGTTTATTTGGTTATTAATTTGTCTGTCTGTCTGTTTGTTAGCAGTATTACGCAAAAAGATATTGCGTGAAGTTTTGTGAAATTTCTATCCAAGGTGTGACTCATGACTGACAACCTTACAGTGTTACGATTGAGGTGAAATATATTGAGGTTTTAAACCCCTAGACTTTCGCCCCTTTCCCAAACAAAGGGTTACCTCCAGCGTGGTGATGAAGGTCTGGCTCGTATTTATATATAATGTTGTGGATGGGAGGATTCCACTGTTCAGCCTTGGCAGACGTTTGCAGTCTTAAGAATGCTATTACTTATAATAAATTGGGCTAGGCTAGGTTAAGCAAAGCAATGAAGGTTAGCTTACTATATATAGTGTAAGTAGACTCTGCGTGTAGATCAGCTACATTTGGAACATGTCAGATGAGGATAGGTCAGGTTAGATAAGTTTTCATACTTGAGGGCAGAGCAAAAAAATGTATTATGATCGGGTGATCTTTGTGGAAATATCAATTGAGTTAATAAATTCTTCATTATAGGTTAAGGGGAAGGTCATCGTCCTCCAGTTACCTCAAGACGAGCTACAAGACTTTTATGGCCTACTCGGGGTGGAATACATATCCATTTTTTCTGTATAATGAGAGACTTGGACCTTATCCCTTCCCCTATTTGCCTTGGGCTTCACCTTGGCGACACACAACAAGTATTGGCTCACTCCCAGGGTCACCACTCCCACTCACCACCATTGGCACTCCCACTCACCACCCATACACTACACTACTTGGGATCTACAAATACCCCAGACTTTTGAGGGTGACAGTACACACCTTCCTCACTTCACCTCTTACATACCTGCCCCTCTACTACACACCATTAGACTCTCCTTTTCCACTCCGTCTTTAAGCTTACTGACATGTCTGTTTGTATGTCCTCATTAGTACAACCTGCATCACAAAATAAAATAAGAGTTTCATTAGAATAAATAAAATGCTGTTACCACCCGCAGTCTGGTTCATTATTTATTAAACTATTAAGATTTTATCAAACTGACGAATCCAGCGACTAACTATATAATGAGGGGCAGTCCATGTGTGGTTGTATATTGTCCATCTTACCTTTTACTTCCATACTGACTCTAGTGTCTGATGTGGTGTGTTCCTAATGACTCAGTATGTCCAAACTGGAAAAAGATGCACGAGGAAGAAATAAGTTTACATTAAGTTTATTATATTTTGTATTCAAATGTTGACAGAACACTGAACAGCCTTAACAAAAGGATGATAATTATATTCAGACGGACTTGTAATGCAGCAGTTAATCAGGTTTGTATTCCTTGCACGGCCAAAATTCATAGCGTACTAGAGCACATTAATTCTTGACCCTGTGTAAGTTCAGTGACCTTTGTAATGTACTGTACAGTCTCCAATATGCTTCCCTTTCTTCTGACCCTCATACGGTCTTTATAACTATTCTGTCATTGTTTGTGTCCAATTAAATATATACATAAAAGTTTATCCTTATTAAAACTTATAAACTGACTTCAGACGTTTACATTTTGCAAAGCACCCTGTCATGCATATTGGTTAGTGTTGACTGTATGTTACGTCACACATATGGAGAACACACACACACACACACACACACACACACACACACACACACACACACACACACACACACACACACACACACACACACACACACATATGCACACAATCATAATTTATGTAACAGACACACCCACTCAAGTGACCAATGAGCGCTCCACAGCAAATGATCCAACCACTGACCTCCACCAATCAGACAGCGGGATAGCAACACACACACACACACACACACACACACACACTGAGAAAAGCAACATGTTCCTCTGTGTTGTGTGAATTGTTGCATGTTTCATCCAACTGGGCTGCAACATCATCATCATCATCATTCAACTGCAAATTAAATAATGAAAGTACTGTTTATACATTTCCTACAGTATTATGATTCTAAAGTATCTCAATTCATAATACAACAGTTATAATGTATACTTAAATAATTTCCCTCTGTTTGACTAAATTACTAAATATTCTTACCATTATTGTGATGCTGAGAGTATAATATATAGTTTAATTGTTGTTTCTATATAGCCATCGACAGGTTTTAATTAATAAATCTATGTATAAACATAATATGAATTATTTGTTTTTAATGTATATGCAAATGAAAATGGAAAAATAAAAATATGTAGCTTTAGTTGGAACTGAGAAACGGTAATGAGAGAGAGAGAGAGAGAGAGAGAGAGAGAGAGAGAGAGAGAGAGAGAGAGGTTATAAATGTACTGTTTACAATTACTCTGCTCTCTCTCTCTCTCTCTCTCTCTCTCTCTCTCTCTCTCTCTCTCTCTAATGTTTGGCACCTTCATCAACAACAACCTCACTATGTATAATTAATAAGAACTGATACTTGTACAGTTGCCCACACATGAAACTGATACGCCTCGCTATTTGTGTGGTATATAGCTACAACAGAAAGAAATGTGAGCAAATGTCATAGTTTGTTGACAGGCAGACAGTAATAATATCATTACTGTCTATCTGTCAATAAACTATAACTTTTGCTTACATTCCTTTCGATTGTATACAACTACCCCACATGTAGTAAGAGTACCAGCTTCATGTGTGGGTAACTGTACATACCTCACCCACCACCACACCCTCTTATTTCACCAGTCACCCTCACAGCAGAAGCCTCTCCCCTCCTCCCTCCTCCAAACCTACCTCCCTTGACCTTCCTTGCCTCAGTGTTCCTTAGTATACTGTACAGTACCTTCTCCACCCATGCACCTTCCACGTACCGCCTCCCCTTCCTTCACTTCACGCTAACACAGAACCAGTTACAGTACAAAGTCTGAAGGTGATAATGGCTTGAACCGGATTGTGTTTGTTTCTCACATATTATAGTTACACAGTCATGTTCGTCCCACTTTCTGAAACAACTCTATATATTAACAGGAAAGGAATGTCAACAAAGAAATTAAAAGAGAAAACAGAGAAGGGAAGAAGGAGGATAAATGATGAAGGAAATGAAGTAATAGCCGAGGGAAGGTGAGGGAAGAAAGGAAGTGTGGTAGTGGACGGGATATCCTGATGGAAGACTGATGCCCACAGGACCTCCACACTTTACCAATTGGCAGGGTTATCTATGGGGACGGAAGGCAGAGTGTCGCATTGGATTCACAGTCTTTATATTGGTTGATGTGGTAATAGTAATGAAAAGTATATATAGTATGCATGTATGTAATGTAGTGTATGTATAATCCATATACGTATGTAACTCGTGCCATAAATTATCTAGTTAAGAATTTTATATACTTGTATTTCGTTTGGTCAAAAAGGGTTACAACCAGAAAAAGAACATTTTATATACATTGGATACAGAGAAGAAAGGAGAAACAACTACGAAGGTAAAAGAGATAAAGAGAAATAAATCATGAAGTAAACTGGCAGAGATGAGAAAATTATTATGGAGGTACAGTAAAGTGAAAAAAACAAAAAAACAGATATATTTGACACAACAAAAATAATGAGAAAGGAAGATATTGATAGAGAGTAAGAATATAATACGAAGAATGAACTAACTAACTAACTAACTAACTAACTATCCCTCCAACACCCTAGTGAACTGCGCAAACACTACTTGGGTGTGTTGTCTGTGTGTTTATCTTGACACAGCACAGTTGTAGACGGAGAGGGGTTGAGGTGGGGCTGGGTGAAGGGGGGCAGTACAGTATATCCCAGAGCATCTTAGGGCACAGAGATGCTTGGCTAGTGTGCATTGTAGTGTATACAGATCAATATTTTTATTATTATTATTATTATTATTATTATTATTATTATTATTATTATTATTATTATTATTTTTATTATTATTATTGTTTGTTAAGTTTACTCGTGTCAGAGGTGAGTATAATTATGTTAGGTTAAGATGGAAGTGCAGTGTTGGTCAAATCTGGAGTAACCGATTCCTCCAGAGTTATTCCAAGCAACAAACACCATTATTTTTGTCCATTTGGTCTTGTTTCCTGGCAGATTATTATTATACTTTGGAGGAATCATGGCACTCTAAATCATCTCAGGTCAAGCAGGTCAAGTTTAGGTAGGTAGGACTCATGACACTCACGAAAAGGAATGAAATGAATAAAGTCCAAACCCTGGTGATGGACTTGAGGACTATGTTGATGTTGATGTTGGTGTTGTGGTGGTGGTGGTGGTTGGTCTTGCTTGTTTGTGTGTTGGTAGATGTGTGGCGCCACTCTCTATGACTCACTAATTATTGTGTCTCTGCATAATTATATATAACTTTCATTATTTGGGAGCTAAGGAGTCTCTGAGATCCCAGGGCGTTATTTTTGTAGTTAACTTCTTTTCTTAAACTTTGAACAATGCATAAACTTATATCAAAGTGTGTCTTAGTGTAATATTTTTGTAGTGTAGCTTTATTTGTTTGTCTATGCTCTTTAGATAATACATAAATATATTTCAAAGTGTGTGAATAAATTTATCTATCTACCCGTCTGTCCATCTTTCTATTTTTAATATATGTTTGGTTTACAATTTATGCGAGTTTAGTTTTGTTGCCTCAAACCTCCAGTCGTAAATTGTCTGGGAATCATTAAATATAATAAGATATTTTGTTGTCTTTTACACACACACACACACACACACACACACACACACACACACACATTTGAGTTCACGCACACACATACTACAGTACAGTATTTTTCACACCATGCACATACCAACACAGACCCAGAGACATAACACACACACACTAGTACAGTAAATTATTATATTATATATCATTATAACACACACATACACACAAATTAGTACAGTAATTTATTATATTATATATAATTTTAACACACACACACACACACACACACACACACATGAGAGCATCAACCCGAGCAGATAAGGTAGACCAAGATGAAACTGCAGCGTGGTGAAGAACGTGTTAACTTTATTACGACTGAAAGCTACTTACGATTGTTATCTTGCCAAACACAATGCGATAACACTCACCAGAAAAGAAAAAATAACAGTGGTTGTGAAAATCATACCACACATACAGACCTCCATCACCAACGCCATTATAACCAAGTAGACTAGTCACTTAGATATTACGACTAACCCTCTACGATTTTACTCTGAGAAAAAAAAAATCTAGGAGAGTTAAAACTACCATAATGAATATCGATCAAGTACCCGAGTCGAAAAGGAAACCCCCAGGCCATGAAGACGTAGTGTAGTGTAACTCAAGGATGTTCCCAATGTCCATGATGCAGGGGTTCAATTCCCAGGGAGGGTATGTATGTACAGTACTGGACTAAGGTCTAATGAATACTATAGTAAGTACTTCATTAGACTAGTACTCTATTCATTTAATCTCGTACTGGACTATGCTGGATTATTTTTTATCACTATTGAATGTTGCTTTCTCATCGCCATTACTTTTTTTTCATATATTGGATTTCACACACAAGGTTTTATTGTGGCTAACACGTGGCGAGTTTATATTGGTGAGGAAAAAAAAGGTATGGTAACTGTGAGAGCTTTAATTACAAACATGGGTGTTGTAGGAAGACTGGTAGTTGTATGTGGGTCTGGCACTTAAAGAAAAGATAAGCACATCAGCAACACTTTCTTTCTCTCTCTCTCTCTCTCTCTCTCTCTCTCTCTCTCTCTCTCTCTCTCTCTCTCTCTCTCTCTCTCTCTCTCTCTCTCTCTCTCTCTCTCTCTCTCTCACACCGTGGACGTGTACAATTACCAAGGCGGGCTACATCATATAGTCAGATTAGGGTACAAGTGTGACAAGTGGTCCGCGGGGAATGGAACTTATTGGAGTGAATTATGTTGCTACTGTGATCCCGAGTGGAAGGCTGGTAGGCAGGCAGGGATGATGGTGGTGGGAGGGAGGCAGAGAGGGACGATGGGGGTGGGAGGCAGGGCGGGATGGATGATGGTGGTGAGAGGGACGATGGTAGTGGGAGGAAAGGATGGTGAAGGTGAGAGGGAGGCAGGGAGGTAGTGGGGATGATGGTAGTGGGAGGGAGGGATAAATCTATTTGCTGATTTTCTTTTGAGACTTTTGTTAAATAATATATAGAGCAAAAAATAATACTAACTTCCATTATAATTGTAGTGAACTATACTGTAAAGTTCGAAAAATTATTGATTCATGCATTTATTTTTTTCATTGACTCCAGCCATTTTTACACTCAAAAAGGCCGATAAAAGTGAAGAAGCATATTATACGCCTGGTACTTCGAAAACTTACCTTCATTGTTCTTCCTGTTCTTCTTGGTATTGTTTTCTTCCTGGTATTCATTACTTTATCATCTCCCATCTTTGCTCGTGTCAGAATTGTTGTTGTTTTCCTTTACCTTCGTGGTGTTCTTCAAACCTTCATAGAAGATCGTATTCTGAGAACACTTTACTGGTTTGACCAGAGGAAGGAGGGAAATGTTCCTGTGAAATAAGCTAGGTTGATTTAAAACGTGAAAACAAATACATTACAGAAATCATGAGGATGTATCCCATCATGTTAACTTCAGGGGATAGTACGGTGTTAGTATACAGTACATCTGGAGCAACTGATTCCTCCAGTCTATTCCGAGTAACAGGTCACCATATTTTTGCTAATCTGTTCCTGTTTCCTGGCATACTTTGGGGGAATCAAGGGGCATTACAACCTTGAATGAGAAAATCTAAACCTGTCTGTCCTCATTAAATAGAAAATGTTGGTTGCTCTTCATATGTCCTATCAAAGGTGTAATGCAGTTAATGTTAGGAATTACATAATGATAATGATGTTCCAGTGATTGAGAGGATTCTTAAACCTGTTTGATATCTCATGTATGTATGTACACAAAGTAGGAAACTATAGGAACTCTTGATTATATTCTGTTTTGTCCTGACTTGAACTCCTCCTCATCTATGCTCCTCCTCAACCCCTCATCTATGCTCCTTCTCAACCCCTCCTTGCCCTGCCCTGCCCTACCCTGCCTTGCCCTGCCCTACCTTGTCCTGACCTGCTCTGACCTTCCGGCAGTATTGGTGGTGGTGTTGAGGCTCAGGGCTACATGTGAGGTGTGGTCTGTGGCTGGTACCAAGGTAAATATAGTACAAGGTCAACGTTCGTATAATCATCACCCAGCCTCCCAAACTAAACTCTTTTCCAATTTCACGACCAATACAAATAAGATCGAAGTACCAAAGACCAGTGTTATATTTCCTTACGGTATTTTCAATCTATCCATAAAACGGTAATGCTATATTAATCAATTATAATTAATTTTTGGACTGTATATCTTGAGTTTTCTTCAATCGTCGCGGAGAAAATCTAATTTCAGTACTAGTAACGGGTAATGTTGCTAACTGATTATATGGATCATCTGTCTTTATCTGCCTGTCTCACTGCTGTATAACCCCATCATATTGATAAAAGGACTGGCCATCCATTCCCGCCTCACAATTGAAGCATTCGTTCCTCTTGAAAGCCATAGAGTTATACCCTTTCCCACGTTCACTTTTAAATTTTAAGTTTCGTGCTTATTCCCAAATACACACACACAAAAGCCTTGCACCTGTCACTCATTTTCATCATTCTACAAACACGTATCCTCTGCACACAACACCACCTACAATTAACTTCTATTCCATTCCCTCTCTCAACAATATTACTTCCGCATACATTGTTCTGCCCAGTATACTTCTTTCGTAGCCCTTTCCTTGTATACTGTAAATGGAATAATCATGAGAACATGACACAACACTGCTTCAAACCTTCATGGGGGTGCAGAGTTCGAATTAATTAAAATAACAAAACACAAGATTAGGCAATGCAGGCTTTAATTCTTTTCCTACTCCTTCTATATAGGATGAGTAGAAATATTGCTAGCCAGTTATAACAGCGATCACCCCAACCTATGTGAGACAGAAATGACACCAAAAGTAAGAAAACGGCAAACATTATCAGAATCAACACAGAACACAGAGGAAGCAGAAAGACAACAGAAATTACAATTAACGAGAAAATAACAAGCGGTACATACCAGCCACTACAACACCACATATTTCGTTGTGATGACCTTCAGCAAAATTGTTACTTTAAAATTTGATAAATATGTGTATTATTTTTTACATGTACACGAGTACGATGTAGAGTAGAACATTTTATGTTGAGAATGTTGAGGTTCAAATTAATTAACTAAACAGTTGGTTATAAATGAGCTAGTGACATTAAGGTGGTAATTCATTTTTGGTACATTGGAGTGCCTTGATTCCTCCAATGTATGCCAGGAAACAGGACCACATGAACAAAAATAATGGTGTCCTGTTGTTTGGCATAGTTTAGGGGAATAATTTGCTCCATATTTACCAACATTGTACTACCCCCTTAATTAATCTGGTATTAACTTCGGATTCATATAATCTTTCTGTCGGTTTAGGCTATAAATTCGAAGCCAAGGAGCCGGTTCAGTCATGTTGTCTAATTTACGTGTTATTGTTCACACTGGGAAGTAATCATTTATCCTATTACCAGTTTTAAGGGGAATATTTTGTGTTGGTAAGACTGGAGCAACTGGATCCTCCAAAATATTCCAAGCAACAGAGAACACCATTATATTTACTCTTCTGGTTCTGTTTCCTGGCATACTTTGGAGGAATCAAGGCTCTCCAATGTAACAAAAGTGAATTACCCCCTTAACCTGACGTTTGAGATTATTAATTCATCATAAAATACAAGTCTCTTATCATCCAAAGTGAACAATGAGAATAATGAATGACCTTTTAGATATGATCTGTTATTATGATGTTCACTTTGCCACTTTAATGTATCTTATGTGCAGGTTCTTTGAGAAATTATGTGTGCATGTGTGTGTAATAAAATATAGGCTCTTTGAAAAATTGTATGTGTGTGTGTGTGTGTGTGTGAAATATATAGACTCTTTGAGACATTATGTGTGTGTAATATTATATATATAGGCTTTTTGAAAAATTGCATGTGTATGTATGTGTGTGTGTGTAATATATAGGCTTTTTGAGACATTATGTGTGTGTGTATGTAATGTCATATAAGCACTTAGAGAAATTGTGTGTGTGCGTGTGTGTAATATAAAGGCTCTGAGAAATTGTGTGTGTGTGCATGTAATAATATATAAGCATTTTGAGAAAGTGTGTGTGTGTGTGTGTGTGTGTGTGTGTGTGTGTGTACAGTAACCAAAGGAGAAGATGCTGCAGTGAGTCCTTGGGCGTTGTGCCTGGTTCACACTCACTCACTTCAGGGTCACTCACTCTCTCTCTCTCTCTCTCTCTCTCTCTCTCTCTCTCTCTCTCTCTCTCTCTCTCTCCTTTTGTTATAGTGAATTGGAAGGATTCTGTTGATTCCTCCAACCCATGTCACCCAACAGATCCGTCATTAGTATCACTGGGGTGGTGTGTTTTGTGGCATAGCTAGGAGGAGTCAGTAGCCTTCCAATTTGCCAACAACACAGGCTACTTAAGATTGTGGTATGTGTACAGTGTTGGTAATTCTGGAGCGAGTGATTCTTTCAAAGTATTCTAAGCAACAGGCCACCATTACTTTTGGTCTTATGGTCCTGTTTATTGGTATACTTTGGAGGAATCTAATGTACATACATACCAATTGTATATATATTATCCCTTTAATAACACACACACACACACACACGACAACTTGCATCACAACACACACAGTCACGGTTACCAGATGTAGTAGTGTTTGTTATTCTCACAGCTGACTCTTGGTTTATTTCAACATGCCTACGTAATGTAAGGGTTTAAGGAATACATAATGCAAAACACATTAAACACACACCAAACACTTGTCGGTATCTAAGCACGTTTTAATACTTAACTCATTATACTCTGGGTAATTTCTGAGTATTTTTTATTATCAATTGCCAAGCCCCTTTTACGAAAATATTCCATGTAAACTGTTAAATGTGATATATTTTCACATATAAAAGGCTAACACACACACACACACACACACACACACACACACACACACACACACACACACTATAGTAGTTTTGCTACTTATCGTGCCTCAAAAAAACATAACTGATATAATTTACCCACAAGGTCAGAGAAGCAATTGTGTGTTTAATTAATGGTGAGCGTAAGAAAACCATTCAGCTGGTCATGAGAAGGTTTAAAGTTAACCCCAGTAGTCCTCTCACTGACTACTGACGCATTATTACAAAATTTGGAAGTTGACAAAGATGAATGATGGACTTGACATGCACCCATCCTATACCGTGTCCTAATCACCATCTTCTAATTTGTCTCCTTCCCTTTGACAATACTCAGTTTCGATCCTACGTATGTTTGGTATTGTTTGTGTAACCAGTGAGAAATTATATAAACTGCTTCCATGTTTCTGAACCTTATTATATAGTCTCCAAACCTTATACTCTATTATTTGAGGATCTTACTTTTAGAATATAAAAAAAAAAAAATCAGCATTCTACAACCTCCCATGTCATGTCGTTATATTGGATGACTTTATTGTTCAGATTTCTCTTCTATTGTCTGGTTTTCTATTAATTTCAGTATGAGTATATCTAACGTGGAACTTACTACTCATCTCATCTGCTTTCTATATATATCAGTATAACTAACATGGAACTTACTACTGTACTCATCTGTTCTCACTGACCTCGAGCAGTTTGTTCCGTACTCAATCCGTATCCCATAATGTTATGGAGAATTGACCAACACTCTCTCCTTCTTTTTATTAGACATTACCTATCTGATAAAAGTTTAAAAAATTGCTGTATGTTTGAAGATTAAAGTAAACAAACCCCAGTACAATCGAAACACCCTTTCAAAAAAGTTATGGTTCGCTTCCTGCATCAAGCTTTATATATTCCATGGACAATTCACTCTAAGTTTGAACAGCAGAAGGTGACGTTAAAGTCTCTGGTCCGAGCCATACATATTCACCCTCATTTACATTAATTATCATTAAAGAATCAAGCAGACGCCATCGTAAAGTAGGATAGCGTGTCCTTTTTATGCCAATGATCAATTTAACTACAACTTCATATGTGTTATCACTCGTGTTGCTCCATGATATCTTTAATTACGTAGATATTCCCATCAAAACAACATAAGTTGCTGGTCACACCAAGGAATAAAGGACCTGATCATCTCAGGGAAGCAAACCTACAAGACAATATATTTTTTAACACTTTTTACTAATTTACAGTATACAAACTTTATTTAACTGCAACATTTTTCATACTATCTGCTCCAAGAAAATATTAAAAAAGTAACAGTTACATTCGTCTCCTAATATTAATACTTCCTAGATGTGTCTTTCTTGTATCTCTGTCCTTTCACCAAATATAAAATTTTCCTGTGCCTTTCTCTTTGTACAGTAAATTGTAATGAATTGTTAACTCTGTCTCTCCTAACAACACTAAATTTCCTACTCGAATTTCTACCACCAACTTCACTTTTCCAAGGTACCGTACAATACAATTAATCTGTCATTCTTCCATCTCCACCCTGACAACTTCATGACGGTTATTAAATTATCTACAGATGTTTGGCCCTGATGGTGACCCTCCTTGTGTCCTTAACCAGCTTCATATTGATAAACTCTTTGCTTTTGTCCTTCATCTAGCTTTCCTCCTTCCTGCTTCAACGTCACTGTGTTGCAACTTGTCTCTAGGGAGGGGGAATATGTATATGCGTTGTCACTAATCCAACAAGATGTTCACTAAAATTATAGGAAAATTTCAGAAATCAATCATGCATTTAAGTTCTTTTCGTCAGACCGACTTTTTGTGATGGTCACTTTAGTCATAGCGATCTTAGTACATGATTATCTTTAAAGATTCTGATGACTATTTTGTAATTGTATTAGATATCAAAAGTTTTTGAGTCTCGCACAGATAGTCATTTTTAAGCAAATTGGTATAGTCTATCTGTACTGTATCTCATGTGTGAATATGTTTTGGTGAAAAGTAATAGCATCCCTGATTTGGTTAGGTAAACAGTTTATCAACCTGTGCATCAACTTGTGTATATCCTGGAAAGGTAACTCGCAAGGCAGGCAATGGGTCTGAAAAACGTGATGGTTTTACTTCCACCAATGACAACACTCTGTAACAAACTTCCTCAATTCATTTGCTCTCCCGTCTGCCAACTTCAGTCTATCCAACGCAGTGTGTGTGTATGTAAATTGACTGTTGACTGGAAAATAAAAAATCCTAATATTCTTTAGGAAATAGCAAACATATGCAGGCAAGGAACCTGATTTACTCCTTTTGTTGAAAGACTTCTTTATTGCTAACGTTACAAACGCATAATTTTCAGTTCTATCTTGTAGATATTACTTTATTATGCATGGATAAAATTAAAACCTCCATTAGCATAACTTCACAAAACAAACAACAAATTGAAAGTTCAAACGCCTTTATTTTCTTTTATCAGCCGTTGTTGGTCCACAGCACAGAATGACAACCTCTCACAATAACACACTATATACACCTCATTCTATGTAGCATACTCCCCGATTACATCAACACACTTCTGCATCTTGTCATTTTATGTATTTATTTATATATTTTTTACGGCGATATAGTACCTTTGCCTTGACACATTCCAGGATTGCCATTCAGGTCTTTTAAACTGTCCATTTGTTTTCAGATTTATGTAAAACATTCTCTGCTCAAATCCACTTCTTTCCTTATTGATGATGAGCTCTGCAACTGTCAAGCTACGAAGCTCTCAGGGGTTGGATCATAAACAAGACTAAGTGTCACAATGGGCCAGACGACACCTTAGTCTGATTGATGGGAAGTTTTATCATAAAATGACAAAATTGAATACAACAGTACATGTGTTTATCGTATAGAAGCAAGGAAACACAGAGGTATGTAATAATTATTATACTCTCATCAACAGTATTATTTGGTGACGTGCAAAGTACAGAATGTCTTAGCTATATATTTCAAGAGAACGTCTGCAATGCGAGTCAGACTTCTATTATGGGGAACTACATATTCAATTAGACGTGTTAATTTGTTATTATGCATGATGTGAAGGACCTCAACGATATCATAAACAAGTAAACAAGAAAGCTGGGTCTGTCTTATCACCGCGACGAAATGTGGAAGTCAGTGTATGGGTTAAGATGAAGATCAAACGTTTGCGGTATGATAACTTACTGTATATGATGTAATGTGAGCGGGATAACGTTGATAAGATTGGAGATTATGCTGAAGTTGTGACGAGAGATACAGTAATGTAAGAGTCACACAAATCCATAACATAAACATCACACAACCATTCAATGAACAATACAGACGAAAATGAGGTACCGCATATTATTATAATAAGTGTGTTCTCCGGAACTTACACTAGCGTAATTGAGCAGAAGATGTAATAGATACCTGTACTGTGTAACTGAAATATGATCATTAGATAGATGTAGGTTATATAACGATGAAAATGAAGACATTTTTCCACGTAGGAAAAGAAGAGCTTCTATTATCATCTTATGTGGGTGTGCAAAACATTATATACCACAGACGACGTACGCAGGCTGCAACTAGAGTTGGCGTTGTGTAGGTAACATGGTACTGTAAGTGTTCAAGGCCCAGAGGGAAACCAGAAGGCCAGGGCATGGGACGGAGTGTTGGTGCTTTAGACAGAGTTAGGCTACAGTACATACAAGCGTGGGTCAGGTGGTGTAATATATTATATATAATCCTTTTCGTTCCTATAAGCCTAAGCAGCCGTTAATCAATGCTGACGAGGGAAAGGATTCAGTATTATCCGATGACATAGCGATCAAACTATAGCATAATGGTACACCACCAGAGTTGGGGATTATGAAAAACGGATTTTCCCAGAGAAAAAAAATGATATATGTAGTTAGTTTCTTAGCAAGCTTAGATTCCGACACAAATATAGCGTCTTCCGTATATTGTATTTTCGTTACTAATTCCTCTGTTGTATCATATTTCTGTTGCAGTGTATAATGTTCGGTTGTCTCAGTAATAAACAGGAGCGAAAATTTTCCATGCGTTTGAATGGAGATAAGCTTGAAGGTTGATTATATAGCAGGACATGTAAAATACACCTCATGGTCACAAGCTTAATTAAGACTGGATTATCTGAACAAAAATGCAACTTAGTTCTCTCTATTCCCAGCGTACCTAAGGTTAATTCAAAGCCTGTCAACCAACTATCTGTAAGGTCACATTCAGGACAAACAACAAAGTGTTTTACGAAAATATCTCCACGGCCACCAACACCAACCAACCACTACCAGTCTCTTACGTCCATAGTCTGTGTCGGGCGTCACTGACAGTCTGCCAGTTGTTTATTTATCCCAGCTGCATTGTGTTTGTTTGTTTATCCCAGCTGCAGTTTGTTTGTTTATCCTAGCTGCATTGTTTTGTTTGTTTGTCCCTGCTGCATTTTGTTTACTTACTTGTTTATCCTAGCTACATATGGTTTGTTTATCCCATCTACATTTTGTCCGATTGTTTCTCCTGGCTGCATTGTTTGTTTATCCCAGCTGCACTGTGTTTATTTATCCCAGCTGCTGCATTGTGTTTGTTGCTTATCCCAGTAGCATTGTTTGTTTTGTTCATTTAACTCAGCTACATTTTCGTACAGCATCCTTCACACTTCCTTATTGGTGAACATTGATATTATTTGCACCCCATGTGTTTTTATCTTGTATCATCTCATACTCACAGAGGGTAGTTAGTAGTGTTGTTATATCTTGAGCATCAGGCCGACTACTAAAATCTGATCCAAGCAACAGGCCACTCTGGAGGAATCAAGGCACTCTATTGTCCTGTCCCAAAGTATACTGTCACCTTAATCATTCGCGTGTGCAAACGTGAAGTGAAACAAAACTCAACCATCTGAATATTGGGTAGCTAGTTGAAAGTGTTCCAAATGGGTAGTGATCTCAGTAACTCGAAAAGGAAGACATCTTTGACATTGAAGCCTAGTTGAACGATCGTATAACATCTGCACATTGATAGATACTAAAAACTTATATATGTCTTGGTAATGATGGTGTACATATATTATAACAAGTCAAGAGAGACTAACAATAACACAGGCCATTAACCATCAAGATACAATAAATCTGATACCATGAATAACTATAGCTATAATAGCCTATATGGATGTTTAAAGTTTGTCTTGTAAAAATGATAATGATGTAATATTGTGTCATCTGGATCCTTCGTTACTCAGTCAATAATGCGTTATATAGATTAAAATAACAGTTCCTTAGATGTTGATTCGTGCAAGATATGGGTGGACATATTGTAAGTGGGTGCTGGTGGTAGTCTGTCCTTACATATGTTTCACTTATTGGCAACCAATCAAAATTTATGTAGTGGCGTATACGGACTCTTTTCACATAAATCACTCAAATATAGTCACTCCGCAACACAGGCTCCTAACACACGACTAATCCTCTCCCAACCTGCTTTCAGTCAGCATGCATGGTAAGGATTTCCTGTATGTTACTCCTTTTAATATATAGCCTAACTATCCTACAGTATATTAGTATATTTAATTAAGATCCCGATTTATCAATATTTTATCAGTGAAATTCACTCGTGTTCACTAATTCAGTCTCAAGTCACTGAAATTATGGCAACAATGACTGATTGCACAAGATAACAATAATTAGAAATGAATGAAGGAAAAGAACTCTTGCAGGACAATATCAATTGGAAAGGAGGTACTGTATTTATAAGGCTTATAAATTATATAATTGTCAACCAGCTTTTAATCTGATAGAAATCTATTTTACTTCTTTCACTTTGAAGAAATATATGAAGATGCTAATGTTTATATAATACTGGTAGAAGTATAAAGAGGGGACGAATGTATGTGTGGCTTCTATAACTGAGGCATGTCTCTATTCTTCTGCTTTCTTTATTCTTTTCTTAGGCTTGGAACAATATAAATACCATTGGGTTGAAGACATCGTAAACCCTATATTTTATGAAAACAAGTAGAGCAAGTATGAAGGTCCCCAGGGTATTAAATCCTAACAACATAGAATGTTATATATTGTCATATGCGTATCAACAGGACTAGTTGTATTATGAAGAAAAGATAAAATGGACCAATTTTATTAATCTAGCCAACAGTCTCCGAATAAGGAAACATCTGGCTGTAAGGTGTGGCACTGTTAAAGCTACAGAGCCTCAGCTGACACTAAATTGCCCGCTGGAGATGAGAATGATGAGGTAAGGGCTCAGGCATAAGAACTGATGAGAGAGATGCGTCTTGTCACGTCGTCACCGACTTCCTACTTAAATATTGTAATTTTGTCATTTCCTTGTTCCAGTAAGTGGAGGAAAGGCAGCAGTAGTGGTTACGAATGATTGAGTGTGCGATGAAGTATTGAACAATGTAAGGGACATGTAACATTTAAGCTAAGAATATAATGGACTGCCACATATGCGTCAACAGAGTCGGGGAGTGTTCTTGACAGTGTCTGGGTGCGTTCTTGGCTGACGTCACTCTGAGTTGTTTACATATTTAATCCAACACAAAATTACATATAATTTTTGTCGACATTTGGAACCATTCTAAGACTATATTCTTCTATGGCGTTCCATCGGGTATAATTTTGCATAGCTTTTCAATTTACCAGTATGTCGATGTCTCCTTCCAAACAATATTGGATACTGGGAACTAAGGGAATTCATTGGGTGAAAATGTATCGTATTTAATTTTAAACCCTTAAACCCAAACCACGGGTGTTTGCCACCCACGACATGGTACTTGCCATGCATGCTATGTGACTCATGATTCCAGAGTTAGGCGTCTATGTAGTGTACCTTCCTGACCCACCATGTACTTGAAGTGTGTGAAGCGATGTGTTGCCCTCCATTATAGTTTGTGAGCAATATGCTAATTAGGATATATGACACCCATGATTTCAGGTTGATCATTGAGACCGAGAATAGCTGGGTGAATCCTGATTGAATGGCAGGGGACTCTATATAGTATAAATCACAACAGTTTCAGTTCTTATACCTAACAATTAGATTTTTTTTTTCAGGAAAGAAGAGTGTTTTATATTATTTTTTTCACGTCACCCAAACCGCATTCCATTTTTGAGTTAAAATTAATATTTGTGGTGGGTCAGGTCAGTACACGAGTGTCCCTTTCCAGTCATCCTAGCTGCATTGTTTTGTTTGTTTGTCCCTGCTGCATTTTGTTTACTTACTTGTTTATCCTAGCTACATATGGTTTGTTTATCCCATCTACATTTTGTCCGATTGTTTCTCCTGGCTGCATTGTTTGTTTATCCCAGCTGCACTGTGTTTATTTATCCCAGCTGCTGCATTGTGTTTGTTGCTTATCCCAGTAGCATTGTTTGTTTTGTTCATTTAACTCGGCTACATTTTCGTACAGCATCCTTCACACTTCCTTATTGGTGAACATTGATATTATTTGCACCCCATGTGTTTTTATCTTGTATAATCTCATACTCACAGAGGGTAGTTAGTAGTGTTGTTATATCTTGAGCATCAGGCCGACTACTAAAATCTGATCCAAGCAACAGGCCACTCTGGAGGAATCAAGGAACTCTATTGTCCTGTCCCAAAGTATACTGTCACCTTAATCATTCGCGTGTGCAAACGTGAAGTGAAACAAAACTCAACCATCTGAATATTGGGTAGCTAGTTGAAAGTGTTCCAAATGGGACTAGTGATCTCAGTAACTCGAAAAGGAAGACATCTTTGACATTGAAGCCTAGTTGAACGATAGTATAACATCTGCACATTGATAGATACTAAAAACTTATATATGTCTTGGTAATGATGGTGTACATATATTATAACAAGTCAAGAGAGACTAACAATAACACAGGCCATTAACCATCAAGATACAATAAATCTGATACCATGAATAACTATAACTATAATAGCCTATATGGATGTTTAAAGTTTGTCTTGTAAAAATGATAATGATGTAATATTGTGTCATCTGGATCCTTCGTTACTCAGTCAATAATGCGTTATATAGATTAAAATAACAGTTCCTTAGATGTTGATTCGTGCAAGATATGGGTGGACATATTGTAAGTGGGTGCTGGTGGTAGTCTGTCCTTACATATGTTTCACTTATTGGCAACCAATCAAAATTTATGTAGTGGCGTATACGGACTCTTTTCACATAAATCACTCAAATATAGTCACTCCGCAACACAGGCTCCTAACACACGACTAATCCTCTCCCAACCTGCTTTCAGTCAGCATGCATGGTAAGGATTTCCTGTATGTTACTCCTTTTAATATATAGCCTAACTATCCTACAGTATATTAGTATATTTAATTAAGATCCCGATTTATCAATATTTTATCAGTGAAATTCACTCGTGTTCACTAATTCAGTCTCAAGTCACTGAAATTATGGCAACAATGACTGATTGCACAAGATAACAATAATTAGAAATGAATGAAGGAAAAGAACTCTTGCAGGACAATATCAATTGGAAAGGAGGTACTGTATTTATAAGGCTTATAAATTATATAATTGTCAACCAGCTTTTAATCTGATAGAAATCTATTTTACTTCTTTCACTTTGAAGAAATATATGAAGATGCTAATGTTTATATAATACTGGTAGAAGTATAAAGAGGGGACGAATGTATGTGTGGCTTCTATAACTGAGGCATGTCTCTATTCTTCTGCTTTCTTTATTCTTTTCTTAGGCTTGGAACAATATAAATACCATTGGGTTGAAGACATCGTAAACCCTATATTTTATGAAAACAAGTAGAGCAAGTATGAAGGTCCCCAGGGTATTAAATCCTAACAACATAGAATGTTATATATTGTCATATGCGTATCAACAGGACTAGTTGTATTATGAAGAAAAGATAAAATGGACCAATTTTATTAATCTAGCCAACAGTCTCCGGATAAGGAAACATCTGGCTGTAAGGTGTGGCACTGTTAAAGCTACAGAGCCTCAGCTGACACTAAATTGCCCGCTGGAGATGAGAATGATGAGGTAAGGGCTCAGACGTACGATGTATCAGTAATTATCGCGGGGAAGATTTAACAAAATACATCATAACTCGGCCATCACTCCGTTAACCAACTTCCAAATTAAATCCGCTGGCGTTCACACGCAATCCTTCAGTTAGTTACCCCGGGAACCGGGGTAACTAACTGAAGGATTGCGTGTGATCGCCAGCGGATTTAACAGGGGAACAGTGTTGGCCGAGTTAGATGTATTTTGTAAAATCTGCGGGAGTAGAACATGTCCCCCTACTCCCGCACCCTAAAAAACCCATGCACCCCCTTAAAACCTACCCAAACCTGTCACCCTATTACCTCACCCCTTTTAATAATACCATGAGTCCATGATCGTGTCAGTGGCAACGTCGTACAGTCCAAGAAATTCCAAAGGCGACAAGCTCTTCCAGATTAATATTTCATCACTTTTCACGTAAAGTACCTTCAGAAAGTAGAAAGTGCAAGTAAACTATGAGTGTATAATATTATGTCCTTTTCTGGTTACCACTCAAAAATTTCATTCAGTCACGTTCCACTTTTCATTGATAAGAAAACTAAGATTTATTACATAGAACTGAAAGATTTTGCCATAAACACTCATATTTTTCTTGCACTTTCTACTTGCTCAACTGTACTGTACGTACTGTAGTTAGTGGGTGAAGGGATGGATGAGTTAATTGATAATGGGATGAACTTGGATTGGAGCTCAGTGAATGGGATTGGAACAAAGCAGTGTTATGTTTGTAATGGGTTAAGCAACAGCAAGGGCAAATTATCCACTAGCTGAACATGGACAAATTAAGAACAGATCAAATAGTCCATATCCAAATACTGTAATGAGGATATACAATTTAAGCCTTATGAACGTGGGTAGGTCATAAGGTAGGGGGATTATAAAGGATGGTAGGTCATTCCATAATATAGCAGTTTAGATTTAAAAAAACATAAATTTACATGACTCGTTAGCTACTTATATTGTTAGGCCAACATTGTGAAGGTGGTTTGTAAGTTCTATGGAGCAGTGGAAGTGGAAATAAAAGTAAATATAGAAGGCAGCATTATGGCAGCGAGATCAGCCAAGCCAATCATTCAGCCCATAGAGGCATTGAAATGTGTGGGGACAGGGACACACCCTTGTCGAATTCCAGTAGGAAGGGAAAAAATAAATCAGAATCCTACCACCATCTTAGGAGAACTGACTGTGTATGAATTTGAAACTATGAAATTGGTTATGTTGTTGATGGGAAATATTGACTTTACAACGGCACCTTATAAACTTATATATATATATTTTTTATCTTAATCTATTTCCCTTTTTACTTTACAATTTTCTATTCCCAAAAATGCTTGTTACAATTTCAAAGGTTGATGGGAAATATTGCCTTTACAACGGCACCTTATATCTTAATCTTTAGTTTGCACCTCATACACCAATATATATATTTGTTTTTATCTTGATCTTGTTTTTTTTTTTTTTTTTTTTTTCTATTTCCAAAAGTGCCTGTTACAATTTCAATAGTGCACGTTTCATAATAACATCTTAAAGTACAGACGTACGATGTATCAGTAATTATCGCGGGGAAGATTTAACAAAATACATCATAACTCGGCCATCACTCCGTTAACCAACTTCCAAATTAAATCCGCTGGCGTTCACACGCAATCCTTCAGTTAGTTACCCCGGTTCCCGGGGTAACTAACTGAAGGATTGCGTGTGATCGCCAGCGGATTTAACAGGGGAACAGTGTTGGCCGAGTTAAGATGTATTTTGTAAAATCTGCGGGAGTAGAACATGTCCCCCTACTCCCGCACCCTAAAAAACCCATGCACCCCCTTAAAACCTACCCAAACCTGTCACCCTATTACCTCACCCCTTTTAATAATACCATGAGTCCATGATCGTGTCAGTGGCAACGTCGTACAGTCCAAGAAATTCCAAAGGCGACAAGCTCTTCCAGATTAATATTTCATCACTTTTCACGTAAAGTACCTTCAGAAAGTAGAAAGTGCAAGTAAACTATGAGTGTATAATATTATGTCCTTTTCTGGTTACCACTCAAAAATTTCATTCAGTCACGTTCCACTTTTCATTGATAAGAAAACTAAGATTTATTACATAGAACTGAAAGATTTTGCCATAAACACTCATATTTTTCTTGCACTTTCTACTTGCTCAACTGTACTGTACGTACTGTAGTTAGTGGATGAAGGGATGGATGAGTTAATTGATAATGGGATGAACTTGGATTGGAGCTCAGTGAATGGGATTGGAACAAAGCAGTGTTATGTTTGTAATGGGTTAAGCAACAGCAAGGGCAAATTATCCACTAGCTGAGCATGGACAAATTAAGAACAGATCAAATAGTCCATATCCAAATACTGTAATGAGGATATACAATTTAAGCCTTATGAACGTGGGTAGGTCATAAGGTAGGGGGATTATAAAGGATGGTAGGTCATTCCATAATATAGCAGTTTAGATTTAAAAAAACATAAATTTACATGACTCGTTAGCTACTTATATTGTTAGGCCAACATTGTGAAGGTGGTTTGTAAGTTCTATGGAGCAGTGGAAGTGGAAATAAAAGTAAATATAGAAGGCAGCATTATGGCAGCGAGATCAGCCAAGCCAATCATTCAGCCCATAGAGGCATTGAAATGTGTGGGGACAGGGACACACCCTTGTCGAATTCCAGTAGGAAGGGAAAAAATAAATCAGAATCCTACCACCATCTTAGGAGAACTGACTGTGTATGAATTTGAAACTATGAAATTGGTTATGTTGTTGATGGGAAATATTGACTTTACAACGGCACCTTATAAACTTATATATATATATTTTTTATCTTAATCTATTTCCCTTTTTACTTTACAATTTTCTATTCCCAAAAATGCTTGTTACAATTTCAAAGGTTGATGGGAAATATTGCCTTTACAACGGCACCTTATATCTTAATCTTTAGTTTGCACCTCATACACCAATATATATATTTGTTTTTATCTTGATCTTGTTTTTTTTTTTTTTTTTTTTTTCTATTTCCAAAAGTGCCTGTTACAATTTCAATAGTGCACGTTTCATAATAACATCTTAAAGTACAGACGTACGATGTATCAGTAATTATCGCGGGGAAGATTTAACAAAATACATCATAACTCGGCCATCACTCCGTTAACCAACTTCCAAATTAAATCCGCTGGCGTTCACACGCAATCCTTCAGTTAGTTAACTAACTGAAGGATTGCGTGTGATCGCCAGCGGATTTAACAGGGGAACAGTGTTGGCCGAGTTAAGATGGATTTTGTAAAATCTGCGGGAGTAGAACATGTCCCCCTACTCCCGCACCCTAAAAAACCCATGCACCCCCTTAAAACCTACCCAAACCTGTCACCCTATTACCTCACCCCTTTTAATAATACCATGAGTCCATGATCGTGTCAGTGGCAACGTCGTACAGTCCAAGAAATTCCAAAGGCGACAAGCTCTTCCAGATTAATATTTCATCACTTTTCACGTAAAGTACCTTCAGAAAGTAGAAAGTGCAAGTAAACTATGAGTGTATAATATTATGTCCTTTTCTGGTTACCACTCAAAAATTTCATTCAGTCACGTTCCACTTTTCATTGATAAGAAAACTAAGATTTATTACATAGAACTGAAAGATTTTGCCATAAACACTCATATTTTTCTTGCACTTTCTACTGCATAAGAACTGATGAGAGAGATGCGTCTTGTCACGTCGTCACCGACTTCCTACTTAAATATTGTAATTTTGTCATTTCCTTGTTCCAGTAAGTGGAGGAAAGGCAGCAGTAGTGGTTACGAATGATTGAGTGTGCGATGAAGTATTGAACAATGTAAGGGACATGTAACATTTAAGCTAAGAATATAATGGACTGCCACATATGCGTCAACAGAGTCGGGGAGTGTTCTTGACAGTGTCTGGGTGCGTTCTTGGCTGACGTCACTCTGAGTTGTTTACATATTTAATCCAACACAAAATTACATATAATTTTTGTCGACATTTGGAACCATTCTAAGACTATATTCTTCTATGGCGTTCCATCGGGTATAATTTTGCATAGCTTTTCAATTTACCAGTATGTCGATGTCTCCTTCCAAACAATATTGGATACTGGGGACTAAGGGAATTCATTGGGTGAAAATGTATCGTATTTAATTTTAAACCCTTAAACCCAAACCACGGGTGTTTGCCACCCACGACATGGTACTTGCCATGCATGCTATGTGACTCATGATTCCAGAGTTAGGCGTCTATGTAGTGTACCTTCCTGACCCACCATGTACTTGAAGTGTGTGAAGCGATGTGTTGCCCTCCATTATAGTTTGTGAGCAATATGCTAATTAGGATATATGACACCCATGATTTGTAAAACAATGCTACCAACATTTCAGGTTGATCATTGAGACCGAGAATAGCTGGGTGAATCCTGATTGAATGGCAGGGGACTCTATATAGTATAAATCACAACAGTTTCAGTTCTTATACCTAACAATTAGATTTTTTTTTTCAGGGAAGACGAGTGTTTTATATTATTTTTTTCACGTCACCCAAACCGCATTCCATTTTTGAGTTAAAATTAATATTTGTGGTGGGTCAGGTCAGTACATGAGTGTCCCTTTCCAGTCATGTTGTCAGATTTAATAAATAATTAGAAATGCAAATTTATTAACTGGGGTATATATGCCACCTATGTTTTGTATTACAATCAGTCTGGAAAGTTTTGCATTTAAGGGTTAATTAACTGCTAACACTTTAGACAATCCATTGGCGTTCAGAGTTCGTGTTTTCTTTTTCCTTCATCAAGAGATGCTAATGAATTTATTCACTCTATGCGCCTAAAAATCCCGCATAACAATATTGAACGAACCATTACAAACTCTTTCAGTCAGGCCAGATTCAAGAACTTGCCGAGGGAGTGACACACTAAAGTGAAGCTATACTATAGGTTTGCAGGATAACGGTGTACCAAATGATGAAACCTGATGCAGTAATTCAAAGTACCATGAAAAAAAAATATATATATTTTGCAGAGCCACAACTTTCTGGCCAGGTTTGAGCCCGCCTGATCGATATCATCGGGGGTTTTGTTGCTACAGACACAAGTTATCAAATCATGGTAGGCATTCCGGAACCTTCAAAATATTGCAGCATTGCGCACAGCTGATTGCTCCTGGACACTCACTGGGTAACCAGCATACTTTAGTAATTACTGCAGAACGAACTTATTGCATACAAGATGGTGAAAATGTAGATAAAAGCTTAGAAATCGAGTTAATATGGTTTGTTACTACTGTAAAATACACAATTTTCTGATGACTGGCCGAAATATATATATATATATTTGGTTTTGAAATAATTTCATATATCAGATGTATTTTGAAAATCATACCAGTCGCTGCCTGATTCAGGTTATATATTTTAATACGAGGATTAATATGATGCCACCAATTCTTAATATACAGTAAATAGTAATTTCCATCGTGTTGAAACCTTACCTTTAGTCGTGAATACGATATGGGCCTGGTGGCCGTTGTCGTCAGTCGATTATTATACAATCACAACACGTAAGTTTTTTAAATCAGAAAAACATCCACCATATTTACATTATGGAGCCGATATCGGATATCACTATTCTCTTTTTTCAAGTTCCTCAACAGCTCCGCATGAATACCAATCAATTGATCATATCAATAAACAATATAAACTGATAATTACGATTGCAATCCATGATAAGGGGTGAGAGTATTCTGGCCACGGATACCAAAATCACCTACATTTTATGTAAATCCGTAGATTTGGTGTAAATTAGACGTTGCCAATTATGAATTAAAGACATCATGAATTACATTTTGGTCTGTATCATGCCGTGGAAGTTCTTGAATATGGTACTGAGCCATCTTCAACACTTGTGGGAAGGACCGAAACCAGCCAGTCCACCCGATTGCGTGAGTTGCTCTGCCATCCTCGAAGCGTCTATAGTTTTCTACCAAAAAGGGTTCCCTCATCCATTGCCGATCATCAGTTCCACCAACTTCTACAGCTCGGCGCCCCGTGACCCTAGCTTAGTTGTTGGTCAGTCACTTGCACTTACCAAAGCAGGCATTTACGTGGTCCGGTGACTGTCACACTGCCATGCAAGTCATTACATATTCCCCGCTGGAAACATACCGTATAGGGCGTAGGCCAATGTGCAGTCCATCTGCTGTAACTTTCAGCAATCCTCAAATCCTCAACGCTTACACTGGTAAAACTGTTTGTAATAGAGTAAATTCCATAATTAATCAACATAGTTTGGTAACATATTTCTTCGTAATTACTGTATGTGCTGTGTACAGTAACTTAGGACACCACAAACAGATCTGCGGAACGCCACTCGAAGTTTTCGAACCAAAGGACGGCGAGAAGTGAACGTCAGAATTGAATGGCAAAAAGCGATGCAAAGAAAACGGGATAAACACTGTAATTGAAGGAAAAACACCAGCTACCACAAAACGAATAATAATGGCAGACAACTCTGCGATAAGAACACTAATGACAGCAGGAAGACGAGAGGTAGAAGAAAGGCCAAACTCTGGGGTCAGCTCTTTTTTTTTTATAGCACTAGCACTCAGTCATCCCCCAAAGTTGAGGGAGTGTACTGCTGCGTGCTAAAGTTAAGTGATAGCCAAACAAATTATATACCGTAAGCATCCTCATTCAATTATAAGAGTTCCTCCTGCAGCCATCGCTAATCTGGTTTTCCTATTACAAACGTTTGATACAATGGTTGTCCGTATCATCTTAGAATTGTATCAACTATTATATCTTCACTATGCTTAATTAAAAAAAAAAGTATTGTATACGCAGAATAAAAGAAAAACTAACAAACCAAACTATTAACATAGAACCTGCCAATCATTACCGCAGCTTTTTTTCCCACTTCATTATCTCTAATAGACAAAAAATTATCATTGAACTAATCATGGTATACACCAAGGCCAAGTTTTCTGTATGATGTTGACATACAGTCGCGGTCAAATATAATTATATCCATATAGGGGTAACTCACGTAAGAGTTTGACAGCTTCCCTGTTCCTTAGATGATAAACTTTCCAATAAACAGGTTAACTACCATCTTTTAATTTAATACAATCAGCTACACACTACTTAAAACAATAATAACATATATGAACGTGAAAACATTGGACAGTAAATTATTAAAGTTACCCATATGTGGATGATTATTATTGACCACGACTGTACTATGTCGGCGAAGCTCTTGATACTCATGACTGTATAGAACGTCATCGTATATTGTCACCAGTCTTGTATATTTATAAGTTGATGCGAGGAAGACGACACTTTGTTTGATCTCATCCCTGGTGTGTCAACAGTTAACTGGCGTAACTTTCAAAGCTAATAAATTGTCCTTGGGTTCAAGGCCATATCTAGGTAACGTCATTGAACAGTCAAATCAATCGGGACATTGGAGTATTTGTAAATGCCCCAAATCCCATACTGTTTCACTATAATCTGAGGGATGGGCTATTCAATGAAATCCGAAAAAATAACACCAGTTTCAACACACTCCAACAGAAAAACGTGGGGGGCAGTATGTTATAGATATTTGACACCCATTTGGCATTGATGTGGCAAGAGTTGATGGACAAATTTGTAGGAAGAATATCGATGATTCTCTCCTCGTAATTACGAGAAAATTTGATCTATAATGGAAATCATGTGATTAGAAAATATTTCCTAATTACTATATGCACATTAAATTACCTGTATTGGATTTTATATATTAACATCAGAGCTATAAATATAAAACCTTAAACCAGTAATATTTTAGTGTCTGGTGTCAACTCTTCCTATTCTACATAAATCCTATAAATTACTTTGCATTATTACTCTACAAGTACAGTTCATTTTTGTGAAGCTAGTGATGGTCTTGTTTCAACAAATATAAAACTCAAGGTTCAATTATAATACATTGAATACCATGAAACTACACAATCAAACTGATTTACCAAAAGGATTTCTTTATCTCCAGGTAATGCACATTATATACAAACTTCATTGCCTAATGAAAAGTAATATTCATGACCCATACTACCCCAATAAGGGGAGTAGTAGCCTAGCTCAATCATTTAAAGGCAACATAACCCAAACACTTCCCTTAGTGACATGGTGTGGATGAAAAATTTCCTAACCACCTCCGACAGCCTATACCTAGGTGAGTCAAGCAGACCAGCTTAAGCTCTCTAATGATCGTGCATCTATCTAAACTAAAAACATGCACGTAATAAAATAATAAAAAATGGAGATTCAACTGTTATTCTGCAGAATAATCAATCAAAAATATTTTTTGTACCCTGTGCCACTTGCTTGTTTTCATTTTCAATTAGTAATGAAAATTTTTCCAGTGAAAACTTGGAGGTTGGAAACAAAAAACATAAACCAATGGAAATCTCCTTTACTTCCATTCCAACACTGGTACAGACCATTCTCTCGGACTCTCAAAAGATCCAGCTCGTGATACAACCTCCCATCAACTTCCCTCTGTGCTAAGGCAACCACCTCTTGAACACAGTAACCCTTAAAGTGTACAGTACAGGCAGACATAATAACCTCTGACAAACTCTCTCTATTTAACAAATCTTGTGGACGTTGTGTTATCGACGGTACCGTAGATGAACTCAAGGGGGAAGCAATTAAAGAATTCTAGCAGAGTAAAATAATTCTCCGTCGCTAATACCAAAGTCAATTATTAATTGGTTAACCGGTTCCATGCCTCAAATTAATTAAAAACTATAAACACAATATGTTTTATCAACAATTTAAATGGTCAACAATAGAGTGCATAGCACTTATTCCTGACCATCATTTGTCTTAACCAAATACACTCTGCATAGATATATAACAATGCTTTAACAGCATTATGTTAAAAAGGTGAATAGAAATTACGAAGAGACAAGATCTTTGATAAAACATGGCATGCACTTTCAATAATTCATGGTGTCCCAGAAGACTACAACAATATATTTGAGAATTTTACTATATTCTTTAGAATATATCACTATGATAATGAATATTTACTATACACTTTTGAATATATAATTGCATTTTTAACTATACATTTTAGAAAATATAATGATCATAAAACCGTGTTGTCTGCAACTACAAGTCAGGTAAACGTTACAATATTTCCCTTTGTGTGAAGATAAAATTCCTCTCAATAGACCTCTAACAATTGTTTTGGCAACACATAATGTGTAAACATTAACCACTCATTATGCAGAGACCACTTGAACAACATCACTAATGCCCATGCAGCAGTGAGTCATGAAAGAGTGGATAATGTGGTAAGGGGTTGAAGCAGGCAGTCACATCAGTATGATTGCCTGCTTCAACAAAGGCCAATATATATACTGTATATATAATTAATCTCATCACTTTTTACATATCTGGCAACGGTGTAGACTTGGATCCACTCTAAATGGAAATTGTAAAATTTATACTGCATCAAGAAACACGGTAAAATTTCTGTAAGTTTTATGCTTAGTCCAAGGTTATTAGAAATTCAGAAATTAAAATAGCACTCGAGTATCCTTAATAAATTCCACTTGTGTTTTACCCTTGCATGTCTGTACTAACTTAACGATTGGCAATTTGATGTTACAAATTATATCTTTCTACTAAGACAACCAATGAACAAAAATATATATGGAAACTATATTTCAGCCATACATATTTTCCATGTCTAAATAAACTTAAAAATAAACTCAAATCCTGGCATAACACTTTTTAAAAACATATGGCTAGAGAGCCATTAACACATAAAACTTATTCAATAATCCAATGGTTTACTTTAATGATACTTCTGAAAAAAATTAAGAGCATCTATAAACTAACTCTGGTTTTTACTTATCACAAGAAATTCTTATAAACTATGAAATACAACAATTTATTATCAGGAACCACAATCTGTCCCTAAAGGGACTAGGGAACCAAAGGAAAGTCCTGAAACTCCCTCACAAACGAGCTTCAGGTCCCCCTGTCACAAGTCCCCCTGTTATGTTTGACAGCCCCTGGATAACACACACAATAAACTCTACATCTCAAGTCTTCTCATTATTTAAGTCACAGCCGGTTGGTCCAATCTCCACCAAAATAGATGATACTTGCTTGTCATCCAAACACACCAAATCTTTCCCTGTGACTGGTAGTAGTGGGTGGCTCGTCGTGAGTTTAAAACATTTGCATTAAGATATGTACAGTTCCAAACAGAAAAAAAATATATGCACGTTATTTTATAAGTTCAGACCAATCAAATCTAAAACAGTCACCTCAATCAGCCTACAATCATTGGATATGGATCATTCTAATTAGTACATAAGAAAATCCATAGAAATCATGCTTAAATTCACAAATACTGCAATATCTATATGGGTTAAGTCTTATATTATTGGGTTCCATTGAATTGGTTTCTGACAACATTCCAATATGTTCAAGAGGCATTGAATCAATCAATCTTGCACTGAGCATCTGCTTAATGCCAACTAAGAACTACAAATCAAATAGCAAGGTTCAAGAGTTATTCAGTGGACACAGCATTTAGGAATACCAAAAGAAAATAGTGTGGTCACTGAAATCTGCATGCTGGACCTCATTTTGGGGAGAAAATATATGTATAAACAGTGTAACATGGGGCAAACCGGATGGAAGGATATCTGATGCTGCTATTAGACTTTGGATAATTTGCTTCATTAATGCTAATAAACATGAAAATTCCATTGGCAATTTCCCCTTTAATGAATGACCTTACATCATACTCAATGAAGAGGAAGGCAAAATCTTTTATCAAGATGGACACAGCTGAATAATAAGGAAATGGTTCCATTGTTGTAGCACTGACAGCAATTCTAATACAGGAATTTGGGCAGCTATTTTCCACTAACCATTTCCGCTGAATTGATTAGTCTCCAGAACTAGGGGGGCAAACTGCTGGACTTACTTTATTTTATAATGGCAACTATTCTCTTTTTTAGATTTCATTGAAAGACAAGAAGATTGCATGTGAAACACAAAGTAAGCGGGAATAAAACAGCCTGCTCATTAAAACCACTTGGATTGCAATTTAATTGTTAATGTTTATTATTTATTGTAAGATTTAATATCCAAGTGGTTGACAGTGATAAATTTAGAGCAGCACTCTTGTGAGACTTCCTCCTACTAGATTTAGTATGTTTTATTTTTACCCAACTGACCTGGTGGGTTTGGGTATGGTGGAGATGTTTCAGGTACTTGTCTCACTGGTGGGGTGGCTGCGGCCCGTCACCCCGGCCGGGGCGGGGCCAAACCTCCCCGGCCCCACTGACGCAGCACTGGTGGGGCGGCCAGGCTCCCGGGGCGGCACCGAGCGGCCCGGCACCGCACCCACACACACACATGGCAGGAATGTCCTTCTTCGCCTGCGGAGAGGCTCGCCCGGACACCCGAGGTAGCGCCCCGCCGCACCCCGCCCCACCCTCTACACCCGGTGCTGGCGGCCCACCCGCTTACACCTCAGCTCCACGATTGTGGATAGCTGTCGTGGTACCATTGCTGGTCCCCGCCTGCCCCGCCGTACTTGCTGCCGTTGGCCCCACTGTATGAGCTCAGCGGCTGCTGTGGGATAGGCTGGTTCCCCCAGCTAGCACCGGTGTTCTGGAACCGTCTCTTAGAGTCCCCCTCGTTCTGGTGCCCGCCATCCAACTTTCTTTTACCTGTAATGGATCAAGCTTCATCTCACTTATCTTACTGATCTCTACAATGGAATGGTTATATTCATCACAGGCTTTCCCTGGCCTATTTCTCATGATGGCACACTTATGGACATGAGCTTTAGTGTTGGTGGTGTAGGCACAAGACACAAGGGAGTGACGGCTCAAGACTCACCTGCTAGATTTGCCCCCCTGGCGGACCCTCTGAACCCCTGCCCTGCGCGCGGCGGCCGAGTCATACGCCCCCCCATGGCCCCCCCTCGGGGCACCATACCCCGCCCCCCACGGGGGGAAGGGACAGCGCCACGGCCACGGTTCGCCATACCATACCCACGGGCAGCCTGAAAGCACAAGGCAAACCACAATCAGTGGTCACCCTCTCAACAGTGCACTGGTGTCAAGGTAAAGCTGGGACTTCGACATTGAGGTAAGCATTAGACAGCAAGTATGCAGCAAGCTTCATAAGGCTCTATTATACACTAAAGCAAGATACGATCACCATCCCTGAGCCAGAGGTGTGGTGCATGACGGGGTTAAGGGTCACTAGAGACGCGTGAGCATCAAGTGGCTCGGCGCGGGGCGACGCGCTACCAAGTACTGTACACAGTCTTGCTGGGCTGCTAAGCTCATATGACAGTAGGGATTTTAATTTATAAAAGGCTTCAACAGCTTTATCATGAGCATCGTTTATCTTCTTCCCGGCCATGTTTTAGCCACCATAGCCCAGAGCTGCTGGAACGCTGGCTCAGGCATGGGACCTATAGTGAACGTGGCCTCACACTTCCACACCTCACGATGCTACCAAAGCTCACAGCCCACCCATGCCCACCTTCACAGCACACACCCACCCAAACACTACCTACACACATTCACCTACATATTACCCTCCCTTCATACATCCACCACCATTTGCTAACACAATCTGTAGGCATCCACATATGCTAATCAGGAAAAGATTTGAGTGCTTGAAAGAGATCAATATTACTTTTTTTTTTTAAGTTACAATGCTTGCATAGTGTAGCCCACTGTTTCCAAAATCAGTAGCTTTCTAGTGCATAGTTTTACTTCTTTTAGAAGATAAAATTTAAACAGTTTACATTCCCAAAATAAAATACAATACATTAAGTGGTTTAAATTAAAACCTACACTGAAACCTACTGATAACTGTAAAACTATCTAGAGAATCAATGAGGCAATGAAAAATCATAATGTAAAAGAGAATCATGCTCACAATTTCTCACATTTAATCATAAATAAAATATATGAAAAGGCTATATTAACAAGTCATGCAATCAGAGGGTAGAGAGATGACTTGCTGAAGGAGACTTGGGGATAGCTAGCTCTGAGCCAACTAAGACAAAAGCCTCTCAACACACCCAGGCACTGAGGAGGAGTGTGAGGCCACGCCAAAAGTAATGAATGACACTTCAATACTACAGTAACTGAGAAATGGACAATTGGGACCCACCGGCACAGTTTTGGCGCGACCACGCCCCATTGGATACGGGGAGTAATCGTAATAGTAATCTTCATAACGGTAATAGTCGTCGTAATACGGGTCACTGTAGCCACCTTGATAATCGCCATAACCATAATAGTCGTAATCATAATCTAGAAATAATACCAAATGTTGTTGTTGATAGCTCATAAACTGAAAAAATTTAAATTTCTTACTAACATCAAAAATACTGTATATATAATAAAGAAAGCATGCCGGGAAGAACTAATCAGTGATAAAAAATCAATAATGGTAATATTATAATCTGTTGAGGTAAATTACAGGACAATTAATGTCTGTACACATCATACTTGGGAACTAAAAAAGGCAACGATATAAGCCAGAGTATCAAAGGAACAAGTGCACAAACTGCAACTTCAAAGGACCACTACAGGGTACCTCTGAAAAGCAATTGGGACTAAGGAAGATGAAGGGAAGAAGAGCAAGTCAATTCCATGACAACTAGTTTATTCTTATAATATATTATGATACAGGGAAGTCTTCCAAATTTAGTTAACATAACATCTTACAACTACTTTTAGCAAGTTTTGCCAATATAACATAGAAAACTTACAAACCAAACAAGCCAATCCATGCATAGACAGTTAAATAGTTAAGAGCATTTATTATGCTCATTTTGTCTAATTCAGAGATTATATATACAGGGGCCTGTCCCTGTACCTTAATGTCTAGTCTATCACTTTGTCCAAAAAATAAAGTTTTAAGTAGAGCTTGTCAACAGTGGCTATAAACAGGAGTAAATTTACACTCCCAAAAAGGAGTGAGATCATTAGGCTTGTAATTCAAGAGGGCTCAAGAACAAGCACTGGGACAGTTATATTTACAACTCTCAGCACCATTTATACGTGAACATGATAATTACAGTACTTGATGTTCTGGTCCCATTTGTTTTGGTGAGCAAACTCAATAGTACCAACTGTAGTTATTCCAATAATAGTTGTATCCTGTGCTCTTTTGTGGCCTTGGAGAGCAGTAATGGTTGTAATAGTTCCACCACTTACCATAGTCACTGCGGCCGCCCCCTCTCCCTCCACCCCTTCCGCCTCGGAGCATGGCTGGGGGCACGGGCATCCTGCAGTAGCACAAACATCTCTTTTACAATAGTGTTTTATTATTGTTATAATTATTCATCACCACAATCAGCAATTTTCTCAATAGTCTCATCGATCTATCCAATAACAATCATCATTCATGAAAAACATCCATATACCCCGAGTACATGGGATATCAAATGAAAAGGGTTCTCATCCCTGCCTTTACCATACCACACCAATGTAATATTTCTTTATCTACAACTATTGTAGTGTCTGCAAAACCTTTCATTGCCTTGAGAGATACAAAAATACTTGACAATTATTATATCAACTTGCAATATACAATATAATATCATGCTTAGAGTATAATTAAAAGAAACTTTCATAATTGTTCAGCTCTCTGTAAATGAAAGAAAATCACAATCTGGAGATGTTTGGGTAATTAATATCAAGAAAACAATTTGTTAAACTGTGTTGGGCATCTCAGATTATTTTTATACTTCTACGAAATATGCTTCTAATTCATTATTAGCAGTTCATTTATATTCTTTTATAAAAATGCCATTCCTTGGCTGCTCCTGATAGCAATACTGGAAAGCTCTTACTTTTACTTCATATTTCTTGTTCCATCACATTATCAATATTCATCAACATTATCCCAGCTATAACAACAAAATGAAAAGTAATATCTCTGCATCAGATACACTCATTTTTACTGCTGAATGTGTAACATCATAACTCATTTATACTCATTCTAAAGGGGTTTAATGGGTCATAGGTATCTGTAGGCACCTTATAAAAATTGCTAAATACAGTAGTTTTAACTAGGGTAATTAACCAGTACATTACTACTAGATATATTTCCCATTTTTAGACATCTGATTAATTCTTACATATCTTTCATAATAGAAATAATTGAAAACACCAATTTGTATTAGAGATTCTGATTTTCATACACAAATACAGTACCCAATTATAGAAACACCCTCAGATGAATATTATTCTAAATAAAGTTTCATAGGTTTGAGAATCTATATAAACTTTCAAAATCCTTAACTTTCATGAGTTTTGAACTTTGGAAATAAGTTTTTTAGGTATTGGGAAGCTGGAAAAATTTAAGATAAAACAAAAACACATTAGGATATAAATTAGTACATAATCCAAAGCTACACACATAATTAGTACACGAATATAAATTTGTTACCGATTTCCTTCTTACTATACTTGCAAAATTCATCATCACTTGGTGTCTGCAGTCAACTAAAAATTTCCTCAACTTAAATAAAGCTTTTCTCTCTCCAACATTCCACATCAATGCTTATCCAAGTCCAAACATCCCACTCCATTTCCCGATATTTGTACTGTAACAGGTTTCACACACCTTATTTTCATATCCTCTGAACTTCTCCATTCCATAACTGGCCTGTCCATAATAAGTACCATTGATCACTATACTAGATATATACCAGTATAATGAAGTTTAAAATATAACTGGGCACACTAAAAATTAGCATAGTTTTTATTTATTCTGTAAAATTAAAAACAGCTCACTATCAAATAGCTGAAATCCTTATGCAATATAATTTATGAAGTACAGCATACCTGCAAGTTAAAAAAGATATGAAATTATTTATTACCTGAATGGATAATGGGCAAAATATATAATGTTACCTCTTCTGGTGTAACAAAATGAGTCCAATTCCACTGTTTCTTCCAGCATATTTATAATCTCAAATGTACACTTACTGATTATCTATTTATAGTTTTACCCATATCTGAAAGTTATATGCAAGCATTGAAAGCACATACCAAAGGTTGCAGACATGTTGAAGAACAGCCAAATCTTTCAGTTTCCAACTAATACCATATCATTAGTTATCTCCACAAGAGAGTCTGAGACTCAATAACACTTACCCTCTTTGTGCCAGCATCTGCATGAGCCGCTTCTCTCTGTTACGAAGAACCTCTTCCTTTTTCTTCTTATCTGAAGGAGGTTTAGCCAGAGAGATTTCCATCTGTGCACCCCCTAGGTCCTTGCCTTGTAATGCATCCATTGCCTTTACAAGAAGTGAGAAAGATATTAGGATCATACCATATGCAGTTACACATAAAAACATAAAGCATTATGTTCCAATAAATATCAACTCAGCACCAACTATTCTTTTGCCTGTCATATACTCATTCATTGCTCTGACCATCCCACTTTGTCAAATGAAATATATATACACAAGGAATATGGCATGGTACATATTCTAATTTATTTTCACAAGCATTACAGATTAATTAATTCTTTACCAGCACGACCAAAAAAATTAATAGAAATCTAGAGCTGGAGACAGACATTAAAGGTATGAAATTATCTGTATTAAATGAGCATTCAAACAGAATGGGTGGTGGTCTGGTGAGGAGAGAGCTTGGCCAGAGTTCTATGCCAGGCAACTGTGCGAAGGTTCGAATCTCTCTAAGGTAGCCATGAATTTATTTTACTCATGTCATGCCACCACAAGGAATGTTGGCTGCCTTCCTTCTAACCCCTGCTTTCTGGTTATCTTATTTCCCAGTCCAATACATAGCATCCGGGGAACTGGGTTTACACAATCTGCTATAATCGCACCAAGTGGGGCTAGTTACTAGGCTAGTGTCTAGAGCAGTGATTCTCAAACTAGGGGCCATAAAATGAGCTTCAATAAAGGAATACAACTTGACAAAAGAGAAAACTGTAATTGAAATAAAAAAAATACTGTACAGGTATTGCCAGAGTAGTTTTTCTTGAGACCTAATGAGTGTAGAACTGTAGAAACAGGTTATTGATGGGGGCTATGTATGAAAAGTGGGTAACGACCAGAAAAAATTTGGCTACCAATGGTCTAAATCCTGAACCCTGGTGTTTGTAAACACTATACAAGTCAGTGCATGCTAAGCCACTGGAATGAACAGGCTAATATACAAGTTTTCCAGTGTGTTCGACACTGTGCCGTCTCCTCCCACATTAGCAACCCTTGCCTTATGATTTATTGATTTGCATAACTCCCACTCTTTCCTCTAGGGCACAAAACAACAAGGATAAGGAAGTGCACCGATGAAAAAACAAGCGAGTGGTTGGTGTCACAGAGGGAAAATTAATATCATGCCCGATTTGCTCTAAGTTACTCTACTTTATTACCCAATTCCTCAGTAACCAAACGTCCTTGTAAAATGTGGATAATACCATTAGCGAGGAAGAAATATTGACAAGTATTCAATAAAAAAATATATATATATATTTATGCTTAAGTATAGGAATACAGTGAAGTTTTTACAGGATTGGCCCAGCTGGAGAGGCTAGATCTGGGGGGCTGAAGGCAGGGGTTAATGATGCAAAAAAAGTAGCCCAGCCATGGGCCCCTACACCCAGTCATCTTACCCTTTACAAATAGAACAGTAAAAAGCAATAGATTATGTACAGTTGGACACATGAATGGGTGGTACAGCCCAGGTGAAAGATACTTGTTCCATTGAGTAACCAGTGTCTATTATCAGGTACTTGCTTTTTATTACCATCCTCAATACTGACTTCTGCCCCTGATGTCTCCTATTTGACATTAAATAACTTGATATTGGGAGAAACTGACCATCTTTCACTTGGGCTATACCACCCATTCATGTGTCAAACTGTACCTAATGAAACTGAACTCCTGAAAAACAAAGTTTCCCACAAATATCAAAACTGTTTAATGCACCCTTCAATAGACGAAGTTTCATATGCAAAGGGCTCATATAATTATTTCAGTTTGGTACTGCAAATGCTATGTTAAATATCAACTATACACAACACTAAGTGATAAAGATGACCTTACTTACTTTAACAGCTTCATCTCTCTCCTCAAAGTGAACAAAGGCATAGTCTTTGATCTTCTTCACTCTGTCCACCTTCCCAAACTCATCAAACTTTTCTTTCAGCATTTCTTCTGTCGTCATCTGGGTGAGGTTTCTTACATACAAAACTTTAACCTGAATAAAACAGCAAATCCACACATTAGTTATACTCTTCGACTGATACATGAAGTCTCTGCAATTATGAACAAGATTATACTTGGTCTAAATCAAATAAGTCTTACAACAGTAATTAAATAATTCCTACAAAATTTATATTATCATTTTTCACTCAATTATTTTTTAATGTAATACCGGAAACTCCTTAAGAAAACTGTACTTAGGTAATATGATAGCAAATGTACAGGTAAGTTTGAAAAACTGATAAAATTTAATAATCATTGAGCCACAAGATCGTTAAATTGCATTTTCATTATAAGAAACAAAAGTGGTCCAACAAGCATGAAATTCAATAAACTTCACAAACCTTAGACATGGTGTCATCATCTGGTTCTTCCTGTGGGTCTGCCCAGTCCACTATTATTTCACAACCCCACACTTTGAACCGGCCTGAACTTAACCGTCGTTTGGCCAGTGATGCAGCCTGGAGATGGTTGCAAAAATTAAATTAAATAAAAAGGTGTATGGAGCTACGAATTTAAGATGAAGGTATGAAATATTTAAGATAAAGTTTATCTTTTAATATTCTCAAAATGCATCCTGTATAACCCTTCCTCACACTGGCATTTCACATATATGGTCTAGTTCACTGTTCCATTAATTCTCCCACTCTTTTGAAACAGGTTTGTCATGTGAAATTCAACCACTATAACTCTTACAACACAGGTTGCCCCCATCCATATAAGGTTGCAAATTATATAAACAAGGGCAGGGGAGAAAGCTGAATGGAACCATACGATATCATGGGTATCACTAAGTTAGGGGTGCTTGGCATGTAATGTCTGGGCTAGTTTGCATGGGTTCTGGAAAATTAGGAAGTGGTTGGATGTAGTTTATGTTAAAATAATATGAGGGTTAACCCTTAATAAGGCTGCTTTCACACGGACGTTTTTGTACGCACATTCGACCCGCGAACAAATATGCGTCAGATTTTTGTACCCGCATTCTGTGTGGAAGGTTTGACCAGGACTAACAGAGGCCTCTCAGCTCTCACCCAGCTGAGAGAGATGATCAACGGCAGCAGGGCCTGCCTTTATGTGTTGTACCTAGAGACTCGTGTGGAAGCTCCCATTGCCACCAGTAGCCAGTGACGACACTCATGTTAGCAGCGTCCTTGCTGGCTTGGATGTCTGTGCCAAGTTCGACTCGCGTACAAAGCGTCGTGTGAAAGGTTCCATTTAACTCCACTGAATGTTAAAACATCGCGTTCGGGAACGCTCGTGTGAAAGCAGCCTAATAGCAACAAGCCTGGAGCACTGTGGGTGTAGCATTCATTCAACAGCAAAAATTTTAAATTTGCTAGGTCCCTAACAAGCTAGTTTCAACCTGGTAACACCTTCAGAACTTCCTTAGATATGTAAATAGTGTAGAAGTGAATTTTGAGTTGATATAATTGTGAGGTGGCTACCCATCCTACAAATGTAATTTTAGTCTTCACAAGTACATCAGGAGACAGCTAAAGGTTTGTACTTCAATATCCCGTATCATTTATTTATGTAGCACGAGTGGTTTACAAGCTATTAGCAGTCAAATGTGTTGTTTACATAGTGACTGCAAGTGTGGGAGAGAGGCCCAGGAGAAGGAGCTGACACGATAGATAATGCCTGCAGCTATGGAGTGGCTAACATCCTCCATCTACTGGTACTGCACAACATGGTAAATATATTGGGTATACCCTTTAGTAGCGGGAGCGATCCATACCCAAAAGGCCAAAACACAGAAAACTGCCAGTAGGCCTAGAATAGCTGAAAGGTGCACATCCCAATAGATACGGGATAGTTAACTGCAGGAGTATTTACATCGAAAACATTACAAGGATTACTTAATTCAGCAAATCTTCAAGGATATCAGCAAAATATACAAATATCCAGCGATGTAAATGGCATGTTAGTTTGCTTTTTTTATTTTTCTTACGCATTACATAGATAAACAAATTATTTCATGTGCCCCGGTTAGGTCCTGGTGGTGTTGGGTAATGTAAGGGTTAGCTCCCGGTAGTTTGCCACAGTCCAGGTTAGGTTAGGTTAGGTTGGGTCAGGAAGGTTAGTGTGATTCCCAAAGGTTCCCTACAGCCAGGTTAGGTCCCGGTAGTTTGCCCAGGTTAGGTCCCGGTAGTCTGCCCAGGTTAGGTCCCGGTAGTCTGTCCAGGTTAGGTCCCGGTAGTTTGCCCAGGTTAGGTCCCGGTAGTTTGCCCAGGTTAGGTCCCGGTAGTTTGCCTAGGTTAGGTCCCGGTAGTTTGCCCAGGTTAGGTCCCGGTAGTTTGCCCAGGTTAGGTCCCGGTAGTTTGCCTAGGTTAGGTCCCGGTAGTTTGCCAGGTTAGGTCCCGGTAGTTTGCCCAAGTTAGGTCCCGGTAGTCTGTCACAGTCCAGGTAGGTTCGTCTGGTTCCCAAATATCCCTTACAACCAATGCAGCCTTGGCTGCCTACTATTATTATAGTTAGTTAAAAAATAACCGGGAGATATTGTATATTGAATAATCAGGTATTGGAGTAAAAACGTATATTAGCAAAATTAACCACATGCGGGAGTAAGCAGTTGTAAAGACGCACAGGGTCATGACGTCATGCTACGATCGACTGATGACGTCATAGTTTTCAGCCAATCACAAGCATGGATTCATCACGTCTCGATCTCAGCCGTTGTTTTTAATCATGGACATATTCCAAAGATGTGTTTCAACCCCAATCTTTCCCTGATATACTTCATGCCCTCCCCACCTATCAGTCAATATTGTTGTGGGAAGTGAAGGAAATCAATATCTGGGACACAGTGAAAACAGAAGGCAAATGTATTACTAAAAGAAATTCTGAAATATATCGCTCCCGCTACTAAAGGGTTTACCATATATTGCTATTTTTTTTTAAACTAAAATGATACAGACTTCAAATTTATCAAAGTTGGGCCAAGATAACTTGAGACATGTAAAATCTGAGGACATGGTGTCCCCCCTCTCCGAGATTGGGAGTGCCAATGCACGTTTGTCTTCAACTAGGATATGCAACTCAACCTTTACTCTTTTCTTTTGAGTATTTGAGGCTTATATTAGTGTACATAAGGTAACATATTGGGGCATCTGACCTTACCTCACTTGAATGAAATAATTAACCTGACCAACCCAACGTTTATCCTTGTCTTCTTGAATATCTGAGGCTTTTATTGGTGTGCATAAGGTAACATGGTTCCTTGAGTGAAATGATTAACCTGACTTGTAACTTAATACTGTATTTATCACAGACAAATTCAGCATTTATAAGGGGAGATTCATATTGAACAGTCAAAAACACTCACCTTGTGGGATTCATACTCAAGGAAACAAAATCCTCTGTTCTTCTTTTTGTCATCAGGAGAGCTATAAATTATCACCTCGACCAGACCAGCTGTTAAAATATTGAAAAAGGAAGGAGGAAAAAATAAGTTATTACATGAGAAGGAAGCATAAGAACAGATATAGTCAATATAATTCACAATGTGGACCAAAGAAGTTAATATTCATTGCAACAACTGCCATGGCAATACTGTGACAATTCTATTTAGCTTTCTAGGTTTTTAACTAAATTAATACACATGGCACCTAGAGGGAGAGAAATAAAAAAAAAAAGTTTATATTACAAAACATAAGCCTTAAAGAATAAAACCACTGAAAAAAAATGTGGACATAAAAAAGGCTGTCTGGAGTCATGTTAGTGTATGGTATACAGGACCAAATTAGCCATCACTGCTATAAAATTCCATGCAAGCAACACCACTAGCAAATCAAGTAAAGGGCAATGCCTTACCACATGACACAGAAATAAAATTGAAAATCAACAAAGGTTAAAAAATAAAAAATAAATATATATATTATATTAGAGCAAAATATATCCATTAACTGCCATCTGGCAAGACATTGCAAGTTGGAGTCAGGGTTGTGACATGGATTGTTTGCAAAAAGGAAAGAGAAATTAAAGTGGCCAATGTGTCAACAGGCATTGAAAAAAAAAAGAGAAAAATATTGCCACAAAAAAAAAAAAAAAAAAAAAAAAAAAAAAAAAAAAAACACCTATGATGAAACCCTTCAGCTGCTGCAGGTAAGGATGCCATAGCTTCAGCATAGCATCAGTGCTAGTACTAAATTAATCCATGGGAAATAAACTCAAGGATATGTGTGGATGGGGTTCACAAAGGGAGCAGTGAGTATGATGCACCATCAAGCAACCATGTTTAGAGCCAGTTATATTGTGGAAATGTCTAGCTTTACATATCTAAATGTAGAGGGGACCACTTAAACACATTCTTAGTGTAAGAAGCTGCCAAGTCAATGGTGACAGAACGCACAGCTAGGACTGACATACCCACAAGCCACTGACTACCTGTGACACAAAGGTCAACTTACGTGCGTGCTTTGCAAACTCCTCATATAACTCATGTCGCTCCCTGTTCTTGGGGATATTTCCTACGAACAATCGATGATTGTTGTATGAAATAGTGACCCCTAATTTTTTGCCGCGCTGAATTTCATATTCATTCAGCTGCAAAAGACATGACGATTCCTGTATTTGAGCATAAATTAAGATGTACATGTGAATCTACTTGGAACCCTAAAATAAACTCCACAGCCTCAAGACAAGTAGATTCTGGTAATGAAAATGGTAAGGTATTCCTCTGAGGATTGAAAGGACAAATAAAATACTGTCAGAGGAATACCTCATGATAATGAAGGTGTACAAACAAACAGTTGAGCGCTCTCACTTTACCTGTGCGTTTTGAAAATTCTTCCAGAATTTCTTCTTTTGACTTTGATTTTGGGATGTTCCCGACAAACAGCCGCAGATTAGGAATGCTAATATTAACTTTCAGGGCAGCATTTTCCCTGACATTGTAATTATCAAGCTGTGAAAAAGAAAAAAAGAATACCTCCTTGGCATCAGTGAAAACTGATTTGGGCCTTATGGTTACTTGCAAATACTACAGCAAACTACAACTACTGTGTTGCATTCTGAAGGAACACTTCTCACACGGAGAAGAGTTACAAGAGGTCAGGTAGAGTGAGCACAGTTCCACGCCGATTAAACTCCACGTCATTAAAATGTACTATTGCACTTGAAAATTAAATTAATAGTATCAGAGTATTTACTCATTAAAAAACAATTTTGGCATGTATTATTCCTGGGCCAGGGATGTTTCAGTAAGTGTTAATCTCAGTTGAAATGCAGCTCAATTGTTTCTTGCACTTAAGCCCTTGAGCTTATCAGAGTGCCTGCTGAGAGACATCCAACATCACACATTCACTCCACTATGGTCCCACAAGGTCTCCAGGCACATACCTTTCAGTTGAATTAAATATGTACTCTATTTATCCTCAAGGAATTATGTTTAATGCCATAATTACTCGATAATATCAAAGAAGTACAAGGAATTTGACAACCAATAACTAGAACTTACTAGCTGCTACTTTTTCCATTTAATGATAATTCATCATCCAAATAACATTACTGTATGTGATGAAGACATCATGAGTTGTAACCAAGCAGACTAATCTAACAATGTGCAAACTGGCTAACTCATGTATTATCTTCCAAAACAATTCATACTTAAACTTTGTTCACCTACTTTACTGGAAGGCCCTAGACATGAACTGTCTAAGCATTTACTGGCGATTTTAACACAGCGTCACTTGCGCACACAGGGAAAGTATCAATCACAGAAGAGAGCAGTAAGTCCTGCCAGTACACACAAGCGAAGAAGTGAGAAGTCATCAGGACAGCAAGAAGATAAATATTAAGAATAAAGTTAATTGAAATCCATCAGATCATTAGTAAATACCTCTACTGTACTTTCAACTAGCTACAGTTCCTGGATTATCCTTTAAAATAAAGTACAAATTATTGAAAAGGTCTACTTTTTCACCTACTGTAGGTAGCTCTCCTCTAACTAATAACTGCATAATATCTGTGTTCACAAGTTAAGTACCTGTGTACATATAACCATTAGTTCAAAATGTGCCTCACACAATTACCAGCCCTGAAAGTCACTCAGTTGGATTACCAGATTTTTAAATATAACCTCGCAACATGAATTTCTGAATAAAACTTATGTAATATATCACTTGCCACTTTCAGGGCTGCACTTTAGTTAATTTTACACTCATTTGTTACATGTATCGGATACCTGCACTACAATCTGTCAATTAATCCAACTAAGTCTAATCTACTAAAGAAAGTCATGCATTACATAGACTGGCTAAGGTATGAGGTACAGAACTTATTTCAAGAGCTACAAAATAATAACTTAAGCTATACATGCACATAATATAGCTAGTGTCTTAATATCATGCACGCTCCTTCGTATGGCAATTTTTTTTTTATTATATATTTATCTACAAACGTGAACACTTATCTGATCTAGTTTCTTTCCCACCCTCACTTATATTATAAGTTACTGCACTAATCTCTAAGAATGCAAATTATTTGAATAGTAACAGGAGCCTAGATTTACAGCTACTAAAAACTTTATAGTCAAAACCTAAAATACAAGACAACAGTTAAGATAAACTGCACCTCATCTTGCCAACAGACCTTCAATTTTGACATATAAGAAATAACTTATGAAGGATGGACTGTAAAGCAAGGAATTACACCATATCTGAGCAAGTTATCCCATCCGAGAACTGCAAATCCAGCAAAATTGACCAATGGGCAGCATGCAAAACCTGCCCTTTATATTCACACTACTGTGAATATTGGGTCAATAAACATTCTGCACATATTAATGAAATACTGTAGCCCGATTTCACATCTATTTCTCTTGTATCTCATAAAAATTATGTATCCTCTTTTAATCTTCTCCGAAAAGCGAATGTCCAATCTCATGATGGCCTGAGCCCAATAATTTTTCCACCCTCCCTCTCTTCCCCCAAAGCCTATGAGAAACAAAGCAGCTTCACTAGAAAACATTTCAGCAATTGAGTAGAGAAACTGAAAGCAAGGTTGACATTTTTGCATTAATTCTAAATGGATTAACAAATCAAATTTTTCTTTGTTGAATGCTAGATATTTTATCTAGACTTTATGGCAACAAATTGCAAGCACATAAGGCAGATGGAAATCCTTCATTAAAAGAAGCATCTGACTTCAGCTAAGCATTACAATAGCATAAAACCAATCATACTAATGAACAGGTATAATTTCTAGATTAAAAATCACTTGGGACAGAGTAGTTTGAAATAAAAAGAATTGCTCATATAAGACTCATTCTCATTTGTATGCATTCATACTTGTAGCTATCTTTAGCATAACACACACTTCACGTAAATTAGAAGCGAACCTTGAGGACCCTTGAACATAATGTACACTTGCAAACAAATGAAACAAAAACAATCTTCAGGTCGATGAGATGAATTAATTCTTCCTGGTGATAAACATATATCAAACACTGTATGAACATTAAGAAACTGTAATCCATATTAATTTCAGCAACAGTATAATTTTTGGACTCAATAATTTACAAAGAACTACATACTGTATATGACCTATTATTTTGACTTCAGAAGTTAAATAAGTAACAATTAAAATGATCCCAAAGGGAAATAAACCTATATATTGGAACTTCTAAGGACAATCTAGTATGACACACTACCAAAAAAAAAATATATATATATATTTATTTTAAAAAATATATACCTGGATTACTGTATCCCAGTCCACCTATTACATACCTGCCTGACTGCCTCACAAGCTGCCGACCTGGAGGTAAAGGTGATAAAAGCATACCCTCTATTTTGGCCAGTCATGGGATCCATCATGAGCCGGAGGTCCCAAATGTCACCACACTTCTCAAAGAGAGGAATCAGTTCATCCTCATATAGTTCTTTGGGAATCTTGCCACAAAACACCTGGGGGATGAAGGAAATATTGAATAATCATATGGGTTAGGGGTTGTTTAAAAGATGATCCTTGCTATAGATATATATGACTGTATGTAAGTAGGACACATAATTTAACCCCCTCACGCACGGTGACGCGATTAGCGTCATAAACGAATCGTCCGTCACACAACTTTCGACTCGAAACGAGTCATAATCCTATAATAATTCTTGAAAAATAGAGTTTCTTATATAACTGCGTCAAAATCGGCTGAGGCAAGGGTCTGTATGGGTCCTATCAAATAAACTAATTGGCAACTCTCTGTACCAATTATAATTTGAACGAGAAGAAAAAAATGTTCAGTCTCCTCTCAGCAGTCCCCCTCAGAGGTGTGGCACGCGGGGTTTAATTAAATCGTCTTGCTACCCAAACCCACAAAGTACAGGGATCAATAAAAATCCTATCATATTGACGACAAAGTAAAGTGCTAGTGTTGTGATTTTTTTTTTTATGTTTCCAGGAAGTGTTCAGAAATTTATAGAATAACGTAATTCCGTGTGTGTCGTGGCATTATGTGAAAAGGACTATTTGCAAATCCTCTTTGATAATGATCATAATGGAGATGAAACAGAGATGATAACGGAAGAAGAGAAAGAAAGTGAAAGTGAAAATGGAAATGAAAGCAATAAAAATGTGACACCCACGATTGTGTCAGTAACACCCACCCCCATACAGATATTGAATGTAAGTACAGAATATTATTTCATATTATATAGGCCTATTAGTCTTATTTTCTTATTATATGTTGCATAACATTATCCTCCAAAGTATATTATGTGTAACTAATGCTTAGCAAAACCAAATGTTGTGATGGATAAAGATAAAATATATATATAGTTTGGGGAAGGCATTATTCTTGTGACTGACTGTACCTCCCACACCGTTACTTGCTACTCGTGCCGCCACCACCGAGTAGGTCGGAGTTTTTCTCTTTTAGCTTGGAAATGCTTGGTGATATACAAATTCTGATGGCAGTGTTAGAAAGATAATAAAATTCTGCGTATATTGATGTGTATAACAAAAAAAGTTGGCTCGGAAAACCTTGAGGTAAGAGAGTGTGAACACAAAGTACAACAATTTATTCTTTATACTATTCTTTATTCCAATTGATGAACGGTCACTATTATGGCATATTTCTATGATTTTTTGTCTTTGATGTTGTAGCACAATATCTTACTAAGCCAATGACATATAATTTAGGTAGAGAAGTTTAATTTTGTGGCTGAAATTGACATAATACAATATAGTTTTCGTCTCGTTCCGGTGCACTCAATCTGGCTCTCACACGGGGCTAAAAGTTTGTCGTCCTGGAATAGATATTGAAAATATTTTCTCGTGCGTGAGAGGGTTAATATCACACATCTTATGACTAAAGCAAAACACACACACAAAAACTCTTTGGCTTGTTACTCATCATTATCATAACATGCTTCTGCCTTCCCTCAAGCTTCCTTTTTCTTGTATGCATCAAATTTACTAATGTGTGTTCTTAACTTGACAATCTTTTTTTTATTCTCCTACCTCTATCATATTTCTTCTCTTAAGCAACTTGACTTACTATTTCTTTAAAACATTTTTAATTCATCTGAGTTTGTCACTCTTGAATACTTTTCCTTTTATTTTGTGAGCAGCTTGTGCTATAATCCTATTTAACCTATTAATTGCTCTCTCTCTCTCAGCCAATATATACATATATATTGGCTCTATACAAGGCCCATATCAACAATTATTACAAACAATATGTTGCATATGGAAGTTTCACATTTTAGCAACAATATTACAAGGGATTAATTTAGTAAGAGAATATTTATATGTGATCTCAGGTAAAAAAATAAACTTACATTACCAGAGCGTACCCTTCAGGCAAGGATATTGAAGACAAGATAAAAAATTAATATGGGTACAGGACAATGAAAATAAGGCAGTCAAAGAGAAAGTGGGGAAAAATCAGAAGGGTGAACAAGGAAGAAGTTCACAGGCTATCAAATATGAATAAGTCTGGAGACCAATAAATGTACCAGCTGAGAATTCCCACCATTTCAATGACATAATTGTCTTGTGGAGATGCAAGTCATTGAACTAAGCGATTTTGGCACAAATTGTGGATCAATGCGACTACCTTCCAACAGTTTATAGGATAACATCAAGTACAAGAAACACTGAAAAACGTAATACAGGGTTTATGTGAATATCCAACTATGATACTTACCTCACAGCCCGGCCCTGGTGGCGGACCATCCCAGTTCGGAGGTGGACCACCGTACTTGCGCTGCCCTGTGGTCACGTCTAGTGTGTACCCTGTTCTCTCCAATATAGCTTTCAAATTCTCCTCATTTGGACCTTTTCCTGGATTGACCGCCATGTTATCAGCTGTGGGAGCAGTAGTTGCAAAACTATCAGTCATTCTGTCTGCAAACCAAACAATTTACTTCCTATTTAATTACGTCAAAGGGGATTGTTGCTTAACCACTTGTCTCTGTAAAAACATATTCCTATTTTAGAATTCAGATCTTTTATTACTCTTGTTCATACGTTCACTATACAGTAAAACCTCGTTACGTCATGGCAATAGGGGTTCAGCCCTTACGTCAACTAAAGCCACACCCTCATACAATACAAAAAAGAAAATCTAAAACAAGACAAAAATTGACTCACTAGCTTTAATGCAGAAAATAGATGCTTTGTATTTATGCTGTAAAGTACTATAGACTTATTTTCTTAACCACTACAGTACTTGAAATTACTATCACAAGAGTCCAGTACATGCATAAAACAAACAAAATATTTGTTACGTGTTAATACGAGTCTTTATCAGTACACTGTACAGTACTTTAAAACTATTTTCAAACGGTACAGCATTCTGAATCAGCTACACAGTTCAGTAAACATAAAAAAAGCACATAAAAACTAAACATTCACTAGTTCCAATGCAGCATACGAGTCTAGTCAGGAGATAGAAGATTCGTATGCAAAGTGCAGTCTTCCAATTCATCATCATTAGCTAAAATTTTGGTGGGCAACTTGGAGGAGCCAGTACTGAAAAGACTGCATCCAGAATTGCTGGTGGAGGGTTGAGGTTCCCTGGCTACTAGCTAGGGCTTAAACCATGATGAGACAGTCTATTTCTGGGCAGCATACTGTCAATTGATGATGGCAGCCCCAAGATCTCATATGGAGAGATAGTATTGGTCCAAGTCAGCATGGTCAATCAGCACCTGCATGGTAATGTAGCTTGGACAGCTTCCTTATAGGTGTCTGGCCAGCATCTTGTCGTCTGAAAGAGCAGCAGCACCTGAGGCTTCCTTTTCAACTCTCGCAGCATTATCCTGCTCACTCTGGTGGTTGTATCCTTGGACTTGAGCATCACTCTCCAGCCACACTGATTTCCTCAGTGACATCAGCTGTGGGCCTCTGTCTGTGGCGGGATCGTGGCAGTGTTGGGCTTACACCAACCAGTCGGAATATTTTAGAACTAATTTTCTTTGTTAGTTTTTCAAATTTTGAAGTGATTGTATGTATGAATATTTGCTAGTCATTACAGCTTATCAGTAATTACAACTACATATATATCAACTTAACGAGGTTTCACTGTACTATAGGTTAGTTCTGCATTAAAATGAGTTCCCAATGACATTTTTCTTGATACTCAGATGACTCCCCCATTATTCAATGCAGTACAAAAGCATAACAACAAAATTTATGCTGAGGTCTTGGGTTCAACAGTTAAAACCCAATTCATATCAGCAGTGAAAATCCCATATTTTCTTTTATTACTAATTGGAATATGAATTCCATTAGAAACTCCAATATCATAATTTGTTAATCATAAATACTTACTATTAAACTGTTTTCTCTGTCTGTAGGTTTTCATAACACCACAGAGGTATGCGGACTTGTTCGATACATGTTCTAAGTTGGATTCTAAGAACTGTTTGAGAACTGTTACTGCACCCTCGACAGGAAATTCCTTTAGCGCATCTAGTGCACGTTCGTCTAAATCCTGTAAAGAGGCAAGATATGAACTGTTAGTTTTGGTTGTCAGCACAACCTCTTAACATTTCCAAGTTACTTGATGCCATTTGGTAGCATTCATTTTCTGACCAACTCTCCCCAAACAGTGGATGTGGCTAGAGAGGAGACATATTACTACAACATAAATGAAGTGTACCACCAATAAACACTTTTTCTACCTTTATATACCTCCTATCTATCTCCAGCTCTAGCACATCATTCCCTCAAATGTTCCCCTCACAAAGTGCCCTAGGTGGAACAATAGTAAACGTTTCCACTTTCCCTAGAAAGTTTTATATTTAACATTTTTTTACATGGATTGCCAATGCACCATACAGAGGATATTAAATTCTTTGCCCCTTTGAGATTGTGAGGTAGGAATATCAAAATTTTCCTAAACAGGGTACTGTACTTTACATCATGTATGGTAGCCATACCAAGGCAACAACATACTTTAGATTAGGCAATGCTGTTATCAAAGGGTGAAAATATGAACACTCATGGTATGCTACTCACAGAATATAATGAGAAGAGAGAACAATGTACAAAATGTTCCTAGGAATTATTTACATGACCATGGTTTGTAGTCTAATAGTAAAGATATTCATCCTGCAAGTGAGAGATCCCAGGTTCAATTCTGACTGCCAGATTTGCTAGACAATTTTCTTAAAGACTTCTTTATTCCTGTTCTCCCCTAGCAGCAAGTACAGTCGGCCTCACGAATTCATACACAGGGCATTGGTTAGAAGGGGTCTTCATTCTCCACATATTGTAGGCATTGTTCTGCCGACTGATTCAAGTACAGTATTAGCCAAATAAAATGACTAGAAAAGTTTGGCGGTAAGAAACTAACGTACTAAATTTTCTAGTCGTTACTACCCCTTGATGTCATAGTAATTCCAGAGGCTGACTGTACCTATAGTCTGTTCAAAACTTGTGTTCTGCTGGCCTCTTATGCTTACATAGATAGAAATAGATATAGATAGATAGACAGATAAGAAATAGATAGAAAGATATAGATAGAAATAGATATAGATATAAAGATATAGATAGAGAGGAAAACGGAACACAAGTTTTGAACAGACTAGTTACAAAAAGGTGCGGGTCATAATATAAATAAGGTGTAGTCATCTTGTGAGGCAGAACAAACATTTTAAAGCTCCACTGTCTCAATCTAGTATAGCTTCACTTATTATTATTGGGCCTTGCAAATTTCAGGCTAGTGACAGCCTACAATCCCAATGATTATGTAGAATATGTATACTGTTTATATATCAAAACACCCTTCACTCCCTATGCACCCAAGTAAATCATGCAAAATACTGCACAAACAAAACTAATGGTAACACTACAGGATATTAATTGATCTTCATAGAACTTACTTCATGTCTCAATTTGCCTTGTTTGTAGATTTCATCAAGCTTAGCAGCAACTTTTTCATTTAGACCATAGCTGATGAGCTTCTGGTAATCTTCTGTCCGCTCACTATCTACCTGGGGCCCAGGATCTCCTCCTCCGTTGCCTTCCGCCATGGCTCCCCTGCAACAAAAGTGTTAAACATTGAGACACTACCACACTTATCATGAATATTCATTCTATAATCACAACTTGTTCAAGTTGACTTTATATTACTACTTTATATCAGCATTAGTCTCTTGGCAGTGTAGTCTAGCCCTCTTGTTTTTCAAAATGCGAGGCTCTGGGGTTTGTCTACCAGGTGAGATGGTGATGAATGGGCATTTCCCTCACACACAATGCCCCTGTGAGCAGTAGTAATATCATGGGTTGTAACAAGTCCCATCCAGACATATGATCTTCACTCATCCAATAATGGGTAACGAAAATGTCGACTAGTTGTAACAGTATCCTAAAATAGGGAGGGTTGATATCAGGAAAGGCATTAAGCCATAAAACCATCTGTCGAAATCATAGACACACAGAAATGGGATAAGATGCAATGAGGAAGAAAATAATTACCTTCACACCCAGCCCACACCTTTCAAACAATCAGACCACATATTCCTCTTAGGTAACTCAATTCCAAAGCAACTATTCTGGATTGATGCCCCCTATTCCATGTCTAGGACTCTAATGTGTAAGTTGGCAGAACAATACCATTTTTCATTCCCCATTTAATTTGCTTGCTATCACTCCTACCCTTTGTGATATTCCCCAACAATACTATGACTTGTCTACATTATACTGCTCTCTCTCTCTTTTTAATCCCCTTTTCCATCAAGTTCCATGCTCGTATGATTACACAGCACTGTTCCAAGACAAATTATATTAAGTCAAACCATCATAGAATACCAGTATATTATACTTAGCATAAGCTGCAGCCTCCACAAACCAACACTAGCCACTACAATACATGGCAAAATACCCACACATGCCAAGGAACATCAAAACACCCAGTACACGATACCATACACAATTACTATATCTCACACCCACCTGCCCACCCCAAACCAATCTCCAGAAACACATTCATACTCAAATCACTCATCAGTCAATCCAAACACTCAAAAACAACACCCAGCTGCATGCACGACCTCCTGACATCCACCCATCTGAATCATCCCTTCCCCGTGAGGACAGAGTCCACCTGGCCAGGTTGCGATGTGGCCACCACCTGGACCTACTGACATATCAGAAGCTGGATGGAGCTATTGTACATGCCTGTCAGGGACGCAACATAGCACCCCATTCTATCAAAACACATTACGGAACTCTGCAATGCACACAATCACACTTACCAACACCACAACATACACTCTCTGAGGGCACTGTGGGAAAGCCTGGTTCAGGCTCCTCAGGAGCTTGTGGCTGCTAGGCCAGACAGCTAGAGGACCTTTACAACAACTTAGCATAAGCTGAGTAATCTCCAAGAGTCAGGTAACTGTTTCCCTGGGAAACCAAGTACATTCACCATAAATATTAAATACTATTTACTGAACATAGTGAATCAACATCGGCCGAACCAGCCACATAGGTTTGCCTTATAAGACTTAAATTTCAGAGGCGATTCATGCAAAATTGTAATTCAATATTGCAAATCAAAACTCGGTTACTAAAAGCCAATTAAAACACCCCTTTGCTTTCGAGGGATTCTGCATGGTCTTCCTTATCGTAATTTTGTTGTTCGATTGAAGGATGTAGTCAGAAAATTGGAGGTTAACGAGTCCTTCAAACACTGCCACAAAACACCACTTTGCTTGTTTCATGGCATAGTAAGAAGGAATCAGAAGCCATCAATTCTTGTACACGATCACAGGGTCCTTAATGTTAACCATAATATCATGAGCTTTGGTTTGGCTGCTCTTGGTTTAAGCATGTCAATTCTGGTACCCATTGTACAGGATGGATATCAAGTTGTTATATATAGCATACAAAGAATGTCATTGATTAATGAAGGATAATTCTTCCTTCAGCCTATTTCATTTGAGGCCCAACCGATATACAGATGACAAAAATTATTTACAACCTTTGCAATCTCCCTTATGAATGAGTCAGAATGTCAAACAATGTTAAACCTGCACTCACTTTAAAGATGTGGGGTGAGAAGTGACCTGATTAAGTTTTTTAACCCATAAATGCCTATTGTCCGTTTAAACGGACGATACGATTTTAGGCCTTGAAGCCGATGGTCCGTTTAAATGAACAGCCCATAAATAACTGCATGGGCTACATATAGCCACAGCAGTAGTGCCAAAGGGAAGCTGTAACCCTGGACTATTGTAATTGATCGTGATTGGCTGACTTCCCCCCTCCCCCCTATGGTGTAGGTGGGTCTGGCCAAAGTACATCCACACCCACACTGTTATCTGCAGCCAATGAAATCACTCGTGGCCTGTCATATACACTCCCTCTCCCTTCCTCCCCTAGCCTCTCTCTGCCAACCCCACCTCTTATAGCCATTGGACATTAGTATAACACACTTTCAAACACTCCCATACATTGTGCATGCATGCGTTAGCGTATCACAAGTATGCAGTTGTATGTTGCCTTTTTTGTCTATTTCAGTGCATTTATATACTCGTTTTACATACACAAAAACGCAAGCACACATCGAGGTACACCTACTCATGCATCTACATATTATACAAATGCATAACACATGCGTATGCCTTCGTATGTTATTTGGGGGGGTAACTGTCATATTATTTTCCTACTTTGATATGCTACTGTACTCTAACCAGTGGAGATAGAAGAATTTTGTTTGCACATTCTGGTGTGTAAAATAAAGCTCTACAAACCTATTAGACTAAAACTAACCTTAGAGTAACTTTAAAAATCAGATTGTATTTGCGGTTGGGGGTGAAGGCTGTCGTAACTAATTGCGGTACTTAGGGGTTAATGGATGAAATTAGGAAATATACTCTTCTTCAGTTTCAAGCTAGAAAGAATCCATTTTAGATCTGAAATAGTAAGACGGTAAAGTCACTGGTTTGGAAACGTGGTAAAAGTTGATTTTTTATATCGGCTGAATAAATACATGGGATGGATGATAAACTGAAGCACCAAAGAACCAGGAAGCAAGCTTTCTACAGTTTCCTAAATAAACCTACATTAGTATGCTCTAACTAGAGGTTGCCCCAGTCCTAACAAGTCTAAATAGGTTAGATTATAAACTAAGGTAATTTCCTCACTATAGTATATTAAAGGTAAAACAAAATGCAATGCCCAAAAATATGCATAAAAAATAGGACCATTGGAGAAAACCAGGATATGTTCTTTACTATTTCATATACTGTACTGTAACGTTACCAATGCATCATTTCTTTCTACGGTCAATGTCTCAATGAGATTAGTGCTTTTTAAAATTTCCTGGCTAGACCTATCACCACTCTGGATGGATTCATTGGAGAACAATCCTCAATACTGCATGCAACCACATGGATATGTAGAATGAAAGAGATTCTGGAGTGGTAATAGAGGAAAAGTGAAGTTCAGAGCATATCTGACAGACATAAAATCTGTTTATAGAATGGTAGATATACGGAAGACTGTCATTAGGTTGGACTCTAGAATATTTCAAACACTGTTTACCACCATGGTAATGCTGATAGGCTACTAGAATAAACCCAACTAATTTTTGGAACCCAAATAAATCAATGTCAAAGTAATAGGAATGCATTAAAATGCCACTAGATTGGTACGGTACCACCTACTATTGAAGGGGTGGTACGGTACTGGTAAAACTGGGCCAGTACTTACTATCGCTAAGTGGGTGTCGTAAGTCTTATGTCGACCATAAACTGACTGCGCACCATCTTAAATCAAGTCTTTGGCTTATGTCTCGACCACATCCTAGTCTGTATAGGCCTTGGTCTCGACACAAGTGCTCGTTTTCCCCAAGATATTCCAGGTAGGTATTTTTAAGTGTGCACATGTTACGATCGATTTATGTCACCGTCATAGCGATATTAGTAAGTACCGGCCCAGATTCCTCCAAATTATTCCAAGCAACAGGCCAGCATTATTTTTGTTCATCTGGTTGTTTCTGGCATACTTTGGAGGAATTAAGGCACTCTATTGTGCCAAAAGTGTACTATTCTCTTAATAGCAAGCATTTAATTATTACTTCTTAATTAAAATAACCACAAAAGTACAATACAAGATTTAATATTCTTAGCAGAGATCTGCTACCAGATGCTTTATATCTTACACCTAATGCCTCTACATAAAAAGACTGATATCTCTTCTTACAAAATTATGTCTGCCAATCAGACTAGTGTCTAAAGATGATATCTCATCTGCAATCAAAACTTGCTTAACAAAGAAATTATATATCATTCATTTCACAACACACAAGGATAAAAATATTAGGGTAATGCCATATATAATGTGCATTGACACTAATCTCACATAAAGCTAACATACTACCAGTATCACATCAACTGCACATATGTAACTAATTTTTCAACAGGCATATGAAATACTGTTAAATAATTTCAAATGCCTGATGGCATACTGTACTATCCAATCCACTCATTACAAAATATGTTAGGAGTTACAAGTTGCTTGATAATGCATTTTTATAAAGCTTATTTGGCATGAAAACCATGTCTGTATATCACTTCAAATTAGCATGGAGCACAGAATTGCCCTACAGGCCTGTAAGGCATTTCATCATGTTATATAAGCTCACTTTCATTCAACTATTTAACTTTGCTGCATTTTTATCCAAGGTCACATATTCACCCAATGACCTACTTTTTTTTCTTCCAACCACTGGTTTTGTAACTATCCTTCACCTTAACCAACCTCCACCTTCACCCCTGTCGACACCATAAGTATCTTGCCAAAATAATAAACGTTTTAAAGGTCGTCCTTGATTGATCCTGTCAGCTTGAAGGATTCCCGGCTGGGTGACCTAGTTTCACCCACTCCCGACACAATTATCACCACCAGACACAACGATCTCTGAATTATGAATGAGAAGGCTTACAAAACTGTCAAGGAATGTTACTGCAGGGGTTAAGACATCGATAAGGGATCTGTGGGGTTTCTGTCAAACCATTACGTGGCCCCCACTCGACTGACAGAAACCCTATCCAAGATCTCACAACTGGCTCAATATCACCTCGCTTTCCGGATCATCGGAACGTTATATTTTAGTGGGAAATGTGGCGAGGAGATAGTTGCAAGGCATTACACCTGGGAAGAAGTGACTAAATACAGTAGCAGCTGTGAGAAACCCCTTGTCCAGTCTCCCGCCAAAAACGACAGACAACGCCTACCTACCTCTTGCATCAGACTCTCCTCACTTCACTTCCTATCACACCCACCCTACTTCAGACACACGGAAACCAACGCGTCTGAGTCCAGGAGCAGACGCCAATACCAAACAATATTGCTCCTTGCACTCTGTAACGGTCGTCTGGCTGGCTGGGATCACCTTCGCCTGGCCAGCAAGCCTCGATCACTTTCCTTATTCACCTCACCACCATCACCCGAGGATTAACCGCCATGATTTCCACTCCCATGTCACCTACGGCATCAAATCTACACAACGTATCAACTGTCAACTTACTAACTTTTTGGCGAAGACCTAAAATTTACTCCGTACGTATATTCCACCACATACACAACGGCCGGTTACTGCAAATGGCGAAGGAGCAACGTGATTACTTTTGCACGGGGCCCACTCAACGACGCGCACGGTGCCCCCATCTGCCAACACACACACACCCCACTCATCATATACACCATATATATACACACACCTATACTACATGTCACAAATACAAACATTTTATAACAAGTTTTCGCTCTAGTATATAAATCCAATAATAAAATGTTGTCAGATTAAGGTAGAGTGTATGTTTTATAAACAACGTGGCACCAATGGCCTGCGTCTTGTTCCCAAAATGTGGCGGGAACACGAGGAGGCGCCACAAACGGATCTTGTTTCTAAGCTTGATTTTCTCCACCTCACGGTGAAAGACACGTTATAATATTATTGTAAGCAAAAAGATCCGTAGCGTACCTTTTGATCTGCAACCTCGTTCAAAAAATGTAATGCCGTATAAGTGGTGGAAACACGAAGGAATGCGAGATGCTTAGCCAATACACCTCCCTGTTACCGCGCGCCCACCGGGCGACAGTGCTGCCACCCACGTCCAGACTTGACGTTAGGCTGTATGTTCTTGTCAAAAAGAATGGGAATTTATCAAACGTTAAAATATCCTCCATAATAATTATATAATTCAAGTAAACTAGCAGATGCAATGTGTATAAGTAATAGATACCTTGACTTTTGGGATTTCCACCAGAAAATAATATTTCTCGGAATGACTTGGTCTTATTTTGATTTGAATTCCTATGGCTTTGTTCTTCACAACGTAGCTTTGCATCATTTGTGTTGTTATTGAACTGTGCTTTTTGATAATTTGTGAAACGGTTACCATTTAAATGAGAGACAAAAGAGGCATTGGTATCAACATATAGATTTGTAGTACGCGTCTTACCTAGTATTACGTAATATATCTTGTTTCCGCATAGGCATACAAGGCAAAATAGGAGTACTACAATATCAGCAACTGAATACAGTAAAATAGCATGTAGAGTTAACAAAGGGTATAGCATAATCACTACTATTATGCCTAACGATAACGTGCGAGAGAATTGAAGAAACATTACTTAATAAAAGGCTTAACTGTAATTCATTGTAAATACTGTACCAAACAGGAACTGATGGCAACTCGTGGCAAGCCCCTCCTTTTCTTTATTCCAACAGAAAAAATATAGCATGATCCTATATAGACCCTTACGCTATTTTCATTCAGTCATTCAAGCAGGGTATGACGTCCATTCTGTGACTACTGTAAAATTATACAAGCAATGAGGTGGAAGTGGCACAAATGAAAATTCCAACAGCAATTAAGAAACTAGAAGTAGCACACAGGGTGGCGGGCGCATCAATATACAGTACATGAATATAGAATATAGCCAAGGATGAATATAGCGTAGTATATACTGTAGATATATATATATTAGTGTTATTACTGGCGTTATTTGTGTCGTTATTAGTGTTATTTTCCAAGAGTTGATCAATCGTGTTTTATGAAAGACCGAGAATTTTGTTGTAATTGAATATGGAAATCGATAATTCGTACACTTGCCTCCAAAAATTTCGAGATACTCCCTGCTAGATTCAAGCAGGTAGTGTCTCGAAATTTTTGGAGGCAACTGTACCTACGGTAGATAGCCTAAGCCACATACGATTTCCCACCTAATATTGTATTCATAGGACTTGTGTGGCAAATTTCGTGCAGTGATTATTAATGTTATTGCTTCCCGACCATCTGTCCCTGTTTCAATATGCTTTCACTACACACATACATGTCTATATATTATAACCTCATTGGCCTAGATAGCGGATCAAACTGTAGAATACATCTTTATTGATTGGTCTTGTTTTTAGGCAATTACGACACGGAAGTTGTTTAAAGCAACTTAATTTTTTTCTACTTGCTTGGATTATCGCACGCTTCAAAGTAAATAATAAGTCAAGCCATATATTCCTTCATTCGAATTCCTTCTTATACTAATCTATTCCCATTTTCCTTCCAACCTTCCCGTTCCTCTTCTAACCCTTCCCATTTTTCATCCATACTTCCCATTCTTCTTCCAACCCTTCACTGTCTGAGGGAAAATGGGAACAAGATAGACACAAATAAATATAAGAAAATTTGACTTTACCTTGTCATCAAAACTATACCCTAGAGGTCTACTGTGTATAAAGAAACGAAATAATAAAACATAATTATGTACTGTAAATGTATCAATTAATACACGGTCATGCGAGCCAACATATCACAACATGCAAGACTCGGAATGAGTTTATTGTTCTGCTGCTGAAATTATGGCGATGAGGTAATTCTCTTCGGTATCCATTTTTTGTAGTAGGGCCAATCAAAGTGAGTTCCACTGTTAACAGTGTAATTTATGCATTTTTAACCTTTGAGTATCATATTACCCATTGACCTTGAGTATCCAACTGCATAATGCCTGCAATTATGAGTGTACTATTTTAAGGATTTGGATGTCCGTTCTGATCCAAAAGCCATCCCTCTCCACTTTTCCAACATCCTTTATTTCTTTATCTCTACTTTTATAGCCTATGTTCATTCTCTCTGTCTTCACGTTTTTAGCTCCGGCCTAAGCCGAGAGCTCTAGGTTTTATGCGAATTATTGTTCTTGGGGCAACCACTTCTTATTGTTCTTGGGGCGACCACTTCTTAAAAGGGGTTCAACTCACTCAATCACTCACTCACTCTCATCCATTTTCTTTTACCGACATTGAATAATTTATTATTATTATTATCATCATTTTTACCTCCGGCCTAAGCCGAGAGCTCTAGGTTTTATCGTAATTATTGTTCTTGTTCTTCTTCTTGGGGCGACCACTTCTTAAAAGGGGTTCAACTGACTCACTCACTCTCTTCCTCCCATCCATTTTCTTTTACCGACATTGAATCATTTATTATTATTATTATTATCATTTTTTTTTCTTCTTGGGGTGACCACTTCTTAAAAGGGGTTCAACCAATATTTAAGAGGTTCAACCGAGAGGGGGTTCAACCGAGAGGGGGTTCAACTGAGAGGGGGTTCAACCGAGGGGTTCACCCTCAATAAAAAGGGTTCATTTTCAAAATTTCAATATAACCATATGAATACGAAAATCCAGATAAAACATAATTAATATTTTTGAGACCTTTACATATGGATATTTTATTATTTCACTTGAATCATTAAGAGCCGGAGCTTTTGAAGGGTTTTCCTTCATGTTCTTGTTGGTATAGGGCCTATGTTTCCTTTCTGACCTAATACAGTCTTCTTAATTTCTACCCCCTTTTAATATCTCACTCATAACATTTTCAAAGTACCATCATACCAGAGAAGCGGCACAACTTTATACTGCAACCATACACTTCCAGTGCCACTATTATTATATTCTTATTAATATTTATTGTAATTTTTACTTGGGGAAAATGCGCCGACTCTCTCATTTACCATTCTGGCATTTTCGGTAAATGCATTGCAATCCAAGCCAAATTTCGCTAAACAAATTCCGAAAGTTTGTACTTCTCTGCACTTATATAAACACGGGAATGTAAGTCAAAGTATATCTAAGGAAATATTACTATGAAAAGGGAATCGGTAAACTTTCAACACCATAAAATGCGTGATGTGTTGTATTTTACCTGAACTGGCACAAAGACAGATATGGAAGCCAGTAAAAGCCGACTTGTCAGATAAGTGCAAACGATATCACTCAACAAGGAGATAGTGTTTGGAGTTGTGTTGTGATAAAATGGTAGAGATTCCATATACCCAGCTATACCATACAACTTCCCAACTATTATCATATTTATAGGGCGAGTGTGGTAGTAACAATGAGTATGGAAGGTAAAGAGGGGACTCTCTGAATCTGCCCGCTCCCGTGTTATTTTAGCGACGGTGATGCCCCAAGTGAGATTTTGGTAAGCCCGTACAACTTTAGTTGTGGAGTCACTGGCCTGGTAAACAGCATGGATGTACTGGTCTGGTCACTTTCTAGTAGATTTGACGAGATCTGCCCACATAGATTAAAAGTCCACGTGAGGTGTACTGCAGCCAGAGGCCCCTTTTTTCCACTGCTTTGTGGACTGCCAGCACACAGGGGTGCATTTCCCTTTGCCTGCAACAGTGTAAACTCCTTCCCTCTTATAGTCCCTGCAGGGCTGGTCTCATGGAAGGTGCGGCCCCACTTGTAGCTCTTGTGGTAACGTGGACTTGTGCCCACAGCACTGGCTGTTGTATCAAGACCTTCTCCACAATCTCCCTAGCTGGCGGTAGGAGGCCCCCAGACTCCCTGGTCCCATTTCCCTGGGATGTGCTTCGGTAGCCCAGACATAGAGGTCCAACACCTCCTTTATTTTAATTTGTTTTTTCACTGCGACCAGAGTGTACCATATAGAGGAAAAAGACCTGGGCGTGATTGCTGATTCGAGGTTGAGATATTCTAAGCACATCCGAACCCAAGTAAATAAAGCCAACAGTGTCCTCGGACATTTAAAGCTCTAGATCCCACTGCATTCCTTACTCTGTACAAACAATCACTCAAACCTAGAGTACGCTTCAGTCATCTACAAACATGCACTAGAATATTATTATGCTACAAGACAGTCACGAGCCTCTCAGAAAAAAAACTTTTATTATGAAGAATGATTCTTCATTCTGGAGCTACCAACTCTAAGAGTTCCGACGACAAAGAGCGGACATGATCCATGTTCAAACTTCAAACTGATAAATGGCTTGGAGGAGACTAACCCAGTGAATGTGGAAGGATGTTCATACAGCCTGCATTATAGTATTTTACTAGACCATAAGCCCGTGAAGTGAAGTATGTATGCCGAAAGCACTGAAAATTTATCTGAGGTACTCCTCAAATCATTCGTTTTCTGTAGTGTCTTGAGAATTAGGTTTTCTATGTACATGGGATACAGAAAGTATGTGTAATTAAGTATTTAGTGGGGTGTTTTTTGTGACGAAAATGTCCTCTAGATGTCCCCCCTCGTGTACGTCCACTTTCCGTGTGTGAATTCCTGGCCCTGTAGGTGGTCACATGACAATTTGTATAGCCCGACAGACAATTAAACAGTCTCTCTTCAATTAGATATATAATTTATATATATATATATATAGATTGGTCTTGCCTAGACCCAGGGACAACTTCTTTACAATTTCACATGCCGCGCAACGATCAAAGCACTGGAACCTACTTACACAAGAGTGCTGTTAGTGCAAATAATATGAACATCTTCAGGAACCTACTTTTTTTTATTTAAATACCACTACCGTTTTTTCATAATAATACAAAACCAAGACCACCCCCACCTAAGACAAGGCAACTACGGAAGGTGTCATTACCCGAAAGGGTACCCAATCACCTTACTGAAGGTGAATTACTGAAGGTGAATATAACGTTATTGTCTTTCAAAGTAAAGGTTCAAGTCAGTTATATAATTTCTCATTATTTCCCTTTCTTCTTCTACTCTTCAGGTTATATTATATTTAGTGAGTAAGGATTTTCGGTATTTAATGAAAAAAATGCCGTTTTGTAACAGTGTTGCCAGATCCGGCTAGGTCCCAGTATTTTGCCCCGGTTATTTCTTGTACTTTACCACGGTAATTTCCCTGTAGTTTGCCCAGGTTAGATCCCGGTAGTCTGCCCCATTTGGAAATGGGGAATTTGCGGAGGAAATGCCATGGAAGAAAATAGTCTTAAAATGGTCTAAATAAGTGGGGATAATGAAAGTAGAAAATCCGTATGCGATAACGGCAATTTTTTCAATATTTACCCGATAGTCTACTGTTTCTACAGGACATGGGTGTCACGGTGTGTGAGGCTTGTCTGTAGGGCGTAGGGTAATTTTACAGAATCATAACGATACGTAGGGCGTTACAACATTTTGGTATAAGTTATAACATATTTTGTAACATAAAAAATAAAACACTTAAAGTACACATCTTAAAGTACAGACGTACGATGTATCAGTAATTATCGCAGGGAAGATTTTACAAAATACATCTAACTCGGCCAACACTGTTCCCCTGTTAAATCCGCTGGCGATCACACGCAACCCTTCAGTTAGTTACCCAGGTTGCGTGTGAACGCCAGCGGATTTAATATGGAAGTTGGGGAACGGAGTGATGGCCGAGTTAGATGTATTTTGTAAACTCTTCCCCGCGATAATTACTGATACATCGTACGTCTGTACTTTAAGATGTTATTATGAAACGTGCACCATTTAAATTGTAACAGGCACTTTTGGAAATAGAAAATTATAAAAAAAAAAGAAAAAAAAAGGGAAATAGTCGCCATATTTAGTCGGTCTCAAATTATATAGAAGGGCCTGACTGAAAGTGCATTATTTCTCTAGCAGAAATAATAGCAAAAACCCACAAGATCAAGATAAAAACAAATATATATATTGGTGTATGAGGTGCAAAATAAAGAATAAAATATAAGGTGCCGTTGTAAAGGCAATATTTCCCATCAACCATTGAAATTGTAACAAGCATTTTTGGGAATAGAAAATTGTAAAGTAAAAAGGGAAATAGATTAAGATAAAAAATATATATATAAGTTTATAAGGTGCCGTTGTAAAGTCAATATTTCCCATCAACAACATAACCCCGGAGAGAAACTGTCGACTCTGTCGAGTCTCGAATGTCGACCAATAGGAAGTCAAGCTTGACTTTAGTTTGTTATGTTCAATGATTCAATCATGCCGCCTCCTCTAATTATAATATTATACCTCCATTGAGTAGAGCGTAGGAAGAGTACAAATTTCAACGTAGTCCAGCTTTTGGAAATGACTCACTTCAAGAAGGTTTTATTTAGCGGTGAAAAATCTGAAGATTGACTTTATAAAGAGAGAAAATAAGTGATGTTCGGGCAAGGCGTTTGGACCATGTGAAGAGAAGTGGCCCAAAATTGACGTTATACAGACATAAAAGTGACGTTACAAAGAGACAAAAGTGACGTTACAAACAGAAAAGTGACTTTACAAAAGAAGTGATGTTAGGACAGGGCGTTTGGACCATGTATGGAAGCTCAGCAGGAAGGAGAGATAGGGATGTGGTCACTCCCCACAATGTAGCCATACTGCTATTCATCCAAAAATATGCTCTCTTTAGGCCTAATAAGTACTGGGACCATAGGCCACCAGGTGAGAGCAGTAATATGTAAAGATAGTGCATAAATTAATGTACAAGTTAAAATATATAAGTTTGTGTATAAGATATTGTACGGGCGCTTGTCCATAATCAAGGTAAATATACAGAAGTACTGAATTCACTATATTGTCAATTTTAGTATCATTAACCACTATTTTGGAATATTCTTAGTAACTTTTCATTTATGGTATTTCTCTCGGAGATGCCTCGTTTTCGAGATATGCCCCGTTTTACAAACCTAAATTGGAAATTAGTCTGACCTGATCCAACATAACCTAGACCACAGCAGACTTCTGGGACCTAACCTTGGCAAACTACTAGGATATAACTGGTGTGAACTATCATAAAGTTACCGGGGCAAATTCCAGGAACCTATCTGGATATGGTAACATGGTGCGGCCCTAACCAAGAACGCAGTACAGTACTTCTGTAATAATACCATAATCACTACCATCAATTCTTTTCTGTCAAATACATTTCATAGTACATGTACGTTATTTCCATCGCAAATGCATAGCTTTTGTAATACAACTACCGGTACCATTAATTAATTAAATTTTTCTTTATCTGTGGGGTGAACAGCGGCTATATGCGCATGGAGAGCCAATCGGTGTGCTTGATTAATGCGCCTTAATTCAACGGGTAATTAGTGTGCTTGATTAATGCAACTCAATTTCAATTAATTACAATGGCTTCCCTTTGTACCGAGTGCCCGTCTGTCCCCAAATGTATTCTTCAGTGCTATTTTGAGATTAACAAAGCCAGTTTTACCGACGTCGGTAACCTGCCCCATGTGTAATAAGTCATGTATTTATTCACAGGACAACATTCTCTGATGGTGTACAGTTTAATACCAATTCAAGATGGCCACCGAGTGTTAACATCTAGGCCCCGTAGATTGCTAGATGGGGGAGTTCCCGGGGGGAACGAGGAGGCAGAGCTATCTATAGATAGATAAATAGCTCCTGGTAGTTTGCCCTAATTAGGTCTCGTTAGTTTGCCACGGCCCTGATTAGGTTTGGATAGGTCAGGTCAGGTCTGCCTAATTCTGTTTAATGCGTTATAGTGTTTTTCAGACAAATCTGTAGTTCAAATCTGACAAAAATTAGTGTTTTTTGGAGATTGGGTGGGGGGAGGAGGGGAAGTGATATCTCCAAAAGCACTCAATTGCGACAGATGTGAACAACAAATCTGTTCAGAACACACTGTAAAACATTGCAGTCTGTAAACCTCGGGTCGATCAAACATTATGGACAAGCGCCCGTTTATTATCATTATTTGTAAGTTAGTGTATAAGTTCAGTGTTAAGTTGGCAGAAAAGGATGTACAGTTGCTAATTATTATATTTTCTTTTTCTTCAAATATTATGTCAAATTGTAAACAAACTTCGGATAATATATATTTTACAAGTGGGTGGCAATTATTTCCTATCATCAAACATATCTACCTAACTTACCCTAGCATGACCTGAACTGTGGCTAACTTTGGTAGGCTAACTAACTTGGTGTACCTTGGAACCTAATTTAGTTTCCTTCAGGCATTAGTGAGATTAGTAGGTTTCCTTACACAAGTATTACTATAGTCCTACACTAAGCATTTCACAAGATAAAAAGCTTGTGCATTAATGTGTTTTGGAATTTTTCATCGGTTGTAAAGTGTATCCTAGTATGTTTGGCATAATGGGTAGCCTTGGCCTATGATTCTCTTATACACTTGGAATCGACAATCCCTAGCCCACCTGAGTTGAATCTCGTGATCTGAAACAGATGGTTTCTGGACAACAACCCACCCAAACCATCATGAGGCCACACACATTTCGAACCAATGGAGGCTTTGAAATTGCAGTCATCTAGAATCCACCTGCTCCATATCTCTGGCTTTGACTCAGGTAGGCTAGGATTTGTGGATTGCGAGTGTACATGAACAGTATTATGATCTTAATCAAAGTTATTTTTCAGACCCTAACACACCTCATCCAGACCTGACGCCCCAAGAGCGTAAAGCTACCTGCCTCATGACTGTCAGACTTATACAGGTATTTGAATGAAGACTAGACATAATTGCACTATGTAAAATGGAAATACTGAATGTGATTTTCACCACAAGTTAAACTGACCTTTGGTAGCATTAACATGGGTTTCTAACTCTGCAGTAATTATAGAAAGTACATGTATTAATGTTGGCATGACTTTGTTTAATGTCCTTTGATAAAGTGAGTTTTTTTCCTCCACTAGGGTGGAGACATGACACTTTCGGAAGTATTGAAGGTGTTAGAGACTGCTCCTCTCCTTCCTCTCCATGTTAGTTCCTTCATGACTGCTCTTCACCAGGTAAAACTACTTTAATCCAGTTACCCAAATTTCATACAGCCATGTTTGAAAAGCATTGTAGGGAGCAAAATAGAGGGAGGTACTTTTGGGTGCAGTATAAGCATATATATATTTAGTGCTTGGAATAGTTTAAAGTTTAAACAATGGCCTATATTCTCCACTCTAATTCATCTTTTATTATGCTGATTACCTAGTATGTAATGTCATAAGCATTTTTTTTTTCTCATAAGCGGCCATCCCCCTTGTGATTAGGGCATTCGCCAGTAAAGATGCTTTTTAGGGCTGTGTCCTTTAATTACCGTATAGGTTTGAAACATCTATCTTTGAGTATTCTCATGTTTAGTCACAGACTGCTGCCTTCTAATTGACCTTACCTCCATCAGCACCTGTCCCTTTTTTTAGCTCGCATTACTCTTCATAATATAATACTGAGGTTTGACTGTTGCATTTCATGTTGCCAGATGTACCGCAGTGGCATTGATAGTCTACTGAACCTTTTTGATTCAGTGGAAAAATTTGCGGTACAGGATTCTGGACGCTCTGAGTCCTTCCCCTGCCTCTGGACCAGTGTTGTAGGTATGTTGACCCATCTTGTGTTCTGCCTTGTGAGGTGCTCTGAGATTCAAGTAACTAAGCACCAACATTCCCTTTTTTTTCATACGGAATAATAGTCAGTCCAACTACCGTATGTGATGTGGTATATTTGCTACATAATAGAAAAGTGTATATGATTTGCAGTAATGCAGTACTAAATACCTATCCATAGTTTAGGGTCTTCCCCCCCATATATCATTGACATTGGCAATAAACTTGTTAAAATGATAGTGATATTTGCATCCACACATTTCCACAGACCCAAGTGATGGTAACTTTCAGGCTGATGAGATAAAAATAGTGGTACTGTAATGTGCTTTATAGGACTGGACTGTACACTATACCCCAATCACTTAGAACTGTCCTCTGTTACCACTAGTAGTAGAGATAAGCATATATGGACATTGCTGATTCGCTTACAGGAATGCCAATGCTACCCCCTTTGTATCTTGTTCTAAAGTCTAAACATTCCTCACCTCCCTAAATATTACAGGTATTCTGTTTACACCATTGGACTTTGTATCTACTGCAGAAGTAAATTATGTTTTCCATAATGTAGTTGAGTTGAGATCATGACTTTGAGAAGCTTATAACACTTTTTGCATTATTGTGCATTAATGTGTATTCTTGCAGTGAAGAATTCAGTACCAGTATTATAATAAAATACTGTACTTATTCTTGTTCAGCAAGTTTGTCTGAAAATAAGAGTCTTAGCTGTATATTAAAGTAAAATGCATATAAGGGAGGTACAGAATGATTTCTGTGAAGATTTGACACCCTGAAGTATAGGATTATGTTTAATGATAGCTTTCTTGTGCCAAATTATTCACTACTAACCTAACATTCCAAAAATTACCTTACTCTTACACATTGGAAATACTGTATAGCTTATTACGATACCCTTACTGTAATGTAATATGTTATGTAACTTATCAGTGTTAGTGTAATGCACTAGGATATAGTGTGTCCAGTCATTATTGTTGTATTGCAGAGTAAACTTAAATTGATGTAGAGCATCATTTCATTGTCTTTTCAAAATTATAGGCCTGTACCTCCGTCGTTTGAACCTGACTTTCCGTCGGCTGAGCTTCTCCCAAGTGACGTCCCTCTACCAAAGCTTTCAGTTTTACTACCAAGATTGCTTCACCACTCATCAGCCACCCACACTCCCTCTCCAGCATGATCAGGTTTGAAAGGAAGGATAGAAGCTAAATTAAAAGGTTTCTAGAGCCTTCGCTACCTGTTGTGACCCGAGTTATGTCATTATAAGAGGTTTTTATATTTCCTGCAGTTATAGAGCATAATTATGATGATTCACCATGCAAAGCACCAGACTAGGCCAATTATCATACCAATATAAGCACTGTATATAATTCAACAGATGGCAACTGAAGATTCCAACATTGCTGATGATACCGATTCAGATGCCAAGATGGAAGATGTTGTAGAAGAGAGGAGGGAAGAGGAGGAAGAAAATGATGATGATGAGGAAGCAGGTGAGAGTGCCATCAACTTGACTGTATGCAGTGCTGAGGTGATGGCTATTAGCAACAACAGGGTAGTTAGGAGAGGAGAAGAGGATGATGATGATGAAGCAATTATGCAGCCTCCAGTTTTACTCTCAAGGTGGGTATTAGTATTTGCATACAAAGTAGTTTCTTAAGGCGTCTTCTATTTAAGCCAGTCGATCAACCCGGGTTGGCAACCTGGGTTGCTCCGAAAGACCCGGGTTGGATGGTGTAAATAGAACACACCCACCACCAACCCGGGTTGAAGTTCCTTTGTTTGTAAACATTAATAGACATTTCCCTCAAATGTTACTGATTAGGGTACTCATGCCACTTCAAAATCATATTTCCTTTATGTATTTTGAAGATAATGTCTCGTGTTATGCTAAAATGTCATATATTTCTGAAGAGGGCTTACCAGTGTTTGTTTTTGGCGCGTCAGCTGTGAGCAACCTGTAAAAGTTGCCAGATACCACCACGTAACCCTGCTATTGCACTGGGTTGGTTCAGGTTGCTTTGAGAGCAACCTGGGTTGGGGTGAACTGGGTTGACTGGTGTAAATAGAACATGCCAAATCAACGATTCGAGCAACCAGGTTGCCTGACCAGGGTTGATATGGCATAAATAGAAGACGCCTTTACTGTATGGACATCTTTGATCTTGTAGAGTGAAATATCAACATTTAAGTTAAATTTGAAGTATTGCAAGATATATATAAATATATATATATATATGGGAGCATAGGTAACCTTTGTTTTAGTTGTGGATGGCACCTCTTCAGGGCCTACTGTATTTCCATTCTTTCTACCTTGATGTATAGTGTACTCAGCCACTTTTGCTTGTTTCTCAATCACTAGTCTTAATTTACTAACACTCCCTTTCCTATCCCTACCTTCACCTCTCCCAGCACTTCATTCAATGTACATAACTCTTTGGTTGTTGTTGATGTTCTCCCAGGGCAGAATGGCCTCCTGCCCCACAGACCCCTGGTACATTCTGGTCGCAGTGAAAAAACAAATTAAAATAAAGGAGGGGCTCTTTGGTCAAGTGATGTACTACTTCATAGTATGTTACATTTGTATTATTCTCAATAGTTTTGTGTTACCTTGTAGCATCATCTTAAGATTTTGCTTGTGGCTATTAATAGTATTTTCTGTTACTGCCAAGTACTTAAATTTCTTAACCCTCTCACGCACGAGAAAATATTTTCAATATCTATTCCAGGACGACAAACTTTTAGCCCCGTGTGAGAGCCAGATTGAGTGCACCGGAACGAGACGAAAACTATATTGTATTATGTCAATTTCAGCCACAAAATTAAACTTCTCTACCTAAATTATATGTCATTGGCTTAGTAAGATATTGTGCTACAACATCAAAGACAAAAAATCATAGAAATATGCCATAATAATGACCGTTCATCAATTGGAATAAAGAATAGTATAAAGAATAAATTGTTGTACTTTGTGTTCACACTCTCTTACCTCAAGGTTTTCCGAGCCAACTTTTTTTGTTATACACATCAATATACGCAGAATTTTATTATCTTTCTAACACTGCCATCAGAATTTGTATATCACCAAGCATTTCCAAGCTAAAAGAGAAAAACTCCGACCTACTCGGTGGTGGCGGCACGAGTAGCAAGTAACGGTGTGGGAGGTACAGTCAGTCACAAGAATAATGCCTTCCCCAAACTATTTATATATTTTATCTTTATCCATCACAACATTTGGTTTTGCTAAGCATTAGTTACACATAATATACTTTGGAGGATAATGTTATGCAACATATAATAAGAAAATAAGACTAATAGGCCTATATAATATGAAATAATATTCTGTACTTACATTCAATATCTGTATGGGGGTGGGTGTTACTGACACAATCGTGGGTGTCACATTTTTATTGCTTTCATTTCCATTTTCACTTTCACTTTCTTTCTCTTCTTCCGTTATCATCTCTGTTTCATCTCCATTATGATCATTATCAAAGAGGATTTGCAAATAGTCCTTTTCACATAATGCCACGACACACACGGAATTACGTTATTCTATAAATTTCTGAACACTTCCTGGAAACATATAAAAAAAAAAATCATAACACTAGCACTTTACTCTGTCGTCAATATGATAGGATTTTTATTGATCCCTGTACTTTGTGGGTTTGGGTAGCAAGACGATTTAATTAAACCCCGCGTGCCACACCTCTGAGGGTGACTGCTGAGAGGAGACTGAACATTTTTTTCTTCTCGTTCAAATTATAATTGGTACAGAGAGTTGCCAATTAGTTTATTTGATAGGCCCCATACAGACCCTTGCCTCAGCCGATTTTGACTCAGTTATATAGGAAACTCTATTTTTCGAAAAAAAATTAAAGGATTTTGACACGATCCGCGTCAATAGTTGTGTGACGGACGATTCGTGGATGACTCTAATCGAGTCACCGTGCGTGAGAGGGTTAATGAGCTTCAGTGTGTTTATATATCAACAGAGACCGTGACAAAAAAAGAACTCTTAGAGAAGCAGGTCACAGCAGTAGACAGCAAGCAGAGCTGTTTATCAGCCAGCAAACATCACTTCTACAGTACTCTGATACTGCAGCATTACCCCCACCCGTACTTCAGGCCAAGATAAAGCAGTTGGTCAGACAGAATCCGGATATGGCAGAAGCAGTAAGTAACAATCACTCGGTTAGACAAAAAGCAAAAGTGTGAAAAGGATGGGTTTAAGTTGACATTAATTCCCTTTGGTTCAGTTGATGCATATATCTTGCTTCAGGGATTAAGACCTCTTGGACATAGAATTATAATATATACAGTACACCTTCAATGATCTATGTTACATGAAAATCCAGACACTTTTTGTCCAGAGTTGCCAGGGTTGTGGTTTTCCTACACACTTGGGCTACTATCAAGTAAGAATTGTGGGGAATAGTGAAGAGTGAGAAGCTGCAGGTTGTCAGAGTATGGCAAGCAATATTGTAAGGGGTGAGAAAAGGAAAAACTGTTGAAAGAATGGGTATTGCAGTGAGTGAAGATGAAAGATAGCATGTTATTACCTACCTTGTAAAAGTGAGGGCAGTGAAGATGGAGAAAACCAAGGAGAAAGTAAAACAATATGGTGAATAATACTTGAAGAAAGCATGGATTAGGATATGGGGAAGTAAAAGAACTTGTGCATGATATCCAGGCCACCGAGTGTAGCTTGACAGTTCCTGGAATGGCTACTTTTACTATGGCTAAATGAAGTGACTTTTGTTATAATTGTAATGCAAGAACTTGTGGGATAGGGGGAAGCTGAAAATTTCATGGGTTTGAAATGGGAGTGATTGTGAGTGTGACCCATTTCACTGGATATTCTGTCCCTCTCCCTTTAATTTGATTTTATGTTTCCACTCATGTGGCCCTTGAGCCCCCTACCTTGAATTAACAGGGAACTCATGATAACGATATAAACATCATGCAACTTTTCAGTCCCTCATACCTGACAAGTTTATTAAGATTACCCTAAAAGTGTTGTTTTACTATACCTTAAAAGGGAAGAAATTAAGAAGCATGACTTTAAGTTTTAAGACTCTGTCCTTGACATTGCAGCATTTCCTGAGCTATCTCAACTGTCTAAGAGCATGTGAATACTTTGGGGCCCTTCACGCTCTCCTGCGGGCCTTTGATGGACACCCTGGGCGCAATGGAGACACTGGGCGGAGTGGAGATGTTGGGCGTAGTGGGGAGGACACGGGCCGGGCCTTCCGGTATGCTGCCATGAACCTTGCTGCTCTCCATGCTCAGTTTGGACATCAGTAAGTTTGCTTCATAGCATTACATAAACAAATTTTAATGTAGAGGAAAGAAACATCACTTACTGTATAATGTAGAGGATGTACTAGGAATTACCCACATTTTTTACTTGTTAGTGGATAATCCTTGGGACATATATAAATCTTGGTAAGTGTTCTCCAATAATTTAAAAATTATAATGAAATCATGCATCCCATATTGCACTAGGTATTTCTTTAGGTGTTCTCTCATTTTTATTTTGTTCCATTTAGGGTTTGTTACCAGTTACTAACAACCATTTTTAATGGGATATATTTTTTATAGGGAAGCAGGGCTGGAGGTATTACGTGAAGCAGTAAGGTTGGCACAGGAGAGCAGTGACCATACTTGTCTACAGCACTGCTTAGCTTGGCTATATACACTCTCACCGTCACACAAAGTTAGTCAGAAAAATGCTCTGATGTACTATACTCTATGTTTTATTATGATTGAGTACAATACAATGCCTAAGCCATGTCAATCATTTCAGTTTCAGAATGATTATGCTTCATTATGTTTTAATTAAATGTCTTGAAGCATACATCACCCCAGTCATCCAAATTTTCTTGGAAACATTTTAGGAGAAAAAATAAAGTAAAATCTTAATAATTTGCATTCACTAGCAGTCACTGAATATATTTTCATAGACACTTATAGTTATATTTGGCCTCAACCTTTCATTATTAAGCACATTTTGTGTGTGGGTAAAGTTGTTCAGTTAATAGGATGTTTCATTATAATTTGTGTTGTGCAGGCACAGCTGATGCAGCGGTCTGTGGTCAAGAGTAGTGAGCTGTCCCTCAGCTACCTCAGTTGTTTGGGTCGTCTTGGTCATGCAGCTGAACTCTCACACACTACTGCCTCACCTGCCTCACTCCTCCAGGTACAACAAATCTTTGAATCACACTTCACCCTTCATGCCAATTATTCCAGCAGGAAGCTTTCAAAATTGGATATGCATTAATTGATGGAATCACTCAATATGCCATGGATTGGTAGAAAGTCCTCGGGTACTATAAATTGTAGCACTATCTAATGATGATGTTACCTGTCTCTCAAGGTCAGATGTTGCATTCCTTCCCCCTAGGAAAAGCGAGAGCTAAAGTCTAATTTTCACTATTCAAACGCTTTCTGCTTATTCAATTCCCGACGTCACGAACCTGAGAAAAACTGCCACTTTTCACCAGATAAAATAATTGTTAACAACAAAGTTGGTGAAGTCCTCCGTGTGTGATCTCTTTCCCGTATGATTTCGGCCTCATAAAAATGTATAATTAGAGGTGAAAAACTTTTCTTATTGCTCTCATTCTTTTTAACATAGGGCATTGTTCTTTCAGAAACATAGTGTTTTTTTGTTTTAAGCCAAAGGTGTAGGTATGAACTAATATAAATGTTATTAGTTCTGCCAACCCCTGTACTATTTTATGCTTGTAATTGCTGTTTTACTGTATGTTGCACACCAATTCTTATCTATGATGTTAATATAATTACTGAATAACAACATCTTAAAGTGCAGACGTACGATGTAGCAGTAATTATCGCGGGGAAGATTTTACAAAATACATCACACTCGGCCAACACTCACGTTCCCCCACTTCCATATTAAATCCGCTGGCGATCACACGCAACCCTTCAGTTAGTGACCCCGGGAATTAGCTAGCCCACCTTTCCCACCAAGACTCGTCTTTCTAGGTACTTTACTGTGTTCACCCACCTGACTATTGGTTTCCTTCACATCAGGCCCTTCAGTTTTACTCTCTTACACTCTTCATGAACTTCCCATCTCAAATTTATTCCTTGTTTCCAAACCATCCATCCAACCAAAGTGTTGGTGTCTTTTTTGTTAAATTAATGGTCAAGAGTGAGTTCTTTGCTATGAGGGCCATTACCACATCACACATCGCCTCTCTCAGAGGGATAGGGTGATGGGACCAAAGTACCCTCCCAGAGAGGATTTTGTTAAATACAGTGTCATAATTATACAGTATCAAGCAATCCCCAGTTACACAACACACCCATTCTTGGAAATAATCAATTTAACTAACTGTACTGTATATGAATTTAGGAATATTTGTTTTTACATCACAACAAATTGATTATTATTACACAGAAGCCCCCTATCCATTCTCCCAGGGGTGGGGAGGTCATCTCAGCAACCCTTGCTATGAGACATTTTGTTGCCTGTGGCCTCTGCCATGGCCAGTCAAATGGTACATTGCTCTCTGGAAAGAGTGGAGTGTCAACACTTTGGATACTGTACAGTAGATGGATGAAGCTGTTGTGTTAGAGCGAAATTGGAGTAATGACATTACAAGAGGTAGCAAGTAAATATGACTACTCACTTAGAGCTTTGTTTATATTTGTAGCAGTAGACAAAGCTTCACTTACACCTCTGATGATGCAATACCATTCAAATCCTAGTGTAGAATTGCAGGTATGTTTCAGAATTATGCTAGTGTTTTCCCTTCATATATATAATCTATACAGTATACTGGTAATCAGTATAGTTATGAGTTTCTGAAATGTACTTTATGTCCATAAATGTACCATCCCTGACTGTGATGTAATGTATATTGTTCAGAATGTGACACATGGAGAAGGTGTGACATGGCAGCATAGCCTGGTGTCACTTCAGCATGGAGGGTGGGGTCTTCGAGCTGCATTGTGGTGTTGCTGGGGTGCTCCTGTTATGGCTGCCCTTGCGTCACAGCTACTCCTCCGACTGAACAGCCGCCACCCAGCTACTAATATCACAGCGAGTAGTAAAACTACAGCTAATACGTTCTACGCAGGCCAGCCCACTTGTGCTGCTGTCTGCAATGTGGCCATTGCTCTGGCTAACCTGGTCAGTTTCACATTCTATTTAAATATGTTTTGATAAATATGCTCATTTTATTATTCTTGAGATTGAGTCAGGATTGCCACGTAATCACACACACCTTTTTAAGCCAGACATACCCTCTAACCATCTCCAAATGCTGAGTACCTAACCTTGAGTATTTATGAACCAGTAGTTTGTAAGAAATGGAGCATTGAGATTGTTCAGTTGGCTCGGAGGTCATTAAATCCAAAGTTTGGTACATCAAGGTTCCTTATATTAAGGATTTTCTGATAGCACCAAAGTTATGGCTTAATTATTCGAGCTACCCAGAAGCACTATAGTTCAAATATTGGAAAACATTTATCTTATTTTATTTGTTTTTGTTTTTGAATTTCCCCAGATTGGCCAATGGGCTTGCAATGTAACCTTGGTTAGTATATAATGACCATAGAATTTGACACCCCACTGTATGATGGGACTACAAACAATAGATTACCACATATGCCAAAATAACCTCTTTCCTATAGGACAACTTTTTGTCAGAGACTTTTGGCATGCAAGTTTTCTGTTCTTGTTTCCATTACTAGAGTAACTTGTAGTTTTCATCCCATCTTTCTTGCAAGGTTTATTGTGTACTGTACAATACTTTGTCTCTGTGTATTCATAGGGCGAGTACCAACATGCTGGCGAGATCCTGCGACATGCCCAGCTTCGTTTCCCAGCTAATGGTCTCCATGCTCATACCTGGATGTTTGCTCGTGCTCATGTCTCCTTGACAGATCACCTACATACTGCTAGCTGGACTCGGGCCCATTCTGCTCTCACCAACATGGCGTCCACACAACCCACAGAAGCCAGGCTCAGGTCTCTCCAAATTTTTTTTTTTCCCTAGAATATTCGTTATTACTGAGTATGAAGTTTTTGGAGTTTACAGAGCAGTGTGTTGAATAGATACCATTGTATTTACAACTGATTACTGTACACAGTGGTGCAAAAGTCTGCAATTGTGCATTACTGAGTGCCTCAGTGTGTCTTTTGTGTTGGTATACTCTCACTGCATTAATAAATGTTAAAGGTGTCTGTCAACTTACTTTTGCACTGCCATGTATACAGGGTTATCCAAAACTATACAGACAAAATTACAGGGTGAAGTCTTGACATGACATGATATTAAACATATTTCCATATGTATTTTTCCATATGTATTTTTGAAGAGTTTGATCGTTCGCCCACGGTAATGGATTACTGTCATGTCTGTAATTAATCTTTTATTATGATAGGTGGGAGGGAAAGTTAACTGAAAAATAGAGCCTCCTCACCCCTTGATGTGGAGTATTGATGATGAATACTGTACTGTATAGTTGGTAGGTTTGTGTGCCCTTCAAGTCACTTAAATCCTTAAAATTGAATACAGTACATCAAAATTTAATACAGAAGGTTAAAATGATAACATGTCTTCCTGATGTTGCAGGCGTAGTGACCTTCTGGTAGCAACGGGTGATCTTGTGGGAGCATGGAGACTTCTTGGTGAGCTGAGAAATGAGCCAGCAGTGGCTGATGGAGAGGCCAGGGTACGGCTATTGCTGGCAGAGAGCTGCGTTGCTGTGACAGCTGGTGGCTGGGCAATAGCTATACCTATTCTGGTAGAGGCTCTTACAGTAGCCACCAGGCATCATCTTGCCTACCTTGCAGCCCTCACTCATCTTCACACTGCCAATGTACAGGTCAGTGCTGGAAAATATTGTAATGGAGAAAATTTACATTAACTGTCAGTACAATATAGTAATGTGTTACAGTATATTATACAGTAAAGGGCAATCTTTATGTATCACTTTATGTACAGTCGTGGCATATAGTCCTTGATCAGGAGTGTAAGGGGAAGTCTGGTCAAAAACTATTTGCCACGACTGTACCTTGAGGTATCAGTCATGCCTTCACTAATTGCTATCAGAGATTGTTCCCATATCTGAAATCCTTCCAGATTTTTCCAAAGAGCACATTTTCTGTTTACAGATGCACTTGGGTTTGATGCGTGAAGCTGAGGCCAGCATGGCAGCAGGGTTGAGTGGAGTGCTGGCTGGTGGCTCAGTGTATGATCAAGCTTGTGCTCGCTTGCTACACTCCAAACTTGCTGTCAGTAACACATTTTTGCAGTACAGTATAATCCCTATTTCATGATGCACTGTTTCTCTGAAAAATCACCTTCTACATATTGAAGGGGAGTTCACATTTCCCTGCTTATGGTACATATGGTTGCACCCGTACCACCGATAAATAATGAACATGATGATTCACCTTGATAGGGTATAATTTGCAAAGTATGATGAATGCCTTTCAAAACAATATACATGTACAATGTTCATTGAAACTTTGGTGGTAAAAACATTAACTGTTGCCTGACAGCTTAAGGAACTTCAAAAACTGTTTGTGGTACAATTAATTGATTGATCGAATGTATATTGAAATATTAAATGTTTATATTTGGAAGTCTGTAGTTCCTTAAGTTCTATACATTTCCAGTGTTTTGACCTGGAAACCAGAGGTACAGTCTGTCAATGATGCACGTACTCCACCCTCATTCAGTTACTCGCAGTTTTAGCTGGTAAAATCTAGAAAAGAAAGCAGGGGCATCTTACAGCAGATATTAGATTGACCAATCACAATCACTGTAAGATAACCCTGCTTACTACTCCAGATTTTACCAGCTAAAACGGCGAGTAAATGAGCAAGGTTGTGCATCATTGACAGATTGTACCAGGGTTGTAATTTTCCCACACATGAGGGCTACTTTTAAGTGAAAATTGTAGGATATTAATGGCCTCCTCACATTACATTACTTTTGTTAGTAACTAATGTCCTCTAACCTTTAATATTGTCTAGCATGGACATGGGAAGAGGTAACACAGAGTAGGGATATCACAGTTGAAATTATTATGCTAATTTTTGGCTAATATATTCTGAGCTAGATTTGGGCTGCCTTTTGTGTAGGAGTGTGTGGGAATAGCACCATCGGTGCTGGCAACTCTTAGGAATTCTACTATATTTCTTATTATATTAAATTGTCACTGTACTGTAATACCACACATATTGAATACTATATAGACAAATTGTATACTGTGTGTGGAAAATTATGTTACATTTGATAACTTTATAATACCGTATGTGTAAAGTAAGATGTATGATATAAAACCCTTCATTTAGCCTTGGTGAAAGGAGCAAGTTCAAAACTTTGTATACAGTATAGTATAGAACTTATCAACTTTGACATTTTTTATCTACATAGGTAAGCCAGGCTAAAGGTAAACAAGCAGGGAAACTTCTGGAGGTTGCTCTTTCCCTTGATTTGGTACGACAGCTGTTCACTAAGGTGCGCGCATTTCACAGGGTGCGTGAAACCATATACATAAAGGTTAGTACTGTTCTGGTTGTTTGTAACTATAATATGATTTATGTTTTACTGTATAATTATTTCCAGTTAGGGTAATTCCCCTCACATACATGAGCAGGCTTTGCATAGAGAGGCAGTAATAGTAAAGAAGGAAAACCAGATTTAAGACCGAGGGTGAAACATGTGTCATATCAAGTTTATTTCTGTTGATACAGCTGGTATAGGTAATGATTTCCATAAATGTGTGTAGTGTAGCGTAGTCCTGTAGATCTTGGTTCAATAGTTGTAATGAAGTTTTCATGGTACCCAGTCCATGGCACTCTTTAGGTATGGAGAGCCAAGGAAAGGGTTATCATCGAATGTTTCACCCAGTGAATGTAAGCAGCAGAAATAAAATATTATAATTATTTATAGTGAATGGGGCTGACTTCATAATTATCCCAAATGTAGGAGACAGGAAGTAATGTAAGTGGTAAGCACATCCTTTATTTATCCGTAATAAATAAAAAAGTACTGATTATTTAGATACGGGTATATGAAAGTGAGAATTGACTTTAACCCCTGCAGACCGGGAAGGGTGGACCTTCCCTCCACATTTCTACCCTGCCGCTAGCGTCAAAATTCCTCGATTTGCCCTATATTCACAATGCTCACACTCTTAACCTAGATAGTGTACTGACTTTAAAATTATTCCATCCTTACCTTCAACTCTTCCTCTTTCCAATGGTACCATCGGGAGGGCTGTACGATGAATAGTTGTGGAGATAGGGCGAGTTGAAGTGAACCATGTTTGTGAGCGAGACAGGGGTGTGTCTGTGTGTATGCGTGAGTGCGGTGTGACTGCGGCATGGGAGTTCAGTTTCCCGCCTAAGTCCCTTGTCAACTCACTCGTATTACTACTATTATGTAGCGTATGTCATGATTTCAACACTAAAAATAGTATGAACACTTGTAGGAATATATTATCGTGTAACTGTCACTTAGAAAATGATAAACAAACCGACTTGTATCGTAGGAAACACGTATATTTACTATCAATTGTGCCTGTATGGGCGTGTTTTGTGGTGTTATTTTCTTATTACTACCCCATTATATATTGTGTGTCATGATCTATACACTAAATAATAATTTGTAATCTTGTAGGAATATCATGGTGTCACTCACGTACATATATTCACTACGGTATTGTCTTACGATCGTTAGAGCACAAATTCGGACAAGGGCAATTACTTAAAAATCGCCCAGCCATCGTGGGGTCCCAGAATCGACTGAGTAGGTAGCGGATCGATATTGTGAGTGTATTTGCTCGCCCAACGACAAGAAAAACTAGCCGTACAGGGCGCGAAATAGCACTAAATCGCTGTGACGGTAGGTGCAGTTGCCCGGTTCCTTACGTAAGACGGTCTATCACGTCAACCGGTCTTTAGGGGTTAAAAGGCAGCTAATATAAATAATTTTAACTATACATGCTGTGTTATCACCCGATGGTGTAGGTTAGAACAGATATTATATAATACAGTACAGTACTGTATTGTAAAAGTTACCATTTTCTACCACCAGGCCAGACTGTATCACGAAGTGGGGTACATGGAAGAAAGAAATAAGTGTGCTCTAGAGTTTCGTCAGTTTGAACTTAATCATCCCTGTCAGGCCTATCAACGTTCGATGAAAAACTTCTGATCATCCCCAGCCTTAACAAGAATTGTTCTTCATCAACAAATAAGTTATTAATTGAGATGTGTATGCTTTTCAATTAATTATCAATATACCTGTATAGTATTTCCAGCTATCATATGCACAACTGTGTCCTCATCCCTTTTTGATGTACAGCATTTTGTTAATCTCGAGCAAACATGGAGATACAGTTTATTTTGCAAGTAGAATTTAGAAGTAAGCTGACCTTTATCACTGTATTTCATATATTTAATAACCATCGTTATATTGTATCTTGGAAGTTGTACAATAACCTTGTTTTGGAGGTGATTTCTTAAATAAAGATAATTTCTGCTCTGGCAAGAATCATTTGCTGTCATTCACTCATCAAAGTGGGTGTATTTGCCTTCTTCACCTGTCTAGTTTTATTAGCATTGTGATGACTAAGGAAACTGATAGCTGATACATCATGGAAAGTATGTAAAAATATACATTTTGTGTATTAATGTTTAAAGTTTTATTTTTACAAGAATGTAAAATAATTAATTCAATAAAACTCCACAACATAACATGTTGTGGAGTTTTATCAATCATCATTGTATATTAAAAATTGTAACCTTTCCATAAAAATCTTCACTACTTCCTCACTACTTAACATCTTCACTACCTGATGCGACATGAGATTGGGGGGTGGGGGTGGGTGGAGCGGCGAGTGCAGCGAGTGGGGTAGAGGGGCGAGCGCAGCGAGCCGCGATTTTGGGGGGAGGGCGAGCGAAGCGAAGCCCAGTGCTTGTTGAATTAATTATTTTACATAACATGTTCACACATGTGCTGTTAAATCATCAATCAATCAATCATCATCATCAATCAATCAATCAATCTGTATATTAAAAATTGCAACCTTTCCAAACTTTCAAAAACGCTCATGGTTTCAATCAATTTTTAACGATTTTACGGTAAAATGTTTCATCTTCACTACTCCCCAGAGATACAAGAGACATTGCCCTTTATATTTGGCAGCGATAAGTATTAACAGATGTGGGTGGGTGGGTGGTAGGTAAGATGTGGGTAGTGGGTGGGTGGCATCTTCACTACTTCCTAACAACTTGACATCTTCACTACCTGATGTGACATCAGATTAGGGGGTGGGGGAGGGCGAGCGCAGCGAGCAGCGCCGCATGCAAATGCAACCACGGCATAGCCGTGGTGGGCGAAGACCAATGCTTGTGTGTATCTTAAAAATTGCAACCTTTCTAAACTTCAAAAAATCTCCCAAATTTCTCAAAAAATGCAATTCCGTGATAATATGTGGCACTCACCATACATATATCTAAACTACCGGGCATTTCATGTGTAGTACTTCTTCACTACTTGACATCTTCACTACTTGGTGTGACATCTGATTGGGGAGCGGGGGGGTGTGGAGGGACGAGTGAAGCGATCCGCAAGCGGGTGTGGAGGGGCGAGCGCAGCGAGCCGCGAGTGGGGGGGGGCGAGCGTAGCTAGCAGCGCCGCAGGCAAAAGCACCCACGGCTCAGCCGTGGTGGACGAAGCCCAGTGCTTGTTAATTATCAAAAATAAGATTAAAATTAAGGAAGAAAAATGTAAAATGATAGGGATCAAGGCATGATACGCTTTGGGTCACGGGGGAACATGGATGTTTTCCGAATGTTGTCTAGTCCAAGATACAACATCGTCACACGTTCCAGGCCAATACCACCACCTGCATGAGGAGGACAACCATACTTGAAAGCATCAATGTAAGATTGAATTGCATGAACCTTTGCACGTTCACATAGAAAATCAGCATCATGAATCCTCTGTGCCCCAGAAAGTATTTCTTCACCACGCATGAACATGTCATATGAATTGCTCCAGGTGGGATCATGAGGGTCAGGCATGGTGTAGAAGGGCCGCACAGCAAGTGGATATTTATCAAGAATATAAAAATCTGTGTCATACTTTGCTCTTACCAGCCTGCCCAACAGCTTTTCATTTGGTGTACTAAGGTCTTCAGTTTCATCCATTTCCACACCAGCTTCCCTTAGCATAGCTACACCTTCACAGTACTCTAGCATCAGGGGAGGGTCCAGAAATTTGAAAGGCTCTGCTGGGAACTGATGGCCAACAATGGCCACTTCTGAGGCATAACGGTCACGAAGACCACGAAAAATTTCTGTAAACATGTTACCAATGACCTTGACAGCTTCATGGTAATGATGTGTAAAGGCTAGCTCCAAATCCAGCCCTACAAACTCAGTAAGGTGCCGATGGGTGTTTGAATTCTCGGCACGGAAAACAGGCCCTATGGTAAATACTTTCCCAAAATCTGATGCAATGGCCATCTGCTTGTACAGCTGGGGGCTCTGGGCTAAGAATGCTTCCTTCTCAAAATATTTCAAGCCAAATACATTGGCTCCTCCTTCAGAAGCTGCAGAGATGAGTTTGGGGCACATAATCTCTATAAATCCCTTCGCCCTTAGTGTCTCCCGGAACAACTGGCACACTCCTGCTTCCAATCGGAAAATGGCCTGGTTGGCAGGTGTGCGCAGGTCCAGGACTCTATTATCAAGACGAGTGTCTTGGTTTACTTTAATGTTTAATCCCTCAAGGTCATCTTCCCGTCTCATGGCATCCTCAATCTGCAATGGTTATTCATAATTTTTAATTCACAGAAATCTAAGTACCTAAAAAAATAAAACTCTAAATAAAAAGTAAAAAAACAACTGAAGGTTGTTTACGTGGTAATTCCGCCACACCTGTCGTGGGTGTATTTTATGTTACAAATGTCGGTTGCATGTATACACCTACTGTACAGTATATGCAACCATCGATAAGTGTTAACATCTTCACTATGAAGTGGAAGAGACATTGCCCTTTATATCTAGCAGAGATAAGTATTAACATCTTCACTACCTGGTGTGACTTCTGATTGGGGGGTGGGGGGGGGGTGGAGGGGCGAGCGAAGTGAGCCGCGGCGCAGCCGTGGTGGGCGATGCCCAGTTCTTGTCATATTAAGAAAAAAGTAACGAATCTAAGGCAATGGTACTTTAGTTTTCATTAATGTACATATCTTAAACCTCACACTGACAATTGCCAAAGCAGTCTGTAAAGAGATGACTTGCCTGGCTTGATAATGAGGGGGATTTCAAGATTCTCTCATTATTGCCTACATCTCTTCAACCAATACTTTCCTAAAGTATTCAGCAGAGCACAATTATTCAACAAACATTAGTAACGGTACAATAAGTATAAAAGATATTTACCTGCAGGGGAAGCCGAGGCAGAGCTGATGACACCACAAACACTTTGGAGACATGGATTTCAACATCTTGCACACTGCATGACTCAACCTTCTGGTCTGTATTCATAACCTGCCATAATCAATGCATTAATATCTTTGTCTTGACCTACAGGATATGGGAATCCTGAAAAGCAGTCTGTAAAATGTATTCATGCTAGTGTGTATAATACTGAAATACACTATTCATCACAAATACTATTCCATAAAACTATTATATAGTATAGTATACTGTAAAGTATTGTATATGCATTACATTGTGCAAGCCTTAAAATCATCTATAAACCTATAAGTCTGACTTTCCTCACCTTTCCCTCTACATCAACAATGCTTTCCTTGGTGATGTTACAGATGAACTTAATCATCTGCTTGGACACCTTCTCCCCCACAGCCACCACACACTGCACTGTATAAGCCTGACTTCGCAGTACAAAAAATGCTTGCTTCCCTGGAGATAAAATAGTACATTAAGTAATGGTAAATACAGAACTGAATTCAGTATAATCAGACTCAGGACTGCTTTGCCAGACAGTTTGGGGAACTACAACAATAAAAGAACTGAATACATTGCACACAACCATACTTCCCTACAACAGGGTCCTTAAGGAACTTGACAAAAACATAGCCCTCATGAATAGTGAGGGTGTACTTGTTCTGTATTCATATTAGAATACTGTACATAATCAGCAAAACAACGAACAAAACAAAAATACAGTTTTATTCAGTTAACTCATTATCCAAAATATAATTTTTTCCTAAATTTTACAGTATTTATAGGGCTGTAGTAAAGAAGGATTATCTGTGCTTTAAAGCTCTCACAGTACAATGTTTGGGACATAATAACTTGAAAGATGGCTGACAGTGGAGGCTGGCAATGATCGTGAGAATGCAACATAGCTAAAACTCAAAACAGGATGAGCACATATTTTCATTACTTTCATTGTAGGTGAACCTTCCAGTTGGGGTATCACAAAAGATGACAATAATGTCCTTGGGTACAAAGGTAGCTCTGAGAAGGAAATGATCTTCAGAATCCTGAAGCATTCTTTTTGATAATGGCCAATACCCCAACAACCAATGATGTCAATCTCTTACCTTTCCCACGGCTGGTGTGGAGACGAGCCCGGACTATGATTGTCTGGTTTGCTATGGGACGGCCAAGATCTTTCACTGCAATGTGGGTGACTGGGCGTTCTTCTTCACTTCGGATCATTGCAAGGTCCCCATAGAGTCCCTTTGAGCAGTCCTCCTCACTCCCCTCAGCACCACCTTCATCCTAGAATGAAATGAGTGAATTTGCCTTCATGGACCTTGTAACTGATAGTTCTGATGATAATAAAGATGTTATCTTCACTTAGGGTTAATGGCAAATTTCTTCAGGTTTTACATTGCATAGGCCTATAGCCTAAAGTTCTATAGCTGATCTGGAATATGCTCAATCATATCGGAGAATTATCAAACCCGAGAATTGTTGGTGACACCATTTATTACACTCAGTACACAGCACTGAGTTTGTTCCCACTCCTCTTCCACAACATCCACATGGCCATCTTCCTGACTGGATTAATTTTCGAGCCTTGTTTCCAGTCACCATCATTTTTGTCTTTTCCATGTTTATTTTCAGCCCCCTCTGTTCCATCGTTTCCTTCCACCTGTTAAACATATTTGTTACTTCTTCCTTTGATTCTGCTGTCAAGACCAGATCATCGGCATAGAGCAGTTCCCACGGACCATTTCCTCTTGCCAATTTAGTAGCCTCCTCCATTACTGTGATGAAGAGTAGTGGACTAAGAGCTGATCCCTGGTGTACTCCCACTCCTATGTCAAACTCCTCTGATGTTCCTGCCTTTGTTTTCACCCTTGACCTTGATTCCACATACAGAGACATGACTGCAGCCACAAGCCTTTCTGGCACTTTTTGTCTCCTCAGCGCCCACTCAATCGCTCTCCTTGGCACTCGATCAAATGCCTTCTCGAGGTCCACAAACACATGGTACAACTTCTTCTTCTCACTAAACTTTTCCTGCATTTGCCTCACTATAAAAATTGCATCTGTTGTTGACTTTCCTGGGCAAAATCTAAACTGTCGACTATCTACTTTTATCAGTTTCCTCAACCTCTCCTCCAATACCTTCTCAAATAGTTTCATTCCATGCTCCAATAGTCTAATTCCCCTATATTTTCCACACTCCAGGGCATCTCCTTTTCCTTTATATATTGGGACAGTCTCACTACTTTTCCAGCCTTCAGGAATTTCTCTCTCATCAACTATACTTCTAAATACTCTTGTTAAATCTCCTAAAACACCTGCTTTCTTTATCAAGTCACTTGTCATTCCCGTTGGACCTGCCGCTCTTCCATTTTTCATTCCTTTTAATGCTCTCTTCACTTCCTCTTCTGATATTTCTTCTATTGGTCCTTCTACCATGTCCGTCTCTTCCAGCATGTGTTCATTTTCCTCATTTAACAAGTCTTCAAAGTAACATCTCCACCTCCCAAGTATCTCTTCTGTATTTATCTTGATAACTCCCCTTTCATCCTTTATATACTTTGCTCCCGTTACATCTTTACTCTCTCTCTTCATTTGTTTTGCAATTTTAAACATTTCTTTTTGCTTCTCACTACTATTCAGTTTTTCACTCCAATTTTCCCATGCAAGCCTCTTTGCTCTGGCTACTTCACTTTGTGCCTGTCTTGTTTTCTCTTTATATTCTCTTTTATCTTCTTGATTCTGTGTTCTTTGCCATCTCTTGTATGCCCTTTTCTTTTCCTGCAATGACCTCTGCACTGCTTCATTCCACCACCATGTTTCTCTTCGCCTTCTTCGGTGTCCTGTAGTTTCACCACAAACTTCCTTTGCAGCCTCCAGAACATTTTCACTCACCTGCTTCCAACCTCCTCTGTTTCTATTATTTTTCTGTTGAACCTTCACTTCAAATTGTCTTCGTGTATTCTCATCCTTTAGTTTCCACTCTTTTCTTTTCTTTTTGCCCCTCTGCATTTTTGTTCTCTTTAAGTCTGTCACATTTAGATCTGCTCTCAATAGACGATGCTGTGTTAAACACTCCTCTCCTGGGATGACCTAACAGTCTCTTACATGTATCTCTCTCTCCTTTTTCAGCAGTATGAAATCAATTTGTGTTTTGCTCCTCCACTTTTATATGTAATTTTCTTCTCCGTCCTTTTTAAACATAGTATTTATGACCCTCAGCTCTTTACTTTGGCTCACTGCATTAATAAATGTTAAAGGTGTCTGTCAACTTACTTTTGCACTGCCATGTATACAGGGTTATCCAAAACTATACAGACAAAATTACAGGGTGAAGTCTTGACATGACATGATATTAAACATATTTCCATATGTATTTTTCCATATGTATTTTTGAAGAGTTTGATCGTTCGCCCACGGTAATGGATTACTGTCATGTCTGTAATTAATCTTTTATTATGATAGGTGGGAGGGAAAGTTAACTGAAAAATAGAGCCTCCTCACCCCTTGATGTGGAGTATTGATGATGAATACTGTACTGTATAGTTGGTAGGTTTGTGTGCCCTTCAAGTCACTTAAATCCTTAAAATTGAATACAGTACATCAAAATTTAATACAGAAGGTTAAAATGATAACATGTCTTCCTGATGTTGCAGGCGTAGTGACCTTCTGGTAGCAACGGGTGATCTTGTGGGAGCATGGAGACTTCTTGGTGAGCTGAGAAATGAGCCAGCAGTGGCTGATGGAGAGGCCAGGGTACGGCTATTGCTGGCAGAGAGCTGCGTTGCTGTGACAGCTGGTGGCTGGGCAATAGCTATACCTATTCTGGTAGAGGCTCTTACAGTAGCCACCAGGCATCATCTTGCCTACCTTGCAGCCCTCACTCATCTTCACACTGCCAATGTACAGGTCAGTGCTGGAAAATATTGTAATGGAGAAAATTTACATTAACTGTCAGTACAATATAGTAATGTGTTACAGTATATTATACAGTAAAGGGCAATCTTTATGTATCACTTTATGTACAGTCGTGGCATATAGTCCTTGATCAGGAGTGTAAGGGGAAGTCTGGTCAAAAACTATTTGCCACGACTGTACCTTGAGGTATCAGTCATGCCTTCACTAATTGCTATCAGAGATTGTTCCCATATCTGAAATCCTTCCAGATTTTTCCAAAGAGCACATTTTCTGTTTACAGATGCACTTGGGTTTGATGCGTGAAGCTGAGGCCAGCATGGCAGCAGGGTTGAGTGGAGTGCTGGCTGGTGGCTCAGTGTATGATCAAGCTTGTGCTCGCTTGCTACACTCCAAACTTGCTGTCAGTAACACATTTTTGCAGTACAGTATAATCCCTATTTCATGATGCACTGTTTCTCTGAAAAATCACCTTCTACATATTGAAGGGGAGTTCACATTTCCCTGCTTATGGTACATATGGTTGCACCCGTACCACCGATAAATAATGAACATGATGATTCACCTTGATAGGGTATAATTTGCAAAGTATGATGAATGCCTTTCAAAACAATATACATGTACAATGTTCATTGAAACTTTGGTGGTAAAAACAATAACTGTTTAGAATATTAAAATTATTTTTAGTGACTGGGGCTGACTTCATAATTATTCCAAATGTAGGAGACAGGAAGTAATGTAACTGGTAAGTATATCCTTTATTTATCCATAATAAATAAAAAAGTACTGATTATTTAGAGATACGGGTATATTAAAGTGAGAATTGACCTTAAAAGGCAGCTAATATAAATAATTTTAACTATACATGCTGTGTTATCACCCGATGGTGTAGGTTAGAACAGATATTATATAATACAGTACAGTACTGTATTGTAAAAGTTACCATTTTCTACCACCAGGCCAGACTGTATCACGAAGTGGGGTACATGGAAGAAAGAAATAAGTGTGCTCTAGAGTTTCGTCAGTTTGAACTTAATCATCCCTGTCAGGCCTATCAACTTTCGATGAAAAACTTCTGATCATCCCCAGCCTTAACAAGAATTGTTCTTCATCAACAAATAAGTTATTAATTGAGATGTGTATGCTTTTCAATTAATTATCAATATACCTGTATAGTATTTCCAGCTATCATATGCACAACTGTGTCCTCATCCCTTTTTGATGTACAGTATTTTGTTAATCTCGAGCAAACATGGAGATACAGTTTATTTTGCAAGTAGAATTTAGAAGTAAGCTGACCTTTATCACTGTATTTCATATATTTAATAACCATCGTTATATTGTATCTTGGAAGTTGTACAATAACCTTGTTTTGGAGGTGATTTCTTAAATAAAGATAATTTCTGCTCTGGCAAGAATCATTTGCTGTCATTCACTCATCAAAGTGGGTGTATTTGCCTTCTTCACCTGTCTAGTTTTATTAGCATTGTGATGACTAAGGAAACTGATAGCTGATACATCATGGAAAGTATGTAAAAATATACATTTTGTGTATTAATGTTTAAAGTTTTATTTTTACAAGAATGTAAAATAATTAATTAAAAAAACTCCACAAGCAGAAGTTGAAAACATACTAATAATCATTATTAATAAGACAAAAGTATATGATGATAATGATGGTGACCTTGCCCAAGAGAAAGCAGCCAAGACCGGTGATGAAGAGGATGATGCATGAAGGAGAAAGATTGCCCCACAGAAATAGAAAGCGATTGGTATGATAATAGGTTAGTAAATTCCTTGGACAAGTGTTTAGACAAAATTATGATTATGTGTCGTCATATGACTTCAGGGAATATACAGGTACAAGCATTTTAGAGAAATCCAAGAGAAAATTAGATGTGGGTAAATCAGAGACAAGAATCAGCTTACCAATACATGTACAGTACAGTAATTGGAGCAATCTTGTTGGTATAAAGACTCAAGTTTTTATGTCAACATAACATAACATATGACATAATTGATATGAAATACTGTGCCACAACAACACACAGCTGCATGCACAACCTCCTGACATACATCCATCTGAATCCTCCCTTCCCCGTGAGGACAGAGTCCACCTGGCCAGGCTGCGATGTGGCCACCACCAGGCCCTTCTGACATACCAGAAGAGGCTGGATGGAGCCATTGCTGATGCCTGTCCAGGATGCAACACAGCACCCCATACTATTGAACACATTATTGAAGACTGCAATACACACAACCACACTCACCAACAACACAACATACACTCTCTGAGTGCATTGTGGGAAAGCCCGGTTCAGGCCATGGCCTTCCTCAGGAGCTCGGGGCTGCTCGGCCAGACAGCTTGAGGAACTTCAACAACAACTGTATCACATTGATATTTGCTCACTTTACAACATTTAGAAAAGTTTAACAGTCATTGTTGTTTATTTTTAGAAGTGTAGTACAGTACTGGGTACTATTCAAAATCTTCAGATGGAAGTGTATCAAGAGACTCGGTTGAAATTTGACAATAGGGATGCCTATTGTTTTCATATATTGTGAGGTCCAGCAGTGACTGGTCCACTAAACAGGGTCAAAGGAATAAGTTCAATAGGCTAGTGAACAACTTCAATAGGAGAGACTTATGATAACTGACATAAAAAATGTCTCCTGACCAATGGGTAAGTACAGTATTTAGAGAATGATTCCCATACTGAATAAACATATTTTTATTGATTTTCCAATTATTTTTAAAAATTCAGCAACAAACTATCCCATACTCTATAACATGTTCACATATGTGCTGTTAAATTAATTATCAAAAATAAGATTAAAACTAAAGGAAGAAAAATGTAAAATGATAGGGATCAAGGCGTGATACGCTTTGGGTCACGGGGGAACATGGATGTTTTCCGAATGTTGTCTAGTCCAAGATACAACATCGTCACACGTTCCAGGCCAATACCACCACCTGCATGAGGAGGACAACCATACTTGAAAGCATCAATGTAAGATTGAATTGTGTCTAGAGGAATTGCATGAACCTTTGCACGTTCACATAGAAAATCAGCATCATGAATCCTCTGTGCCCCAGAAAGTATTTCTTCACCACGCATGAACATGTCATATGAATTGCTCCAGGTGGGATCATGAGGGTCAGGCATGGTGTAGAAGGGCCGCACAGCAAGTGGATATTTATCAAGAATATAAAAATCTGTGTCATACTTTGCTCTTACCAGCCTGCCCAACAGCTTTTCATTTGGTGTACTAAGGTCTTCAGTTTCATCCATTTCCACACCAGCTTCCCTTAGCATAGCTACACCTTCACAGTACTCTAGCATCAGGGGAGGGTCCAGAAATTTGAAAGGCTCTGCTGGGAACTGATGGCCAACAATGGCCACTTCTGAGGCATAACGGTCACGAAGACCACGAAAAATTTCTGTAAACATGTTACCAATGACCTTGACAGCTTCATGGTAATGATGTGTAAAGGCTAGCTCCAAATCCAGCCCTACAAACTCAGTAAGGTGCCGATGGGTGTTTGAATTCTCGGCACGGAAAACAGGCCCTATGGTAAATACTTTCCCAAAATCTGATGCAATGGCCATCTGCTTGTACAGCTGGGGGCTCTGGGCTAAGAATGCTTCCTTCTCAAAATATTTCAAGCCAAATACATTGGCTCCTCCTTCAGAAGCTGCAGAGATGAGTTTGGGGCACATAATCTCTATAAATCCCTTCGCCCTTAGTGTCTCCCGGAACAACTGGCACACTCCTGCTTCCAATCGGAAAATGGCCTGGTTGGCAGGTGTGCGCAGGTCCAGGACTCTATTATCAAGACGAGTGTCTTGGTTTACTTTAATGTTTAATCCCTCAAGGTCATCTTCCCGTCTCATGGCATCCTCAATCTGCAATGGTTATTCATAATTTTTAATTCACAGAAATCTAAGTACCTAAAAAAATAAAACTCTAAATAAAAAGTAAAAAAACAACTGAAGGTTGTTTACGTGGTAATTCCGCCACACCTGTCGTGGGTGTATTTTATGTTACAAATGTCGGTTGCGTGTATACACCTACTGTACAGTATATGCAACCATCGATAAGTGTTAACATCTTCACTATGAAGTGGAAGAGACATTGCCCTTTATATCTAGCAGAGATAAGTATTAACATCTTCACTACCTGGTGTGACTTCTGATTGGGGGGTGGGGGGGGGGTGGAGGGGCGAGCGAAGTGAGCCGCGGCGCAGCCGTGGTGGGCGATGCCCAGTTCTTGTCATATTAAGAAAAAAGTAACGAATCTAAGGCAATGGTACTTTAGTTTTCATTAATGTACATATCTTAAACCTCACACTGACAATTGCCAAAGCAGTCTGTAAAGAGATGACTTGCCTGGCTTGATAATGAGGGGGATTTCAAGATTCTCTCATTATTGCCTACATCTCTTCAACCAATACTTTCCTAAAGTATTCAGCAGAGCACAATTATTCAACAAACATTAGTAACGGTACAATAAGTATAAAAGATATTTACCTGCAGGGGAAGCCGAGGCAGAGCTGATGACACCACAAACACTTTGGAGACATGGATTTCAACATCTTGCACACTGCATGACTCAACCTTCTGGTCTGTATTCATAACCTGCCATAATCAATGCATTAATATCTTTGTCTTGACCTACAGGATATGGGAATCCTGAAAAGCAGTCTGTAAAATGTATTCATGCTAGTGTGTATAATACTGAAATACACTATTCATCACAAATACTATTCCATAAAACTATTATATAGTATAGTATACTGTAAAGTATTGTATATGCATTACATTGTGCAAGCCTTAAAATCATCTATAAACCTATAAGTCTGACTTTCCTCACCTTTCCCTCTACATCAACAATGCTTTCCTTGGTGATGTTACAGATGAACTTAATCATCTGCTTGGACACCTTCTCCCCCACAGCCACCACACACTGCACTGTATAAGCCTGACTTCGCAGTACAAAAAATGCTTGCTTCCCTGGAGATAAAATAGTACATTAAGTAATGGTAAATACAGAACTGAATTCAGTATAATCAGACTCAGGACTGCTTTGCCAGACAGTTTGGGGAACTACAACAATAAAAGAACTGAATACATTGCACACAACCATACTTCCCTACAACAGGGTCCTTAAGGAACTTGACAAAAACATAGCCCTCATGAATAGTGAGGGTGTACTTGTTCTGTATTCATATTAGAATACTGTACATAATCAGCAAAACAACGAACAAAACAAAAATACAGTTTTATTCAGTTAACTCATTATCCAAAATATAATTTTTTCCTAAATTTTACAGTATTTATAGGGCTGTAGTAAAGAAGGATTATCTGTGCTTTAAAGCTCTCACAGTACAATGTTTGGGACATAATAACTTGAAAGATGGCTGACAGTGGAGGCTGGCAATGATCGTGAGAATGCAACATAGCTAAAACTCAAAACAGGATGAGCACATATTTTCATTACTTTCATTGTAGGTGAACCTTCCAGTTGGGGTATCACAAAAGATGACAATAATGTCCTTGGGTACAAAGGTAGCTCTGAGAAGGAAATGATCTTCAGAATCCTGAAGCATTCTTTTTGATAATGGCCAATACCCCAACAACCAATGATGTCAATCTCTTACCTTTCCCACGGCTGGTGTGGAGACGAGCCCGGACTATGATTGTCTGGTTTGCTATGGGACGGCCAAGATCTTTCACTGCAATGTGGGTGACTGGGCGTTCTTCTTCACTTCGGATCATTGCAAGGTCCCCATAGAGTCCCTTTGAGCAGTCCTCCTCACTCCCCTCAGCACCACCTTCATCCTAGAATGAAATGAGTGAATTTGCCTTCATGGACCTTGTAACTGATAGTTCTGATGATAATAAAGATGTTATCTTCACTTAGGGTTAATGGCAAATTTCTTCAGGTTTTACATTGCATAGGCAATGCATAGCCATGGAGGTATAAAGGGTGGAGAGGCCCGCAGCGCGCGGATTTGAAGCCTCTGAATTGTCAGTCGGCCATATTGTCGTGGTATAAGGAAGCGTTTGCCTGGTATAACCCTATAGAAGTATGGAAGTATTTCCTGTGGTAAGGATAGGTGCAAACTGATTATTTTCCCTACAAAATATATTCCTAAGGCGACTAAGTACTTTCCTAAGTGGAAATAATCTGGTCTCGCATCGTGACTAGGATGAATAAATTAGTATTATTCAGTGGCATGTAATTCAATATTAACCTAAATGTTATGTAATAAATGGTTAAGAATAAGCAGTAGTTCAATTTCACACATCTGAAAGTTATTTATGGGTATAAACAATGAAAATAGGGAAAAAAATAATCATTAACTCAGTGCGTACATACCACAACAACATGGCGAAAGAGGCATCACTGAGCCTGTACCTGAGAGCATGGCTGAGGGCCTCTCCACCCTTTATACCTCCATGCCTATAGCCTAAAGTTCTATAGCTGATCTGGAATATGCTCAATCATATACATAAATGTTGCCTGCTACAACCAAAAGAAAGCAAATGACAGTGTTAAAAATGTGTGTTCATGATACACAGTGTGGCAGAAATGGTCACATTTAGGAAGGAACTGAAACCTATATAGGAGTAAAAACATGGGTGTGGGTAGAGGGAAATCTAATTTGGTATGGATGGCTGCAGGTGGGATAGTTGAGGACGGATGGAGGAAAATTGTCTCATGTGACAAGCTGATTTGTAGATATGGTGCTGATAGCAGAGTGAAAAGGAACTGTAGACAGTAGTGGATGAATGTCAGGGTCTTGAAACTGAAGGGTAATGTCATTCAAAAGTAAGGTGATGGTTTCTGTGAGAGCAGAAGATGAAGAAATTGAATATGCATGTATAAGAGTTCCAACTAGGAGTTGGAAGGTGTGTAGATGGAGGAAGTAATAGAGTTTATAAACACTGTATCTGAAAACATAGTTGTATAAGGGTGGCAAGTATCATGTATGATTCTGTAATACAAATCATTAGCCAACCCAAAGAAGATCATTAATAAAAAGAGAAGTACATCTGAAATAACTTACGGTTTGCCCTTTTTGAGCCTTATACTCCGCTTTCTTAGCAGCCTTCTCTGCTGCCTTCTGTGCTTTCTTCAAGGCATTTTTACTTTGTCCTTCTTCAGACCTGCAAGGAAAATATTAACACTGGTTAAGTTTCTGACTTCTAATGTCAGGGCTAGTTCAAAGCACAAACTAACTGTTAAGGCATCCATCGAGGGCAAAGATGAACCAAACTAATCTGTCTAAATGGTAACTTAGTCCTACCAACAACTAGCATTAGGTGGGGTGAATTGAGACAGGTAACTCCTTATTTTGTAACCTTACATAATCTATAACTATTACACTGTAGGTGATTGTTTCAAAAATCTACATGGTTGTATACATCTGCAATACCATGGAGGTCGGGACTGTATTAATAGCATGTTTAGGGACATTGATACTAATTCAGTGCAGGCATATCATATCAAAACTAAATGTACAGTGTGTCTGCAAAAGTATCTACGATCACTTCCATACTTACTTGTCCTTGTTGTCGCTCGTCATGCTTAGTAATGGATAAAATAACAAACTAAAGGAGAAATATGGTACAGCCGGCCGTGGATGTAGAGTAGCCTAGTACACAACTCGGTACTGTCGTGAACTATGACTAATATAGCAGATTTAGACGAGTTCCTTAATTTTCTATGAGTTTCGGTACCATTTTATATGACAATTTTGGTAAATATAAAACTATTTCACAGGACGTCCAGCATACCCAAAGGAATTTACACTGTGGTGCCAGTGGACTAAAACTAATGTGCCCGACACACTCCTCTCACAGGCGTCTGGCAGCTGGCTGTCTCCGTCTCACATTTATAAGTATTGGCATCTTACGTAATAGTCTTCAGATATTGCTCAACCATTAATTAAGATAATAAATACATAATAAAGAAAACTGAAAGTTTCCAAATAGATGCCAAGCTTCCAAATAACATATGTCAAGAAATTCGACACTACATAATCAGGATTTATAACAATAACAAAAGATGTGGCAATGGTTGGTCTTGAGAGTCGGGTGTTAACCACTGAGGTTAGGTTAACTGATAAAAGCTACTGATAAAAGATGATAGTGCTTCTTATGTGCTCATTTTCACTTGCTATTTTCCCATGTCTGAAGCTTTCGACATACCACTGTTGATTTCAACACATGCACGGCATTCTTCATACAACATTTTTAGGTCGCTTCTTACTGATTTTAGATTTTTCATTACTACGATCAATTTTTTTTGCATTGAAGCAAGAAATCTAAAGCAATATGTCTAAGTAAATATAACGCAGGAATTCGCTAAGTACAATTTAAGTAGGGAAGTATCGAATGCTACTGTAAATTATTTTATGATGATAATGTGCCATGTCATATGACTTTGATCACATACGTTTAAAGTAAAGCATTATGCTCATCCAGTATGAGCAATACGAGGTACATAATGCATGAATAATATACCGATAAATGTGAATTGTGAAGTATGGGGTTAGCGCGAGTCATTTGTTGAGTTTAGAGCCATCTGTTGGGAGGCGGTGAAGGTGTGTCAGGCAGCAGCAGCAGCAGCATCCAGCGGTGTAAACAGTCAAGTGTCAAGTGGTGCGTGGGTTAGGTGCGTGCCAACACCTCCCTGCTTACCTTAATGAAATGAATGAAGTGTGATAGTGGTGGTGTGGGTCAGTGATGGAGGAGACCATAGTAGAGGAGTGGCTCAAGTCCCTCCAAATGGAGCAGTATGCCGATTCTTTCATCGACAACGGCTACGACGATCTAGAGATATGCAAACAGATCGGTGCCCCCGATCTAGACGCCATCGGTGTTGTGAACCCAGGTCACCGGACTGCCTTGCTGAATGCCGTGCTTCTTCTACGAGAGGAAGGGGCAGCCTCTGTATACTTTACTGTGGAGGAGGCACAGTTGGCTGCCCGTGACCACTCCGCCCTTCGTAACTCCAGTGGATCACGGGGCCGCTCTTCCCGCTCCTCCCGGGGCTCAGGCTCCACAGCCTCCACCCCTGGTGACGCCCCACCCTCCATGGCCCTGCCCCTGAATGCCTCCACCACTCCAACCAGGTATATGGACGCCTACGAGGCCGGCAGGGCGGAGCTGGTGAGGCTGCCCCATACACAACTCAGTGGTCTGCTCAAGGAACGACTCACTCAGGACGCTGTAGACCTGGCCACCCACCCCTATACTACACAGGTATTGTCATAACATACTACTACCACCTTGGTATTGTTCTACACCACCCTGTACTAAGCAACTCATTATACCACCTAACGTTAGGTTTTGTCATAACTAATACTACCGGGTATCTTGGTATTGGCTTACACCACCCTGTCTAAATAACCCCTTGAATATTGTCATACCCTCCCTGGTAATGTCATATTCTGCACCACTTAGGTACTGTCCTGTGCCATCCATGGAAAGTAGTCCTAACCTACACCACATAGGTAGTCATATTCAACATTAATAACACCACCCAAGTATTGTCCTAACTCAAGCATTGGCTTATACCACCCATATAGTCCACTAGGCACTGTTCTATACCACCAGGAACTGTCCTACACTACCCAGGCACTGTCCTACACTACCCAGGCACTGTCCTACACTACCCAGGCACTGTCCTACACTACCCAGGCACTGTCCTACATCAACCAGGCACTGTCCTACACTACCCAGGCACTGTCCTACATCAACCAGGCACTGTCCTACACTACCCAGGCACTGTCCTACACTACCCAGGCACTGTCCTACACTACCCAGGCACTGTCCTACACTACCCAGGCACTGTCCTACATCAACCAGGCACTGTCCTACACCTCCCAGGCACTGTCCTACACCTCTAAGGTAGTCATACACCACCAAGATAGTCCAGGCACTGTCCTATACCTCTTAAGGTAGGACAGTACCTTACCTCCAAGGTACTGTTCTACACCATCTAGGCACTGTCCTACGTCACTCAGGTAGCCTACTGTCCAACCCCACCAGGTACTATCCTACATTACTCGGGTACTTTCCTACTCCCCCTATGTACTACCTTACGCCACCAGGTATTGTCCTACCTCACTCAGGTACTTTCCTACACCAACATGGAACTGTCCTACCCTAACCAGGCACTCCAATGTACTTTTTAGGCTAACTGTGAAAGAATGACCCATTTACTCTTCTCCATGGCTCCTCACATCCTCCAGTTTTTATAGGCCTAGGTCTCTAATAGAGCCACAGTAAGACTATTTAATCAATTCTGTTTATTTCATCAGGTCGACACATAGGTTGAGAGTGGAGATTACCAATATAATGTTTTAAATCCTGTAGTAGGCTAATCACTTAAGGGAATGTCCAAAGGTAACATTACTTGGGAATTTTTATATCAATATCTGCATTTCTATATTTGTGAACAGCAATGTCACCTGGATTGTAACGTTGTAATTATGTTGTTCTATTCATTTTTGACCAAAGTAGTGTGAGGGAAGAACCTTCAATCTTACCTAACCCAACTACCCTAATTAGGCCTTGATTAGGACTGGGGTAACCTCTGGGGTTAGATTAGGTCAGGTGAGAATAGGTTGGGTAGAGTAAGGTCAGGTTAAATTTTTGTCTCCATAATATATTAGTTAAAAATTGATATAACAAATCCAGGCGGAAATGTTCTTCAGAAAAAACAAAATTTCTACTGTATTTTGAGTAAATTGGAGGAATCAGTGGCCCTGAACTTCGCCAACAAATGTGTATAATAATTATTATCGTATACCGTACCTCCTAAAGTGGTAGACTAAGTTTAGCGTCTCATTAAATTCGCGGGAGACCCCAAATTCGCCCTCGTAAAAAGTGTGGCCCGGACTCTATTTAGTGGCCTCGGAGTTGCTTGCCCGTCAACAAAGATTTCATCCCCCCCACCACCCCATCCCCCTCCTTTTTTTTTCTTTTTCTTATTTTCGCTTGTGGGGTTCTTGTGCTCTGGCAGCCCAAAGAGACGGAAGGAAATCACAGGGGAAAAAAATTGAAAGAGGCCATTGACGGTGGGTCTCCAGCTGCCTCTCTCTCTCTCTCTCTCTCTCTCTCTCTCTCTCTCTCTCTCTCTCTCTCTCTCTCTCTCTCTCTCCTTTTCCTTCGTCATCGTCTCCTCACTTTCTCTTTTTACTTTTTTCCCCTCTTCCAATTCATGTCGTCCCTCTTCTTTCCTTCCATCCACTTTTCCTCTGTTCATTTTTCCTCTTCCATTTCTTCTTATTCGCTCTCTTCATCTCATTTTTTCTTATTAATTTATCCTCTATTCTTCTGCATTTGGTCAACCGAATATTTTTTCTTTATTTAGTTAGTTCTATTACTAATAAGTTATTTTTTGTTTGTTAAGCAGGTCAAGTCGTTGGGGGAGGGTGCAGAAAATAGGGGGGGGGGGAGGGGGCAGAGGTGATGGGAGTGGAAAATGCTAACATTGGAGAGCGACTGGTGCAAGTGAGAGGGGCAAAGGGAAGAAGTGGAGAGGAGGAAGGAATAAAGATGGAAAAAGAAGAAGAAGGCGGAGGAGGAGGAGAAGGAGGAACAAAACAAGAAAAATGAAGACAAGAAAAAAAAAGGAGGATATAGGAGAAGGTAGGGAAATATATAATAAAAACTACCGGTAACCTATTAGGCTCGCAAACTCCAACCCAGAACTCGGACCCATGCAGCGTTTCTTTGTTCATACCTTATTCTCAGTCTTCGTGTCAACAACATTGGTAGGGTAAAACATTTCCTTGGGGCCATAGCGACGTTTTGCTCTTATTGTATCGATAAAGTAGTGGGAAGATGATAAATGGAAAACAGCAATACCAACACAACTTTCTGAAAGGTTGGTGGATTAGAAAGGAAGGAGAGAGGAGGTGTGAAGATGAAGACAAGGAAAATGAGGGAATGGAGGAGAGAGTGGGAAGAGGAGGTCTATATAGCAGGGTGGGTTTAACTTAAGGAGAAAGAAAAAGATTACTTAAAAAAATACACACACTGAAACAAAAGAAAGAGTTCGAAGAGAAATGGGAAAAGGAAAAATTTAAATAAAGAGCCTTATAATTTAGAAGTAAAAGGAGGAGAATATGGCAGTAGGATAATTGGAAGACGGTGCAGGAAAAGGAAAGACGCGGGGTACGAGAAGTAAGAGAGCCAAGCTAAAGTAGGAAGAAGGGGAGGAGGAAGAAAGAATGAAAAGAGGAAACAAGAAAAAGGCAAAGGAGGGGAAGATAAAGAAGGAGTAGAAAGAAAAGGGAATGAATAGGATGAAAGGGAAAGAGGAGGATGAATGAGGAGAAGTAGTAAGGAGGGAGCGAAAAGGGAATGAATAGGATGAAAGGGAATGAGGAGTAGTAAGAAGGGAGAGAAAAAGAATTGAGGAGGAGGAGGAGGAGGAGCAGAAAGAAGGAGTCGTGTGAATAGGGATTTTTGGTGCGTGAGGGAATACCTACCCCAGCCTTCCTTCCTTCCTGCCTGCCTGCACCAACCCCTTAAGACACTCCGGCAGAATAGGCTCGCCGCTCTGAATACGTCTAATTGGGGGACGTAAGGTTTTGCCCCAGGTCGGAGGAGGTGAAGGAGGAAGAAGAGGAGGAGGAGGTGAAGGAGGAAGGTGAGGAGGAGGCGAAGGAGGAAGGTGAGGAGGAGGCGAAGTAGGAGAAGGAGAGTTTCTTCCATTAATTTTCCATCGCTCTCCTTCCTCTCCTCCTACTCCACTCGTACCGGTACCGAAGTATTTTTGGGTAATGTGATTGTGTTTCCGAAGACTTTAGTCCAATGCAGGCGATCCATTGCTATTCCATCGGCCTTCTCCTTCCTTCTTAGGTTCAGTCTTTATGCCAATTCGTCCAATGCAGTCCACGTCGTTGTGGATGACTTCTTTTTATTTCCTCCGGTATAATTACTCCCTCGGTCTCGTTTCGTTTCTGGTAGGAGGTTGAGTCTAGTTAGGCTATGCCACACCAATGCAGAAGGGTGTCATGAGGGACGTAGTTTTGGCCTGGGTAACGCCTGACTACAGCCCAAATAAGGATATAGGCTAGTTGTGTGTGTAGGAAGGTGTTGTAGCCTTTATCTCACTCACACAACCACACTCCTTAATACATAATGGAGTACGTATATACGGTATATACATTACAGCGTTTTATGTAATATTATGGAAGAAGAGTCGCCCAATAGTTTGTTCACACATTATGACCTCCCCAAGTTCAGATGATACCGGTATTCATAATTTGTCTCTCAGTGATATGTGTCTCCACACTCCGTCGTCATTCTTAGTTCTTTTGAGACTGATAGAAGCAGTGTCATCCGCGAACATAAATTGATTTCCACTTCAAACACTGGTAGGCTACTGCTCTCTCTCCATCACACCCTAGTCTGTCTTGTCTGCCTCTGTGATGGTACGTGCTTATTGCAACATATTTTTACTTATACCTGTATATTGAAAAAAAAAATTCTTGTTTACCAATAAGAAAAGAAATCATCTCTTGTTTAGTCTGGCTTATTTCTGATTCGATATATTATCTTGGTAAACCATTCACACAGACTGAGGAGACCGAACCTGGTGTACATTTTGTGTACATGTTATATAATAGTAATATAATACCAGGAGACTTAATTACGGTATTGAAATAAAATAAAAGTACACTCGATGCTTTCATTTCTCAAGCGTGAGTGTGTTTAATTAATAAAGGTCGGTGTACTTTTCGTTGGCTGTCCCAACCATGTGAAGTGTTTTGCCAGTTGTCCGCTATGAAAATTATTAGGGTGAGTCTCCTGCCAACCTCGTTAATATCATGACGCACATGTTGAGTCACCAGTGCACCAGTTTTTGTGGCTTAATTAATGCACCAATGTTATACATGGGCTGGGGAGGGAACAGTTAGAAATATCGTTTGTCTATAGCCTAATGTGTTCAAGTTTTGTATTATTATTATTATTATTATCATCGGAAAGACCGCGTTTGGTTGCTTCCGCTCGATGTCCGTTTACTTCCTACATTCATTCGAAAGGTAACAAAAATGTGAATTACTTGTATCGTGAGCGAGACAGATCCAGGAATTTTCTTTTATCTTTATCAGCTGTGATACCTGATGGGACGAGACCATCATAAAGTCACTGAATTCTGTTGCTGAAATTGCAACTACACAGAACAATATACCGTATTTATAAACGTGTTCACTGCCCATATAATTCCTATATGCTACGTAGGTAAAGCCATAAAAAGTAATATAAACACGACGGTTTGCAATGACTTCACTTCACTACGTGTGTCTACTGTATGTATGTATGGTGTGAATATCGTACTTGCCTAAAGCTTGAATAAATGAACGGATCTCACTTATATACCAAACACCAAGCAGTTTTAACAATATTTCAGCACATTGCCTATAACGGACCAGGGTCTTTAACTTTAATTAAAGCACAACATTTTGATAACACACTGTGGTATGTGTGACTACCGAGACCGAAGGTGGTAAATAGAGTGACGACAATATGGCTGGCAAAGTTCATGTACTCTTGGCTCACAACATTTTTCATACTTGGCCCACAGCTCATCATGGTAAGTGTCCCCAACGCCCCGCCCCCCCCCACACACCTCTTATACCCTGTGTCCTTCCTCCCCTCAACTCCACCCTCCTCTCTCCTCCTCCTTTCCCTCCTCTCCACTTTCCCCATGCATTAGATTGGCCCCTGTCCCCCTCCACCACTGCCACACTTGTGTCTTTAACCTTTGGGTTAGGCTATGAAAGTTCACACACTCACATACACACACTCTCACTCTCTCTCTCTCTCTTTCTCTCTCTCTTTCTCTCTCTCTCTCTCTCAGATAAGGTATTAAGAATTTTATTAGCACACAAAACTCAGAAGCTGTTAATTATTATTATTATTGTCCTGACGTATTATTAATATACCGTACGTTACACAGGACATTCTTCTCTTATTGCTTTCACCAGCTGCTCGGTCCGGGGTTTCATAGTAAGGGGTTTGGACCAGAAAATATGTTTCGTTCATTAAGCCTGTAGCAATAACCAGGGAATCCTAAACTATGCAGGCTATAAAGGCTTTCTTGGAAGGATACCGTATAAATAATATACTGTATTTGTCGGAGTGTAGAACTTGTGTTTGCTTCACCTACTAGTAGTGAGGTGTGAGTAGTATAGACTACGAACAGGTACTACTTTCAAACAAAAATGGTTTGGCACACTATACATGAACTAAATTGATTTTGCTTGTGGAGTTTGAAAAGGATGATGGAGCCGACATAGGTTAGGTAATAATAACTTAAACTATACCTACTGCTATGTGTAAAATTTGAAGCGGTAGAGGAGCTGGTAATTAGTTTGTGAGAACGACACTCTGTTATGATGGATACACCATAATTAAACAAATATACACCTAATTACTCGCTTGATATAATATACACATTTCAGTTTATTTATGAATTATTTTTGTGCTTATACAAATTAACCCCTGCTTTAGGGAGAAGGAGGTAAATTTATATTATGAAAATCCAAAGGAGCTATTGGGGAACTTTGTCGGTAGAAACAATAATAATGGTAATAATAGTATTATTATTATTATTATTATTAACTATAATAACTACAATATTAATAATATTAATTATTATTATTATTGTAATAATAATATATATACAATGTCTTACTATTACTACTATAGAAGAAGAAAAAAACAACCCTGGCCGCACGAATATAGAAAGAAAAATGAAAACGCAGCGGAGGAAAAGGAAGAGAAAATAGCTCTAATAATGATGAAGTAAAGTGCAGTTCATATCAGAAGTCTTGGTACGATATCGAAGAGGCAAGATAATTTCAAGATTGCTTTTTCCTGGCGCTCCCCACCGATTCCCCAAGGAGAGTGGCTGCCCAGGGTTGTGTGTGTGTTGGGTAGTGGGGTTGTGAGTATTTAGGGTAGTCGTGTGTGTGTTCAGGGTAGTGTGTAAATGTGTGTGTGTGTGTGTGTGTGTGAGTGTAGGGTACTGGGGTTGTAAGTATTTAGGGTAGCCTAGTTGTGTTTGTGTTTAAGGTAGTGTGTAGGCTATGTGTGTGTTTAGTGTAGTGTGTGTTTGTGTGTTTTGGGTACTGGGGTTGTGTGTGCGTGTGTTAATGTAGGCGGAGGGATGAACATGTGTGGATGGGTGCATGGGTGGGTGGCCTATATAGATGTTTATGTGGGAGTGGGAATGTGCATGGAGTAGTTGTGGGTGCTGGTAAAATTTATAGGTGTGTGTGTGGGGAGAGAGAGGGGAATGTGTGTGAAGTGGTGGTGGATGTATGTAAGTTGGAAAGTCTAGGCTATCGGCTGAGTGACTGGTTGGTTGGTTGGTTGGTTGGTGTAGGAGCCAGGGTGTATAAGGAAGGCACTTCACTTCTGCCGAATTATTGGTTGTGCAGCCTGAGTTGGTTTGGGTGGAGGCTGAAGCAATCCCGTCCGGTGAGGTTAGACCATTATAGTGCGGTCAGCTGCATGGCTCTGCTTGGCCCTGGAAGATGTGTGTGTGTGTGTGTGTGTGTGTGTGTGTATGTATGTGTGTGTGTGTGTATGTATGTATGTGTTAAGTGGTTATCGATGAATCAGGCATGTCGTGGGGAATGTGAAGGAGGTCTGTGTGGTGACTGTGTGTGTATGTATGTGTGTATAGAGAAATGTAATGGGGTTGTGTTTGCTGCTTTCCTCAACTCTAGACTCAGCAGTAATATAGTGGATCCGTAGTGGTATGTGCACCATCTGAAATATTATAGTGTGACATGGAATGACTTATTATCACAAGGAATGGAACAAAAAATAATGATAGAGTATTAATATATATATAAATTAGAGTGTGAATATATCGGTCAAGTTCTTTTTACCTTGAGATTTTCCGGCACCGGGTATTTACATAAAGCTTATTTTTCTTTAGGGAATAAACAGTTTCCCCAAATATTTATACAAAACCTTTTTCCAAGGCTGAAAAGAAGTAAACTTATGTTGTGGTACATTTCTGGAGGGCATGGAAGCAGAGTTATGTATAGAAATTTTTATGTTTACATGATTTTTTTTTATTTTATGTGGAAGGAAGGACGCAATTTAAATATATTTACTCGAAAGTATATTTAATTCACTATTTTTTTTTCTGTGCCTTAAGAAAGTTGGCGTGATCGACAGAGAGCGAGCACTGCAATCAGAGAGTGAGCCTGGAATTTTCTGAGAACACCCAGGTTTTGGTAACGTGATCGATGTGGATATTGTCGGATTGGGAGGTGAAGAGGAGAGGAGTGGGACCTGCGAGGGAAGGGGCAAGAGTGCTGGGAGGTGGAGAGGCGGGTTGGGTGGTGTCTGTCCAAGAAGAAGAGGTGGGTGGAGAGGGGGGGAGGAGGGAGTTTGGGAGAGGGGATGGGGGGTGGGGAGTTGGGAGTGGGGAGATGGGGATGGGATGTGACGAGTGAGGACTGGGAGTAGTGGGAAATGTGCTGAGGTTGATGGGAGGTGACAGATGGTGGGAGGAGAGGAGAACATTTTTGGGGAGAGGAAGGGAACAAGGGGGCTAAGTTATAAGAGAGAGGAAGGGGAAGAGAGAGTAGGAGGTAGCAATAGCCTATATACTGGGAATGAGGCAGGAAGTAGGAATAAGAAAAAAGTAAGCTATAGGACTGAAGGAGTTACGAGAATTAGAGAAAGCTGCACCTGTAATGAAACCGATACTATGATATTATAGGAGTCGAAAAAAATATTAGCGAGAGGAATAGCGAGAAGGGAAAATGTAAAAAAAAAGCTAGAAATAAAACTGGTGGCAAAGGAATAAACAGACGGGTAACAGATGGAGTACCGTTGGGATTAATAATGGAATGAGAGACGGACAGAAAACAAACAAACAAACAACAGACGGACAGACGGGTGGAGTAGGATTAATAACGGTGACTTGAATGAACAGAGAGATGAACAGAAAACACACAAACGAACAACACACACAGGCAACAGAAGGTATAGGAGTAATAACGGTGACTTCGAATGAATAGAGATACCTATAAAACACACACACACACACACACACACACAGACACACACACACACACACACACACACACACACAGACAACAGGTGTAAGATTAATAACGGTGACTTTGAATGAATAGAGAGACCTACAAAACAAACACACACACACACACACACACACACAGACAGTCGGGTGGGGTACTAAGGGTACATTGCTCCTTCCTGTGACTGGGCCATCCATCCCTGTTCCATTGTTTCTCTTCCTGACTTTCCCACCATTTTCTCACACCCTTTCCGTCCTTTCCTTCCTTCTTTAATCATTTTTCCTTTTTCTATTTCCGTCCCTTCAGTAACTCCTTCATTCATTTTTCCTTTCTTTCCGTCCTTTCCTTCCTTCTTTAATCATTCGTCCTTTATTTACATTTCCTTCCCATCTGTAACTCCTTTATTCATTCTTCTTCCCTTTTCCATTTCCTTCCCTTCAGTAAATCCTTCATTCATTCTTCCTCTCTTTCCATTTCCGTCCCTTCAGTTACTCTTTCATTCATTCATTCGTTTTGTACTTTTGTCTTTCTTCAGCATTTATTCACTTTCGTTCATTCTTTAGTGTTTTCTTAATTAAATTTAATTGGAATTTCTTCCTTAGTGTTGCACCTCTTTTGCATAGTTTTAAAATACAGTATAATGAACACGTCCTTGGTGGGAATTATCTAGCATACAATTAGAGTAAGTACACACATACACACACACACACACACACACACACACACACACACACACACACACACACACACACACACACACACACACACACACACACACACACACACACACACACACACACACACACACACACACACACACACACACACACACACACACACACACACACACACATACCTTACGTCTATCCCTTCCTCCTTTCTCCTTTTCGCCATTCATTAGCTCTTTCCTTCCTTTATGCTCCATTTTCTCGTCATAGCCTAATCCCTATTCTGTACCGTCCTTTTAATTAAGTAAACTAACTCTTTTAATCTTCTTCATCGTTATCCCTTTCTTTCCTCCATTTCCACCCTCATCTATTTCTCAGTTTCATTCACTTAAGTTTCATCATCAACATTTTCACCCCAATTCCTGCTTGGTCTGCCTCGTTCCCACCTCTCCTTCGCATCTTATAAACAAACACCATTCCATCTGTCCTCATCTTCCTCCATTTCATTCTCCATATTTCTACCCCTTCTTATTCTTCTTGTGCTCTCTTTCTATTTCTTCTTATTTTCTATCTTTTCTCCACGTTCTTCCTCTTCCTTCTTGTACTCTCTTGTCCTCTGCTCTCTTTCTATTTCTCCTTGTTTTCTATCTTGTCTCCCCCTTCTCATTTTCCTTTTTTTTTCCATCTTGACCCCCTCCCCCGTTCCTCTCTTTTCAATCGCATATTCAACTTTGTCTTGTTTACCACTTCTTCTCTTCCTCTGGTCTTTCTACTTCCATGCAGTGTGTATATTATCGTGTCATCACCTTCCCTTCTTGGCTTCTTCCTTCATTCTCCCCCCCCACTCTCTCTCGCCACGCTCTCCTCTTTCCCCTAACCTCCCCCTTCCCCCTCTCCCCTAAAACCTCCTTCCCCCTCTCCCCTCTCCCCTAAAACCTCCTTCCCCCTCTCCCCTAACCCCCTCACATGGCTTGTAAGTGAGTAGAGTCCCCCGGGCAAGAGTGTCCAAAACAAAGGTGACCTCCTCGCCCATTACCAAGACCCAACTTCAGGACGGTCCACCCTGGTTCCCTCCTTAGACTACTCCACTATACCATTCACTCATCACCCCCTCTAGCCTACCCCCACCCCCACCCACCCCATTTTCTCTAGTATTCATCCCTTTCCTTTCTTGAACCATTCATTCACCTTGTCCCTTCCACTCCCTTGCCTTCTCTCTCCAAGGAGGTGATTTTTTCCTCCCTAGCTCCCTTCCCTCTTTCCTTTCCTCCCCATTTTCCTTGTCCTTCTCCCTTTCCCTCTTCACTTTCCTTCCCCGTCTCTCTTCTCTTTCCTCCTTTCCCCTCTTCCTTTTCTTCCCCTTCCCTTTTTCCTTTCCCCTTTTCCCCTTTTCTCTTTCCTCCTCCATTTCCTCCCCGTCCCTCTTTCCTTTTCTCTTTCCTCTTTCCTTTCCTCCCTTCCTCATCCTTCATACTTTTCCTTTCCTCTCCCTTCCCTCTCCCTTCCACCTTTCCTTCCCCCTTCCTCTTCCAACACACCTCTCCTTCCATCAGTCTTTTCCACTATCTTTCCTCCCCCTCCTCTTCTTTCGTCTCCCCCAATATTAGGATTCATTCCCCGCATTCCAGCATTTCCCCCACTTCTCCCCCTCTCTCTCTCTCTCTCCTATTTTGTCTCTTCGTTCCAATTTTACATCCCAGTTGTCTCTCTCCCTCCTCCCAATTTCTTTTCCCCTTGCAGGTTTGTTTGTCCACACTTCCTCCAATTCTCTCGTTCCCTCTCTGTCATTTTATCTCCCCTTCCCTACAATTCAGTGTGACTCTCTCCAGTTTTGTATCTCGTCCAGTTCTGTCTAGCTACTCTTTCAATGTGCCTTTTCCTATCTCTCCCTTCAATTCTATTTTGCCTCTCCCTCACTCTTCCATTTTTTTTGGTTCACCCTCTCTCCAATTCTGCGTTTCCCTCAATTCCCAGGCTTTTCCTCCTCTCTCCTCTGTCTTTCTATTTCTCCTCCTCCTCCTCCTCCTCCTCCTCCTCCTCCTCCTCCTCCTCCTCCTCCTCCTCCTCCTCCTCCTCCTCCTCCTCCTTCTCTCCATCCTCCTTCACTTCCTCCTCGCTTGTTGTGTCCTCTCTGACTGTCCTTACACTCTCAGTTCATTTGTCTTGGCCTGTTCTTTATTGTCTCAAGTTCTTCCTCTTCCTCCATTTATCCCTGTCTTCTTGTCTCTCCTTCATTCCTACACGTCTCTGGTTTTTATGTGTGTCTTCCCCACCCCACTCCCCCAACCTTTTCAGAAAATTGGAAATGTACGAGTCCTTCAAATATTGCCACGAAACACCATGGACCTATGTAGCCTATATGGAAGGAGCTAGTTTCGTGGCATGGTCTGGAGAAATCAGAAGCCTCCCATTTTTCATATACACAATCACAGGGTCCTTAACAACACGTGCCTAAAGTGGTGGATAAGTGACACCATGCAGCCCTGTCAAGTTGGTATACAGACCCTTTGATTTACAGCCACTAGAGTGATGCAAACTTATAGCTGACAACACTTCCTATATGGCTGGGTAGGAGAGGGAGTGAATTGGGGAGAGGAGAGAGGCTGGGTAGGAGAGGGAGTGAATTGGGGAGAGGAGGGAACAGAGCTAGTAGAGTAGTGAAGGGGAGATTGAAGGAAAGGGAATGAAGGAATGAGGAAAGGGAGGGGGGGGGGAGTGAATGGTAAAGGGGAGGAGAGCAATTAGACGCAGTGAGAGGTACATTAAGAGAGAGTGGAGGAAGGGAGATGGGAGAGTCTAGGTGTTATGACTCCTTTCCTCCCTCCCCTCTCCATTCCCCTCTCTCATTTCCCTTACTTCTCTTCCCCCTCGTTCATTCCTTCCTCTCATCTCCCCTATCTCTTTTTTTATTCTCCTTTCCTCCTCTTCTTCATTTACAATACCTCCTACATTTTCTTTCATTTTTCGTTTCTCTCTTTCGGTTCCCTTTTGCTTCCTCTCTCGTCCTTCTTCCCATTATCTTCGGCTTCTTCCCTCTCCTTTTCCTCCTCCCTTTCTTTTTCCTCCTCCTTATTTTTCTCCTCTCTCTCTTCCTCCTCCTCCCTCTTTTTTCCACATCTTCCCTCTCCTCTCCCTCCTCCTCCTCCCTCTCTTCTTCCTCCTCCTTCCTCTCTTCCTACTCCTCCCTTTCTTCTTTCTACCCCCTCCCTCTCCTCCCCCTCTTCTTCCTCCTCCCTCTCTTCTTCCTGCTCCATTTTCTTCGTCTCCTCCTCGCGTCTTGTGTCCCTCTACCACTTCATCTTCAGGCATTCGTTTCCTTCTCCTTCAGTCTCTTCTTTCACTCTCCTTGTCGTCATCCTCTTCTCTTCATCGTCTTCGCATTTCCTTAGACTCATCCTCGTATATACCCTCCCTCACTCCCTTGCCTCCCTCCCTCCCCTGCCTCCCTCCCTCTCCTTTCCTTCCTCTCTATTCTTCATTCCTCCCCCACTCTCCATCCCTCCCCCTCCCTCCCCAAACTTAACTTACTCCCGTACTCCCCTCCCTACCTCACTCTCACTTCCTCACTCACTTTCACTCCCTCACTCTCCAATTCTCACTCTCTCACTTTCCTTCTTTCAGTGATTCTTGACTGTCTGCACTAGCTTGTCTCTGCTGCCTTTCTTCCCTCTCTCCTTATCATCATCTTATCCCTTCCTCCCTCTCCTTTCCCTCTCCTAGTTCTTACCACCCTGTTCCCTTCATACAATTATTCATCATATATACCTCTGTGCCAATCTTTTTACACCCTTCCTATCCCTCCTTTCCTTCCCCTTCCCTTCTCTCCGTCTCTCCTTAACATCATCTTTTCTCAATGTTTCCTCAATTCCTATCCCACCTTGCCCTCCTTTCTTCCTTCCTCCAGGTTCTTTGCTCCCCCCTCATCCTCTTCCTCTGTCTTACCTCCTTCGCTCCTTCTCGTCCCCTCCCCCATTAGTCCCCTCACTTTGTCTGGTGTGTGTGTGTGTATTTGCGCATGTGTGTGTGTATACCAAGTACCAATAAGTCTGTGTGCTTGTCTATCTGTGTGTGTGTCTGTCTTCTTCAGAACTGTGTAGTCTGTGTGGCATATGTGTATACGTAATTCTCTCCCAGCCCTCTTTTAAACTGGCTGAAATTTGCACTAATTTGTCAAGAGTACTTTGTTTACGTCTATTATTTCGCCTTGTAGCTACCATCTGTTATGTGTCTGTGCCCTTCCCCTCGCTCTCTCTGTCTATCTGTCTGTCAGTCCCTGCAAGTGAACCTTTTCATGTAGGCTAGGCTACTTGATTTTCCGTTTATTATTGTCTGTTTTCAGTTTTGTGATGATATGGTTGTTGTTGTTTTCCACTCGAAACTGACACATCCGCCGGCCATAATTCCTTGAGGACATAGGCTAGTATCACTGGATCTGTATAACTCCTCTGGTGTTGTAGCTTGATTTATATATACACAATAGACTTTTGATGAGTGTTAGCAGATTGACTTTATGCCGTGGGTCTCCCTGTCGTGCCTCCATTAAAAGGTTGAGTGTAAATCGGGTATCACACAACCACTAAGTGCAGCCAACCAGTGAATCCGACCAATTAGTGAATCCAACGTTTCGAGAATAATTAATTCACAGAAACACCAATTGTCGCCAACAATCTGCACACTAAACTGCGAAACAACTGGATACAAACGAATCAAAAACTTTAAATGAAGTGTAATTTCCATGCATTAAAAAGTGTAATATTGATTTTGAATATGGCTAATTTTTTTTATTTTTTTTTGAGAATACACAGTAAAGACGTTTTTAACTATTGAAACTTCCAACCAATGCTAGGTGTCAGTGCCTGCATGGTGATTCGAGGTGCATACTGTGATGAGCTCGGTGCCAACAGGTCTCATCTGTCGTTGGCCAAGATTTCTAGAGTTATTAGTCAAAGTTAGTGTTTACCGTATGTCATCCAGATTTAGTGTGTGTCAGACGAAATGAAGAATTTAGTGTTTACGTGATTCAGGTATAGTGTGAGATGTAGTGAAGAATTTAATGTTTACGTGTTTCAGGTTTAGTGTGAGACGTAATGAAAAATTTAATGTAAGGCCTATACGTGATTTAATGTATACGTGTCACGTGTACTTGAGGAGAACCATTAAAAAAAGTGTATTGTTATCTCACAGTGCATACATATTACCCAGGAAACACTCAGCTTTGTATATTTATACTTATATAACTGGAATCCTCAATCAATTATATAACTACCAATGTTTAAATTCCTTAGGCTACTGACGAACGATTAAGTCTGCCTTTGCCAATTTATATACCGGTAATGTATGGCTGGTACAGTATGCATTTACAGACTGAATAAGATGAGTAGGCTTTCTGTAGATACAGTATATGTAAATTTGATGGTTCTAATTATGACTTTTGTATTTTTGCAGGTACGGTGCAGTCAAGAGGAAAGATGTATAAGGTTTTTAAGGGGAGGATATAGTTTTGATATTTTGGAGATATTAATTCCTCCAAACTATTCCCAGGAACAGGCGACCATTGTTTTTATTAATTTGGTCCTGTTTCCTGGCATACTTTGGAGGAATTAAGGCACTCTGATCAAAAATATGTTCTCCACTTAATTACTCAGAATCTCTACCAGGGGTTTATGCCCAGTGTTCAGATTGGATTTCAGTAAGTACCTCTTCAGATAATAATTATATATAGCCTATACTTGTAATATCAGTATGTATGTTATGTGATGAAAGTATGTATAATGTATGTATCTTCAGTTGCCTCCTCTTGTGCGATATTTATACTCAGTTTTATAAATATATGCTGTTATACCGTATGTGTAGGTCTGTGTGCTTATTAGAATATGTGTGTGCATGTTTTAGTCGGCGTATGTGTGTGTGTGTGTGTGTGTGTGAGGTAGCCTACCCGCATGTTCAGCCGACTGGTAGCTTGTATTTACACTCTGATGATGTAACCGGTTCACTACCACCACCACCACCACCATTTCCACCACCACCACCACCACCACCACTCCCATTACAGCAATTTCCACCACTAGGCTACCACACCAACATTCATTTCCACTACTGCCATCAACACTCCACACCACTACTGCCAACTTAAACACTAATCCCACTGACACTATACTATCTCTTTCATCACTAACACTACCACCACTACTGCTGTTGTCACCACTCTCTCTCTCTCTCTCTCTCTCTCTCTCTCTCTCTCTCTCTCTCTCCACAATTATCTATAGCCTTCCAGTGTTCCCACCCACATTGCTGCCTCCTCCTCCACCCCCCCCCCCCTTATCACGTGGACCATCAATACTCCACTATAGTATTTGTTATTCTTGTTTGCTGAGGAGAGAAAGAAGACTTGCCTCCTTCCCTTTTCCCCCTCCATTCCTTTCCCTTTCCTCTCCCCTTTCCACAGATCCCTCCTAATCCCTCCCCCTCCTTCTCCCTCATTTTAAGAGTGTGTGTGTGTGTGTGTGTGTGTGTGTGTGTGTGTGTGTAATCATAGGAGAGTGAACAGAACAAAGTACTACTCATCCTATACTTCCGAGAACTTTAATGAGGATATTGATTATAGGAAACACTTTTTTACTAATACACAAAGGATTTCCGAATAGTTGTTGTATTAGAGAAAGGTATTTACCATTATAAAAAGTATCACATATGGGGAATTATTGTAGCTAGATTCAGTTATACATGTCTACTGCAGAAACTCATTAAATTGGAAAACTACAGAGTTGAATATATTTATTGTTTAATTCAGAGGAAGCCATGGTACTACAAGTCTACACCCTCCACCGTCCTTGTGTGTAGGCCTAGACACATTATTACCAAGTTATGCAACATTTTACCATTAGATATTTTGATACTTAGATTAAATTGAAATTGCACCATCACCTTTCAAGCTCGTGTCACTCGCTTAAATCGACTGTACATTGCTGCTCCTTTTTTTCTTTTTTACATTGTGAGCGAAGCAAAGATACAATTTAACAAACACTAAACGATCATTTCATCATCACTATCTTCTTTGGGGAAATATCCATATAGGGTATATATATCTTCACTCAATTCAAAATAATCCGTGTACAACAACGTTTCATTTTACAGAGTTTCCTATGTGACCCTACCAAGCCCCATATCCCTGTACAATATCAGTTAACTCCTCTTGTTTCTCTGCGCCCCACGCTTATTTCTTTATTCCCTGACAATTTCATTCTTTAGGGAAATTTAGAATTAACCCTCCCTGCAGTCAGACCGTTTTTACAGGATGTAATAACTTGGTCGAGTTCCCCGCCCATCACATTTCCAGTCTGATCCACCAATTCCTTTGTGTACCTCACCCAATTATGTATCCCATAACAATATCAGTTTTTTTTTTTTTTTTTTTTCGTAACAGTTTACAGCTTTTGGGAAAGGTTGATTATAGAGATGACTGACTGCCCTTCCGTCCAATCCCCTGTGATCCGTGTATACGTTTTACCTCCTTTCGTGTCTGGTTATTTTTGGTGTAGCAAATCTTGGATGCTTGAAACAGCTATTCTAGCTGACACTATTTGCGCAATGTATCTTTCTCTTGTACATCCCCGCTTCCTACCAACGAAACAAATTTTCAGTCTATTCCTTCCATTGCTTTTCACGTTTCCGTCCACCCCAGACATTTTTTTTATGAGAAAAGTCTCGACGGTTCCACGGTTGAAATCCTACTGTATAACAAATGCCAGTTCTTGAGGATCCTTATGTATATGACCCAACACTAATGAGGACCTTAACATTAATGAGGACATCCTACACTTATGAGAGCCCATGAACAATGAGGACTCTTGACACACGATGTCATGAGAACCCACAACACAGAGGAGATAAATTTATTAAAACATTCACCTGTATTTATTTGGGGAACAAATGCGAACTGAAGATGGCCGAAACATGTAGGTACAGTACGTCGTCCAAATATTTGAGATATTGAGGTGCTAAAAGGATATAGCCTATACTGTATGTGATGTGTTGTCACGATGCCTCAGCTGCTGGGTACAAGGAATCAAAAGTATACGGTACATGCTCTTTCCTCGGAAGGTTGTCGCACCCACGTAGAAAGAAGGGGTTGTTTCACACTCTCATTCGTAGCCTTCACTCACATACCACTCCTCTCTCACACACAAACCAATCACACACTCAATCCTAGCACTAATACCACGCATACTCTCTCTCTCTCTCTCTCTCTCTCTCTCTCTCTCTCTCTCTCTCTCTCTCTCTCTCTCTCTCCGGAGTGTGTGACAGGTTATTGTTCATTTCCTGACCTACTGTAAAAAAACGCGCGCGCGCATATGTGTGTTATGTATATATGCTTAGAGCTAGTGAAGTATTTGATAAGTGATTTGTGTGTTTAGAGGGAAGTGATTCATAAATGAGGTGTGTGTGTGTGTGTGTGTGTGTGTGTGTGTGTGTGTGTGTGTGTGTGTGTGTGTGTGTGTGTTCGTTTCCTTCTGTTCCTCTATCCTCTTTTATATCTTCAGTTATTTATATCTTAGTTTCTCTAATTTTTTTTCTTTCCCTCACACTCGTTCTCTTTTATCTTTTCATGTTTTTAACACTCACACTACAATTCTCTTACATCTTTTCAATATTGTTATATATATACTTGTTTCCTTCCTTCTTTTCTTTTACTCTCACACTTATGCTTTGCCCCTAAGTGACACTCCTCTCACTCTCACGCCTCCCCTCTCTTTGTTCTCACCCCTCTCTCTCTTTCTCTCTCCTGTCTCATTTTCTTTATTCTCTTTCCTCTCCTTCTCCTGTCTGTCCGTCTCTTTTCTCTGCTGTATCCTTTTATAAATTCTCTTTCCTCTCCTGTCTGTCTCTTTTCTCTCTCCTCTCTCTCTCTTTTCTCTCTCCTGTCTCTCTTTTCTCTCCTGTCTCCCTTTCTTCCTTCTCTTCCTCTCATCTCAGTGACCCATTTTCTCTCTTCCTTTTCTCTACCATCCCTCCTCTTCCTTTTCATCCCTCCTTCCCATTCCTCCCCTTTTCCCTCTCATCCCTGCTCTCCTTCCTGTGTCACCCCTCTTCTCCTATGTTCACCCCTCTCAGTCCCATGCACTCATCTACAGTACACTCGTCTCTTCCTCTACTGTCCCCCTCTCACTCACTCACTCCTAGCCTCCCTCTCACTCCCCAACCTGCAGTCAACAAAAAATATCAACAATTTGTTTTTATATTTTTGTCTGTAATTGGGTTATGGTATTTTGTTTTCTTTTTAATTGGCTGTCGTTTTTTTTCCTTTTTTTCACTTTGTTTATCTCATGGCTTATACAGTATATATATATATATATGTTTATCTGTTGTTAGGCGATTCATATGTATGGAACACCATGTATTTTTATCACGCTCCAACACTCAATACTTGGGGCTGTGTTGATTAAAAGTTGTGTATGTGTGTTTGTGTGAGTGTGTGTGTGTGTGTGTGCGTGTGTGTGTGTGTGTGTGTGTGTGTGTGTGTGTGTAAATAAGAGATACTGATAAGGTGAATGTGGTAGCAGGGTTGACAGTGGTTCACGTGGTGGTGGTGTAGTAGTGGTGGTAGTGGCAGTGGTAGTAGTAGTGGTGATAGTGATGGTAATGGTGGTCGAGATGGTATTAGTGATGGTAGTAGTAGTGATGGTGATACTGTTAACAGTAGTAGTAGTTGAGACAGTGGTGGTAGTGGGGATAAAGATGGCAGTAGTTGTGGTGATAATAGTGATAGTAGTGGTAGTGTTATTATTAATTGCAGTTGTGGTAATAGTGGTAGTACTAATAGAAATGGTAGTTTTATAGTAGTGATAATTATGGTAGTAGTGGTAGTAGAAGTAATAAAAATTGTAGTAGTAGTAGTGATAATTATGGTAGTAGTGATAGTAGAAGTAATAAAAATTGTAGTAGTAGTAGTAGTGATAATGATGGTAGTAGTAATAGTAGTGATAAAAATGGAATGATAGTAGTGGTGTTAGTAGTAGTAATAAAAATTGTAATAGTAGTAGTGATAATGATGGTAGTAGTGGTAGTGGTAGTAGTAGTAGTAGTGATAATGATGGTAGTGGTAGTAGTAGTAGTAATAATGATGGTAGTAGTGGTAGTAGTAGTAGTAGTAGTGATAATGATGGTAGTGGTGGTGGAGGCAGCAGGGTGGGCGAGCGGGTGGTGGGAAAAAAAGAGTCGAGTTGAGACCACCTGGGAAGAACTGAGCCGGAGAGAGAGAGAGAGAGAGAGAGAGAGAGAGAGAGAGGGGGGGGGGGGATAAGCAAAAGAAAGCAATGGGAAAAGGTACGGAAATAAGAAATGGGGCTTCTTAGGTGTAGAAATAAAAGTAAACAAAGAGGGAGAGACAGGGTGTGTGTGCAGAATATGGAAAATATATAAAAAGAAATGGGGAGAATAGGAGGAGGAGGAAGAGGAGAAGGAGGAGGAGGAGGAGGAGAAGGAGGAGGAAGAGGAGGAGAAGATGGAGGAGGAGAAAGAAAGAAAAGTTGGAGGAGGAGGAGGAGGAGGAGAAGAAGAAGAATAAGAAGAAAAAGAAGAAGGTGGAGGGGGAGGAGGAGGAAGGCATGGTGAAGATAGAAAGAAGGGAGGAGGAGGGGGAGGGAGAGGGAGGACCAGCAGATGGGAGAGTGTGGGAGAAATGGAGGGGAGGGAGAGGCAGGAAGGTAGGCAGCTAGACCACACAATGAATGAAGGTAAGGAGGGAGGGAGAGAAGGGGAGGGGAGGGGAGGGTACAATGTGTATGCCCTCCCCCTCCTTTTTTTTCTTCTTCATCTACTTCTTTTTCATCTTCCTCTTCTTACTTTTCTTTTTTCTTCATCTTTTTCTGATTATTATTATTATTATGTTTGGTTTCTTATTCCTTCCAATTTTCCCTCGTCTCCAGCCTCCTTGTCCTTCATGTCCTTGATGTATTGGGAAAGGAGGGACGAAGGAGGGGGATGAAGGAGATAAGGAGGGAGAAGGAAGATAAACCCTGATTACCAGAGTGGAGGAAAGGTGAGCCCAAGAGGAGGAGGAGGAGGAGGGAGAGGTGGGAGAGGAGAGGAGGATGGGGGAGAAGGGAGGAGGAGAGAAAGAGGGATAGGTGGGGAAGGAGGAGGAGGGAGAAGAGAAAGAGGGAGAGGTGGGAGAGGAGAGGTGGAGGGAGAGGAGGTGGAGGGAGAGGAGAAAGAGGGATAGGTGGGGAAGACGGAGGAGGGAGAGAGAGGAGGAGGAGGGAGAGGAGGTGGTGGTGGTGGAGGGAGAGGAGGTGGTGGTGGTGGAGGGAGAGGTGGAGGGAGAGGAGGTGGTGGTGGAGTGTAGGGAATATATTATTTGATCTGGTGGAGGAAGGATTTGCTTGAAGAAAAGTAGAAGGAGGAGGAAATATACAAATGAATAAAGGAGAAGGAGGAGGAGTAGGAGATATAAATATGAATAAAGGAGGAGGAGGAGGAGGAGGAAATAATTGGAGAAGAATATAAAGACAGAAGAAGAAATCTGATGTAAGGATGAGGGGAAGGAAGATGTAGGTAAGAGAATTAATTAAGAAGGATGATGAAGGAGTGAAGGAAGAGGGAGGGATGGAGGGAGGGAAGGAAGAATGAAAGAAAGGGTATGGAGGGAAGAAGAAGAAGGGAGAAGGCAGCAATGGGGAAAGGTGGATGAGAGAGAGAGAGAGAGAAGGAGAGAGAGAGAGAGAGAGAGAAGGAGGGGAGGGAGTGAGGATGGAAGGAGGGTCAAATGTTCCGCCTCACCGCACACGTCTCTCTCACTTCCGGTCTTCCCCCCTCCCTTCCCCTCCCTCCCTCTCTCCCTACCTCCCTACGTTTCTCCCTTCCCTCCATCTCTCCCTTCGTTTCTCCCTCCCTCTCTCCCTTCGTTTCTCCCTCCCTCCCTCCCTTCTTTTCTCCTTCCTTCATTTCTCCCTTCCCTCCATCTCTCCCTTCATTTCTCCCTCCCTCCCTTCCCTTTCCCCATTCCCTCCTTCCCTTCGTTTCTCCCTTCCCTCCCTCTCCCTTTCGTTTCTCCCTCCTTCCCATCCTTCGTTCCATCTTCCCATTCTCCTTCACCTCTCCTTGTACTCTTACTCCAGTTGTGTACATTGTCTGTTCATCTACCTCCTCTCAGTTTTACCTTCACATTCTTCCTCTCCTTTCGTTTCTATCTCTCTTCGTTTTTTTGTCCCATGCTTCTCCTTCCCTCCCTCCCTTCCTTCCTTCTTTCTTCCCTTGCTTCTCCCTCCCTTCGTATTTCCTTCCTATTATTCATAACACACATTCACTCCCTCCCTCCCTCCCTCCCTCTGATTCTCCCTTCCATTCTTTCTCTCCCTCCCTCCTATTCTTCCTTCCCCTCCTTCCCATTCTTTTTTCTTTCCCTTTCTCCCACGACATAATATTATCTCCCCCTCTCCCTCCCTCCCTCTCTCCCTTCACTCTACCCCTTCTCAGTTATCCCGTTCAATTTACCTCTTACCTACCTCTTCCTCTTGTCCTTCAATCTTCCTCTTTCACACACACACACACACACACACACCCACACACACATTCACACTCACACAGTTTGTATATTCTGACTATTTTTTTTCCGTTTCACTTTTGTAGAGATTTTTTTTCTATCGTGTTTTTGTTGTAGGGTATTGTGTTAGTGTGATATGGGAGGTGAGAGGGTTAGGTTGAATGGGTGTAGCCTAGCCTCGCGAGGTGTGGTATTGTTTGTGTTGGTGTATTTGTGGGATACCGTACGTGTTGGATATTCTCTTGTTCCTCCTATGTGTTTTTGTTTATATTTGAATGGTTCCCACTCTGGATATAGCCTCTGCCTGGTTGATGAGAATAATTTAGCTGGGGAAATGGTTAGTGTTCTGGACTCGTAACATATAGGTCGGTAGATCGATTCCTCTCAGGTGAGGGCCTGAGAATATTTGAGTTTCAGGCACGAACTATAAGGCCACCGAACGTCGTAAAACACCCTCGCTGGTACCGCAACAGCTGCAGTATTTGGGAATTACCCTCACTTCACTCCCTCTGTGTCTGGGTACCAGTTCGGAAGTCGTGACGTGTGTGTGTGAGTAGCTGATGACCTGGGCCACGGTAACGGGCTGAATGAAACCTTTGTCCAGTGTCGGAACATTCAGAAAAAAAATAATGTGTTGTAATTTTATTCACCATGGACTGTACCGTACTTGGGTCACGTTCGTCAATAAACAACGCTGAGGCTTAAGGGGGAAGTACAATGTTGGTAAATAAATCTGGAGCAACTAATGCCTCCAAAGTACTGCAAGAAAAAGACCACCAATATTTGTGTTCACTTGATCCTGTTTCCTGGCATACATTGGAGGAATGAAGGCGCTCCAATGTAAGTACCAAAAGTATACAATCCCCACATAATTTAGAAGCTGCATGTGCGACCCCCTCTCTTGGATTCCCAGGATGAGACCATATAACTGGTGGTGTTAGAGGTGTGGCACTATATACACCAGGCAGGCAGGGCTTGTCAATAGGACTAGTGTCGTCGGTCTTCTTGCTTGTCTCTTGTTGTTGTTGTTGATGATGGGACGTCACTTGAAATATATAGGGTGACAATAACTATGGGAAAATGGGTAAGGAGTTAATGACACTGCATGTATCTTACTTTACCTTCAAAACATGAGGAACGTTTTGGTTTAAATACAATTCATGCATAGGCTATATCTGCTACAATGGCCTGAGTTAAAGAGTCACACACTAACTATAGCACATATTCACATACTCATACATACACAAGCACACTCTATACACTCTTAAGTTTACACAAGCACACTCTATACACCCTTAAACTTACACATAAATTCACCTAGATGCAAAGATGCACAAATATACGAATCTCTCTCTCTCTCTCTCTCTCTCTCTCTCTCTCTCTCTCTCTCTCTCTCTCTCTCTCTCTCTCTCTCTCTCTCTCTCTCTCTCTCTCTCTCTCGTTCGTTAATACCCCACGTGCCCATGCTCCATAACAACTACCCACCGTATAATTAATGCCCACTAACCCAATTTTCCCGTACTCAACAAACAGCTTCATTACTCTCCCTCTAACACCGCTTATACTGACAGATTGAGGGGAGTGGCTGTACTCGAAAGAAATTAGACTGGAAGTGTGTGTGTGTGTGTGTGTGTGTGTGTGTGTATACTGGGAGAGATGTGTGTTGTATATATATTATGCTGTATTATAATTATGTGTACACTATAATTATATAGGGTAATGAGTGTTCAGGAAAAGACTATATTATTTATAGTGAAGGCCTGCGTCAAGTTTATGAACAATAATTTCTGAGAACATCCTGTCACGTGTGTTTTTTTTTTTTTTTTTTTTTGACACACTGTTGGGGATTTGTGTATTGCTCAAATATTCTTATCTATTGCATACTAGATCTGTGCCAAGTTAAAGACGAACATCACAGTTCAACAGTATACATATAATGCTTCACTCTATTCCCAGTTTCTCTACACATTTTTCCTGGAATCCTTTGTAAACATTCTTTAATAATATTTCCAGCATTACCGTATAATAAAAAAAATATTGTGAAGCTCAGTTAATCAAGCACCAAATCTGTCAAGCATGAATTATTACATTTGATGAGAACTCGCAACTATTAAGCTCAGGAAGTTAAATGTGAAGGTGAGAGATTGTACGACTCCCACGTTAGTAATTAAAAGCAGAGGCAGAACTGAACTTTAGTCCTTGTTTCCTCCACTATATATTGTATGAGGTGGAGGTACAATAGTCTATCTTATCTTCAATTGTAGCAGCAGAGTTGTGTTGTGTTGTGACCTGTATGCCTGTCACGTCTACCCACGCAAAATACTTTAGCCCGTCTCTTCATTGATTCTTCTTCTCCTTCTCATCCTCTTCCTCCTCCTCCTCCTCTTTCTCCTCCTTGTTCTCCTCCTCTTCCTTTTCATTCTCCTCCTACTTCTCCTTCTCCTTCTCCTTCTCCTCCTACTTCTCCTTCTCCTTCTCCTTCTCCTTCTCCTTCTCCTTCTCCTTCTCCTTCTCTTTTAAGATGGTTGGGGACGATTACACTGAATTGAATGAGCAATGTTCTACTTTATCAATCGTCTAGTTAGCATAATGAATGACTTTCCTTCAGGTGTAAACTATATTGCAGTCGAAAAAAAAAAAAGCTAGATATATTATTATAACCTATGTGAAAAATAACCTTCACCTTGTGCTGTTTGAATGTGAATATATAATTAATCTTCAAGTTCCAGTAATGTACAGTCCACAGTGGTTAGTTTTATCTACTTTAATGCCTGGCTGATGACAATAAATGTTTTCTGGTGTGAAGTAAACTCCCTTGTGTTACTTTCTTGACCTTTTTGTGATTTAAGTTACAATCAAATCCACTTTTATTCCTGTTGTTTACAAAAGAAAATATAGGCGGTCGGATAAATTATTTTTCATATAGTATGTACCGTACAGTAAAATTGACATTGATTATAATGCTCGTTCCCAGCTTTCTATGTAAAATCTAGACTACTTTCTGTATACTATAAATTATGGTTTCTTCTTTTCCCAGAAGCTTCAGCTGGAGGGAGTGATGGGTGGGAAGGAGCCTTACTCTTTACTATGCTTTTCCTCTCTCTTGTAGACTAGTTAAAATAGTATAATCAAACAGCCATGCAAGAACCAATAGCTCTGTTTGTTAAAGTTCTTTGCATTCTTTTGTATTCCTCCTCTTCCCCTTTGTATTCCTTTGTATTCCTCTTCCTCCTCCACCACTTCCCTGCTATACTGCCATGTTTTTATTTATGGCCTAACTTTCTGCCCGTTCATTTTCCCTGCACGGCTTTGTAAGTGGGCAGCTGGGCCCCTCACGGTACTTTTACACCAACACCAAGTTAGATAAATAAGATGGATGAGGGGAAAGTAGGAAGAGCTTGATATATGGTAAAGTCAAGTCACTTAGGAAGTTGAGGACAAGAGTGTATTATGTGATACGTTCCGGCCTATACCTAGCTAAACGAAATTTGCATTATCAAGTATACGATGAATGTAATTATGAACTTTGTATACGATTGATGTATTAACTTTGATAGTGACTTGTGATAGATGCTGAGGTTGGTGTGGTGACAGTAGGGGAGTGATAGATGTGGCAGCAGTTCTCAATTAATACCTTTGTTGTGACAGCAATGTTGACACACGTAATTACAATAGGTGAGGTGAGGTGAGATCTGTGTTGTCAGGTATTGTGACAGGTATGGCGACAGGTATTGTGCCGCCTGGGGTAGAGTCAGGTATGGTGATGGGAAGTAGGTATTGTGGCAGGTGTGACGACAGATGTTGCAGTAAGGAGCTACGTTATAGTATTAGCAGGTGTATAGAAGTCAGGTGTGAAGACAGTGTTAGATATTAGCTATACCCGGTACTCCTTTTTTTTTTTTTTTTAAGCTGGCGGACGTCCCTCATTGATTTTCTTGTCTTTCCGGCAAACTCGATGTAAATCAAGACCAAAGACACCAAACTAGAAATTATCTAAACACGTGTGCGAGTATCGTATAATAATAATAATAATAATAATAATAATAATAATGTATGTCAAGTAAAATAAATAAGTAGAAAATTATAAAAATTCCAGTTATAAAGAGTGTGATGACGGCAGGTGTGTGTGTGTGTGTGTGTGTGTGTGTGTGTCCGTCCGTCCCAGGCAGTACAAAGAGTATAAAGTGCATGAGTATTGCTGTCACTTCACCTGCTCACACACACACACACTCTCTCTCTCTCTCTCTCTCTCTCTCTCTCTCTCTCTCTATTATCCAAGGTGCTGTCGGTTTAACAGAACAGAGGAAGAAAGGGGAAATAGAAGAGAGAAGAGATGAGTTAGAAGAATAGATAAGGAATAGAGTGAAAGAGTAAGAGTGGACAGTAAAAAAAAAACCAGGAGAGAGTAATAAAGATTGGATAAGCAGGAGTGGGTAATAAAGATAGAATAAGCAGGAGTGGGTGATAAAGATAGAATAAACAGAAGTGGGTGATAAAGATAGAATAAGCAGGAGTGGGTGATAAAGATAGAATAAACAGAAGTGGGTGATAAAGATAGAATAAGGAAGAGAAGAGTAGGGAATAAAGAGAGAATGAAAGTCGACCACCACTGCGGATAGAGGAGGAGGGGGAGGGGAGATAAAGACGGCAGAGGGGAGATGGAGAGAGAGATAGAGAGGGGAGAGGAGGTTCGACAAAGGAAGGTGGTTTTGAGGAGAGAGAGAGAGAGAGAGAGAGAGAGAGAGAGAGAAGAGGGGAAACGAGGAGATAATACTCGTAGTGAGGGGTGACGTCTTCCCTCACAACAACACCACGAACGTAAACACACACACACACACACACACACACACACATACGATGACAAACATACGATATCAGGAGAAAAGCATGTCCTCACCTTCCTCATTATAAATTTCAATATGCATACGTGCCCTGACAAACAAGCACATACATACATACATACATACATACATACATACATACATACATACATACATACATACAGTCAGGAGCACTAATAATTATTGAGGTGTGTTCCGAGTTCCTATAGAGACAGGATATAAATACATAATAAGATCTCCATTGGATTTCAGTTCGTTGGTGAATTGGACATTTTAAAGCTTCGAGTAAAGGTGTATACTTATCAGTGCTCGTGACTGTACATACTAGCGCACAAGTTTACATACATACTGTACATACACACATACATACATATAAAACATACATACATATAAAACATACATACATATAAAACATACATACATATAAAACATACATACATACATACATATAAAACATACATACATACATATAAAGCATACATACCAACATACATACATACTGACAAGCGTTCATATCGAAAATGAGACAGGTAGACAGGTGGAGCGGAGGAAAACAGAGAGAAAGGGACGAGGTCGAGAGTAAACCCACATACACAGGCTACCTACCTATACACACACACACAGGCACACACACACACACACACACACACACACACACACACACACACACACACACACACACACACACACACACACACACACACACATGCACACACACACACACACACACGCACACACACACACACACACACACACACACACACAGGCAAACATAATTATATTGTATAAAGAAATATATTTTTTGAAGATTATTACATGTAGACGGGTCGACCTTAATACTGTTAAAAATAGAAGCCTGATACGCTAATGAGGAGAAAAGTTTAGCAAGGTTGAAGATGCTTTCCCCATCCCCCGTACGTCAAGGTCTTGGAAAAACACCTTGTAGGATGAAAATAATTGGCAGAAGGAAATATTCATACAAAATTTATATAGCAAGGTGAGTTAGTTCCATCCTCACTGCTCTGATACTTATATATATACAGTATATTCGACTTAAAAATAGATGAGTATATATTTTTTATCCCTTTACCACAACCATTATTCAACCCATTATTATAAATATATTTTAATAACGAGAGTGGGCAAGCAAGCAGGATAAGGATAAAGGATCGAGGATGAGAGGGAGGGATGAAGGGAGGGAGAGGACAGCAGGAAGGCTACATAATCCCAGGGAGGAGAGGATTCCAGCATCCGGGGCAATCTTGCTGAATACACAGCTTGGTCACCCCAGCAACCACTCCACTCCACCACTACTGTCCCCTCTCTCTCTCTCTCTCTCACTGTTTGTACACTACCTATACCTGCCTCGACCTGCCTTCTGTCGGTCTGTCTGTCTGTCTGTCTCTGTCTTGTGTCTGTCCTTATCTCCTCTTCTCTTCTACCCCCTCTCTCTCTATATATATATACATGTGTGTGTGCATCTGTGCGTGCGTGTGTGACTGTGTGTGCCATTGCATGTTGACATCATGAGGAAGGCACTTATGTCAGTGGGTGGGCAGCTTGTGAATCAACCCTCTAACTAGTCACCTTTTATGAACTTTACACAAATTACCTTTACCACTATAATGATGCTCAGCAGAAAGAGGTCAACGAGAATAGCGCACATATGTATATAATATTTTTCTTGTGTATAACATAAGGGTTTGAAAGCTGGAACTCTCGCTGTTTTACAATTTTCAGCCGAGGGAAGGTTAAAAAATGTTGGCAAAATTGCACTGGACTCAATAATTCCTGTGACGATTTTTATATACAGTCACTCGTAATAGTTTTTAGCTGTTGTTCCTCCTGAGATTTTGTGTGTGTGGTTTTCACGATTTGCATCAATGTGACGAAAATATTGCAACTTCAATATAACATGATACAACACGCCTCCCCCCCCCACTCCCCGTCATTCATACCGGATTGGTACTTAATAAAGATAGACAGGTTGCACATAACTTTTGTCCTCGACCGTACCCTAAGCTACAACATATCAAAAACAAATTTAGGACTGGGTTTTGCGTGTAATCTGTGCCTGCAGCTGTGAATAAATAATAATAAAAAAAATGTATTTATGTATGTATGTATTAATTCACACATGCACAGTTGAATACCCGTTCACAGTATATATACAGTAGAAAGAATCCCGTGGTGCAATAAGCCTCTGTATGTGTGTGTGACCTTGATCTGGTTTGTAGAAGTAGCAAAACAGAAAACAAGAGACACAAACAGACAGAGAGACAGACGAATAGATGGTATAGCACACACTCCCACGTTCACTGGCATAATCACACACACATACAGATACGGATGCTCTCTCTCTCTCTCTCTCTCTCTCTCTCTCTCACACACACACACGCACACACACACACACATACACACATACACACAGAGTAAAAATACCCCCTGAAGAGCAGCAGTGACTTGGGTTAACAGCGGGACAAACCTGATGTTAACCCTCAACACAACAACGTCAAGGACTGGCTTTAAAGGCGTGTGGGAGGGGCAGGGGAGGCCGTGGGAAAGGAGAGGGGACAATGTGGGAAAAGAGAAATATGGGTGAGGGAAGAGTGAGAGGAGAGAATGTGGGTGAGGGGGAGAGTGAGAGGAGAGAATGTCGGAAAAGAGAAATGCGTGAGGGGAGAGTGAGAGGAGAGTGTATGAGGCAGGAAGGCTCGGGGGAGTGGGAGTGGGTGAGGGGAGTGTGGGAAACAAACGGGAGATAGTGAGACGGGAGAAGCTGTGAAAGGAGAGGGGAGAGTGGGAGATGGGAGAGAGGTTTCAGTGGGAGTGGAGAGGGAAGTGAGAAGGGAGATTGGGAATGTGAGAAAGGAGGAGAGAGAGAGAGAGAGAGAGAGAGAGAGAGAGAGAGAGAGAGAGAGAGAAAGAGAGAGAGAGAGTTGAATTGGCCTGTATGTCTGTTGTATTAAGAATCAGTGATGCGTGCGTCTCTCATTCACCGTGTGTGTGTGTGTGTGTGTGTGTGTGTGTGTGTGTGTGTGTGTGTGGGTTGAGTGAGTGAGTGAGTGTGTGTGGCGTGCAGGAATATGTAAATGAGACTGTAAAGTGTAATGTGTTTGTTGACGATAAGAAAATTACCCATTTTACTACTCTCTTACTCTATCTCTCTCACAAACACACACACACACACACAGACACACACACAGACACACACACATACAATGCCTGTGTGTGTGTGTGTGTGTGTGTGTAGCCAAAGATCTTAGGGTGTCTGGACATTATCTTGAGAAAGGAGGGTGTTCCTGTTTTCACTGTGTCGCACCTCACGGTCTCCAATGGTGAATGGTGGAGGTGGAGGTGGCACACACGGTGGTCATGATGTAGGGGAAACGGGGTGGGTGGTGGTGGTGGTGAAGGTGATGATGGTAGTGATGGTAGTGGTGGTGGTGGTGTTGGTGGTGGTGGTGAAGATGATGATGGTAGTGGTGGTGATGGTGGTAGTGAAGATGGAGTTGGTGGCTGTGTTGTAGGCGGTTGAAGAACTAGACTTTTCATGTAATATCCTAGCAAAACTAGCATAAAAATTACACGATATTAAAACTGTTTTCATACGTATAGTCAATCGGTATACGGGATTTTGAAGACGTGTTGGATGGGAGGGAGAGAGGGAGGGAGCCTTCTACTTTACCATACTTAGTCTCTCTACTCTTCTCATGATGCTGTAGTGCGTGTAGAAATAAGATGATTGGGGATGACATCTGCCTAAGTAGTTCCCATCCGCTCTCTCTCTCTCTCTCTCTCTCTCTCTCTCTCTCTCTCTCTCTCTCTCTCTCCCCCTTCTCTTTCTTCCCTCCTTCCTTCCCTTTCTTTCCTCAGTCTCTGTCTGGTTTTCTTTCTGTATCCTCTCTGTCTATTTTTTCTTACATCCAATTCATTCTATCTCGTATTTTTCCATCTTCTTTTGTTCGTCTATCTCCCGGTGGTCACTTTTTCCCTCTTCTTTTCTTCTTTTCTCCGTCTCCCTCCCAGTATCTATTTTTTCTTCTTTATCTCCGTCTCCCTCCCAGTATCTATTTTTTCTTTTCTTTATCTCCGTCTCCCTCCCAGTATCTATTTTTTCTTCTTTATCTCCGTCTCCCTCCCAGTATCTATTTTTTCTTTTCTTTATCTCCGTCTCCCTCCCAGTATCTATTTTTTCTTTTCTTCTTTTCTGCTTCTCCCTCCCGGTATCTATTTTTTCTTCTTTATCTCCGTCTCCCTCCCAGTATCTATTTTTTCTTTTCTTTATCTCCGTCTACCTCCTAGTATCTATATATTGTTTCTTTTCTTTATCTCCGTCTCCCTCCCAGTATCTATTTTTTCTTCTTTATCTCCGTCTACCTCCCAGTATCTATTTTTTTCTTTTCTTTATCTCCGTCTACCTCCCAGTATCTATTGTTTCTTTTCTTTTTTTCTGCTTCTCCCTCCCGGTATCTATTTTCCCCCTCACTTCTTTTCTGCCTTACCACCCATACCATACCTTCTGCCTCTCCTGCCTGGCCCGTCCTCCCTCTGTCTGCTGCCTTTGTCAGTTATGTCCCTGAAGAAGGTGGCATCTTCTTGAAGGGACCAACCAGCCTTTGTGTGTCTGTGTGTGTGGAGAGGGAGGGAGGTAGCCAGGTAGGTAATGAGGGAAGGAGGAAGGAAGGAAGGAAGGAAGGAGGGGAGGATTTAGGGAAGAAGAGGTGGGGAGGGGAGGCAAGGGAGATGAATATGCTGGTGGGATAGATGAGTGTGTAGTGGAAAAATGAATGAAAGAATGAGGATTTAGAGAAGAAGAAGGTGGGGGGGGGTACAAAAGAGATGAATATGCTGGTAGGATAGATGAGTGATGGGGAGTGTAGAAATGAATGAAGGAAGGAGGATTTAGGGAAAGAGAGGTGGGAGGGGAGGAAAGGAAGATGAAGAGGCTGGTAGGATAGATGAGTAGGGAGTGATAATGGGAAAAAGTATGTACAAATGGATGAAGGAAGGAGAAGATAGGAGAGAGGGAAGATGGTAAAGAAGAAAGGAAGGAAAGAAGGTAGGTAGGAAAAATGGGAAGATTGTAGAGAGACTGAATGAGATAGGGAAGATCTTAGAAGAAAAGAAGGAGAAAGCATAGAAGATGGTGGAGAAGGAAGGGAGGATGTTATATGATTGAAGGAGGCTGGTAGAGGGAAGGATGTGATGAAGGGAGGAGGTATGGAAGGAAAAGGGGGGGTGGGGGGAGGAAGAACACATGGCAGGGAGAGAATAATAAGAAAGGATGAAAAGAATCAGTTTAGAAAGAAAGTAAAGTAAGGATAATAGGAGGGAAGATGATAGGGAGGCGAGAAGGGAAGAAGTGACACAAGGCAAATTGGAAGAGAGCTAACCGGACTGAAAAAGAAAGAGAAAAAATGGAACGAGTCAGAAAGGAAGAAGAAGACGAGGAGGAGGAGGAAGAAGAAGAAGACGAGGAGGAGGAGGAAGAAGAAGAAGAAGACGAGGAGGAGGAAGAAGAAGAAGACGACGAGGAGGACGAGGATGAGGAGAGAGGAAGGCTGGTAGTCAAGGAAGGGTGGACGTTCAACAGTAAAGGATGGAGGGACGTTAAACAGAGGCGGAGGATGGTGGGAAAACAGAGAGAGAGAGAGAGAGAGAGAGAGAGAGAGAGAGAGAGAGAGAGAGAGAGAGAGAGAGAGAGAGAGAGAGAGAGAGAGAACGTCAGGTAGGGAGACAGGTAGGTAATGATGGACGGAGGGTGAGAGGGAAGAAGGCAGACAGACAGACAGACAGACAGACAGACAGACAGGCAGGGAGATAATGAGGCAGGGAGGAGGAGGAGGAGGAAAGGTGAGAGTGAGGAAAAGGGAAGGGAAAAGGAAAGACAAAAAAGAAGAGTAAGGCTGGGGAATTAGGAGAGAAAAAGTAAGTGGAATAAGTAAAGTGAGAGAGAGAGAGAGAGAGAGAGAGAGAGAGAGAGAGAGAGAGAGAGAGAGAGAGAGAGAGAGAGAGAGAGAAAATAGGAGGAGGTTATGGTAGAGTGAAATACAGTAGAGAACCAGGGAAGAGAAAAGACAAGTGAGGGACGGAAGAAAAATAAAGATAACGAGAGATAGAATAAGGTGAAATGGAGAACGAGGGAGTGGGGGAAAGGAATGAGAAGACCTAAGAATATATAAAGGTGAAGCTGGGAGGGTCTGACAGGGGAAGGGAAGGGAAGGGGAATGGGATTGAATGAATGGAGGGAGGGAGGGAGGGAAGGAAGGAGAGGAGGGTGGGTGGGGAGGGAGCATAGGCCGGTAAGAAGAAAGGAATGGGAATGGAGAATAGACAGGGCATACAAGGAGATTATTATTATGTTTTTGTGAAGGAGGAGAAGAGGAGGTATATTGGTATGAGAAGGAGAGATGGAAGAAGAGAATGTAGATAAAGAGAAAAGGAGAGGAGAGGAGAGAAGAGTATATTCTGTACACACACACACACACACACACACACACACACACACACACACACACACACACACACACACACATCACCATACCATAGCTCAGCATTGGAAACACACCCACTCGTTGCGAATATACTGGAGCCCATATTTATACAGAGCTATTTTTCAGACTATATAAGAGCAAAGGGGGAAAAAATATCCCATTTCTGAAATATTTGTAGTGATCATATCTTTTTGTTGGTTTACAAGTGAAGGCTATATGGCATAACGTGCACCATGCAGTGTCCGTCATGGCAGAAAAGTCAGCCAGGAAAAGGTTTTGTTGGATGGAAAGGGGAGTTTAGATACCCAACTCAGAGAGAGAGAGAGAGAGAGAGAGAGAGAGAGAGAGAGAGAGAGAGAGAGAGAGAGAGAGAGAGAGGCAAAGAAAAACTAAAAGTGCTCGCTTGTGTGTATGTGTGTGTGGTGAGGCAAGGTGTGAGGGTGGGAGGGGAGGATTGTAAGAGAAGTAAGAAAGTAAACTGGTGAGGAAGGTGGGAAGGTAAATAAAGTAAGAAAGTGGGAATCTTAAGATACAGTAAGCCAGGCACAGGGTGCAGTCTCACGCTTACTTCCTCCCCCCCCCCCCCGTCACTCCCCCCCTCACACACACACACACACACACACACACATATATATATATATACACTCACACACACACACACACACACCAAACTATTTAATTCCAAGCATAGGGTAATAATGCTTTCCATGGGATCACTAAACCACTTTAACTGTGAGTGAGTTAAAAGGTTTACACTTCATCCCATACATTGTTACTGTACTGTATTGTAGGCTACTGTACTGTACTTGTGAATAGTATAATACCGGACTGAAAAGAAGCAACAACAAAAAAACGTGTAATACTTCGGATGGTTAAAATCGTTTAGCGATATCCCAGAAATGCTTTTTAAAGTTCGGACAAAATACCTAGGAGAGAGAGAGAGAGAGAGAGAGAGAGAGAGAGAGAGAGAGAGAGAGAATATTGAAGTTAACTAACAGCCTGATATTGAGCCAAAACTCATTTTACTCTCTCTCTCTCTCTCTCTCTCTCTCTCTCTCTCTCTCTCTCTCTCTCTCTCTCTCTCTCTCTTTGTATCCAATATTTTCAATGGAGCGTCAGTCAGCCAGTGTTAGGAAGGATTTCATGGCTGTAACCTTCCCTTTGTCAGGGTTTAATTATTTCTGTATTAAAACTCACACTTGTTTTCCTTCATTGTCTTCATGTGTATTTTTTTTCACCTTGGGTCTTCCTTCCTCCCTTCGCTTCTTTCCAGTTTGTACATCGCCTTTTTCTCTCCTCTCTTTTCCTTCCTCCTTTTACTGGTACAAACAAACAACTCCCTCCCCCCCCCACCCTACCTAACTATCTACCTACCTACCTACCTACCTACCTACCTATCTACCTATCTACATACCTACCCACCTCACGGCTTTCCTTCCTTCCTTACCCTCATTTCTTGTTTTCTTTCCCTCCCTCCTTCTGTTTTTATTTCCCTTCACTTCTACTTCTCTTCTCATTAATTTCTTCTATCGTTCTGTAGACTATTATATTTTTTACTCATCTACTTTCCCTTTTCTCAATATTGCACTGTTATTAATTATCTTTACTTCACTTCTCTAATTAATAAAGTATGCAATTACAGTATTTACCATTTCATTTTTATAGTTTAATTAACATGATATTAACTTCCCTCTCTTTCTCATTGCTTGTTTACCATCAGAATCTGTCCCTCATTCCCTAATTATGTGTGGCTATCTCTCTCTCTCTCTCTCTCTCTCTCTCTCTCTCTCTCTCTCTCTCTCTCTCTCTCTCTCTCTCTCTCTCTCTCTCTCTCTCTCTCTCTCTCTCTCCATCCTTGACCCAAACACCCCGAGTGGATCGATGTTTTGGCCCCTGTGTGTGTATGTGTGTGTGTGTGTGTTGCTTACTTTGTGTGTTTTATTATGTATGATTTTGCATGACAACTTTGTATATTGTGCATGTGTGTGTGTGTGTGTGTGTGTGTGTGTGTGTGTGTGTGTGTGTGTGTGTGTGTGTGTGTGTGTTCGTGCATGGCTCCTTTGTATATATTCCATTACCGATGTGAGTCAGTATGTATTAGTGTACAGGATACTGTGTGTACGTGTGTATAATGTTGAGTTGTGGTACATATATATGAGTGTATTTGGTTGTGTATGTGTGGTATGTGTGTATATGCTGGGTTATTGCACCGTGGAGTGTTCATTAGAGAGGGTATGTGTGTATGCTTCCTGTGCCCGTTTTGCCTCTGTGTGTGCGTGTAAAGAGGTGTGCCTGTGTGTAGTTGTGTTTATGAAAGTGTGTATGTGTGTTTATGAAAGTGTGTATGTGTGTTTATGAAGGTGTGTATGTGTGTACCTGCGTGTGTGTATGCATACATGCGACATGTGTTTATGTGTCTGTATACTTGTTCGTTTGACTGTGTGCATGGATTTGTATATAGAGTATATGTATGCTTATAAACATGTCTGTGTATTACAATAGTGTAGATATATACATACACTGTACAGAACCTAAGGGTGTATAATTGTGTACTGAGAATAGAACATGAAACCCAGCAGACTGTTGACTTAA
>JAWZYT010002790.1:0-19865 GCA_034508575.1 Petrolisthes manimaculis | reverse complement strand
GTCCGTCCGTATGTATGTATGTATGTATGTATGTATGTATGTAGGTGCACGCTTTCCTCTCCTGAGACCATGCTGAACCAGACAACCAATACTGTACATTCTCACTCCTATTCTCACTTTAAGTGTAACGGGGTCTCTCTCTCTCTCTCTCTCTCTCTCTCTCTCTCTCTCTCTCTCTCTCTCTCTCTCTCTCTCTCTCTCTCTCTCTCTCTCTCTCTCTCTCTCTCTCTCTCTCTGTTGCAGCTATGACTTCTCCACCCTCATCTCATTCACTGCTGGATGAGAAAAGTTATAAAGAGAAAATGATAGAAGGAATGCCCTTAGCCACCATCAGATAATTAATTAATTATAATGGTTAGCTTGGCATGGATTACAAATACGTATATACGTTATATCATAATATATTTCTTAAGGTATATATTGCAGACACCAGGTTTATTTTTACTACTGCTTTAATTATGTAGCGGACGTCTTTTAAGCATCACAGGTTAATATACACACTTCACGACTCCTTGGGTTTTTTAGAAGAATAATTGTTCATCAGACGTAAGGTGGTACGGTAATTCTTTTTATTTATTTTTTGTACATTGGAGTGCCTTGATTCCTCCAAAGTATGCCAGGAAACAGCGACCAGATGAACAATAGTAATGGTGAACTGTTGCTTGGAATAGTTTGGGGGATTAAGTTGCTCCAGATTTGATGAGGAGTGGTAGTAAAGAAAGAATCCTCGTGAGTAACTGGATATGTGTTGTCTGTGTTGACATTTGTACTGTCTAACATCCTATGAACATGAAAGAGAGAGAAAGAGTGAGCTGGTTGTTGTTGTTGTTGAAGCATTACAGAGTTTATGCGAGTTTGTTTTCATATTATCTTCCTTCTCAATAGCCATGCAGCAGTTATGAAGAACCAGTACATGTCATTATAAAACATAGATGTGGATACGAATTAAAAATCATGAACATGTAATTATAAAACATAGATGTCGATACGAATTAAAAATCATGAACATGTCATTATAAAACATAGATGTGGATACGATTTTATATCATGTAGGACTAATGCTCAACAAAGTGACAGGGGGCCTTTATTATATAGGTAATATTCCAAGTGTTGTCAGATCATTGTGAAGTACCGGTAGTTGATTCCGGCATATTATTTCGAGAAACCGACTTCCTTAATCTGGTCAGTATTGTAGATACTTTTTTTTTTGGTTCCTTTGTTTATATATTGATCATTTTTTTGTACACGTAAGAAGAATTACTACCCTTCAGTGTACAGTCATAAGCATAAGTTTCTTTACCTCCCTGGCGAGAGTGAGGTCGAAGTTGTGTTTGAAGAAGGACGAGGCAAACGAACACTGGGAATCAATATCTCATGACGGTGTATAATTCGTAGAATTCAAGTAAGTGAACACCTCTTAATTAAGGGGAGAGTATACTTTTGATAGATTGGAGTGCCATGATTCCTCCAAAGTATGCCAGGAAACAGACCTAGATGAAGAAAAATAATGGTATCCTATTGCCTGGAATAGTTTGGAGGAATCATAATCTCCAAAAATGTCAAAACTATACCCTCCCCTTAAGACATGAAGTATTATCCGAGCATTATGAACTGGCCCATTTTATGTTGGTCTAGTCCCTATCCAACCACGACTTATTAGACTTCACTCTCGCCAGGGGTGGTAAAGAAACGTATGCTCGTGACTGTACCATATGGATATTAGCCTACTCTATTATAAAGTGCCAAGTGTCGCTTTTTCGTCACTCTCCCCCCCCCCCCCCCACCCACTCCCCTGCCTCTCCAGTAAGAATAATAAATAGCGAAAAAAAATTCAGGGAGGATACCAAGTAAAGCTTTAAATAGAGGCAATAAACCAGTTAATTACCTCTGACCCTTTTCACTTTTTCCTCGCAGTGAGCACGAGTGTGTGAAGAAAGTAAAAAAAAATACGGTTTAAAAGATTTTCCAGTTGGTGTGAAAAAAAAAAAATAAAAAAAATAGGCTAGTCAGGGAAGCAAGTGGAAAGTGCAAGTGTGTGAGCGAAAGGTAAAGTAATGGTTCCGTAACAATGAGAGTTAGTGACAAAAACCCTATTATTTTCGAACTCTGATGAGGCTTTGTTTGTAGTGTTTATCTTCTTCTTTGCATCAGCTGCTCAATTTTTCTCTTCATTTCTATTTGCCGTAAAACTATGGCGTTAAAAATTCGAGGTTTAAGGGGATAATACATTTTTGGTCCATGGGAGTGAGTGCCTTGATTCCTCCAAAGTATATTATAGGTCATGAAGCAGGACTAGAGCGACAAACAATATCCTGTTGCTTGGAATAGTATGGAGGGATGAGTTGTTTAATTAAGAAAGATTTACCAACACTGCACTCCTACCCTTTTAATTAATGTCATCCCACCCAGTAAGAAGCCATGGAAGTGAATAATAATTACCGTACGTACTAATAAGTATTCAGGTGTGCTTCGAATACCTAGAGACAGTGAATAAATACACAATATTATAATCTCCATTGGAATGACTTTGTTGGTGAATTGGTGCATGGACTGTTCAAAGCTTCAACCAAAGCTACTAGGCCTATATAATTATTAGCCTATATACTTATTAGTGTTCGTGACTGTACACTAAGCCAGGGTCAGTTAGGAACAGACATACCTACCTACTGCCTGTACGGTACCACATAAATACACTTGTAGCATTAATGGTATAAATGTAATGGCTGTATGTATGTTAACACTACACTGGTGAAGCTTCAGCCCCATAAACTTGAAGGGTAACGTTAGGTAGTATACTGCTGGTAAATCCTGAGCAGCTAATTTCACCAAACAATTCCAAGCAACAGGACACTATATTTCTTGTTAATCTGTTCCTCTTTCCTGACCTGCTTTGTTGGAATTAAGGGACTCGGAAAATATTGTACCGTACCAAAAGTATGCTACCCCCATGAGTGCGTATCAAGAACAAATGAACTGCCAGGTGTTTGACAAAGAAAAGTGAATGTCGTCAAACGTGTTTTTTGTGGAGATACAAATTGAGGAGGAACTTGTATTTAAGGACCCTGGTGGCTTTTGATTACTCCTGACTTGTGCCATGAAACAAACTCCTTCACTATAGGTGGTGTTTTAGGGTAATGCTGGAAGGACTCATTAACCTCCAAATTCCTTACTACGGTACTTCACGGGGTCCCTTAACTACTCATTAAAACGAGAAACCTGGAGACGTGTTTCTCTTCTAAGTCAGATGTTCGTCATGCTGTTGTCTGTGTAAAATGTCTCACTAAGTGTATCCTACCCGAACAGGACACTTCATTCAACCAATGTAATAATAGGTTTGCCGAAAGGAGGAGAGAATTTTTTTGTTAAAGGTCATATTATACAGTCACTGTAAAATTGGATTGTCGTTCAGTAAATAAGTCAAACCTTACCTATGTCATCCTGCAGTGTACCAAATTAGAAGGAGGAGCTGTTATTGGCAATGTTTCGCTGCTGCTGCTGCTTCATTATTACCTGAAGGAACCAATAGTGAAGAGTTGTCAATATGGATTCCTGCCCACGTAGAGATTATTGTGGAGAGTCTGTTCATGCTGCACATGATGATGATGATGATGGTGGTGGTGGTGGTGAGGAGGAAGAGGAGAAAGATGATGATTGTGATGATGATATTTAACAATGCTGTTTTATGCAGTGACTGTCAAAATGGTCATGCCTAAACTCTTGGTGGGTGATGAACTTTTAGATTCATAGCGTCGTAAGTAGAGAAACTCTCCTCAAAAACCCATGAATACTAGAGTTTACAACCGAAACATAAAGATGACCACAATAATTCGAGACATTGTTAATACCAAAGTTCACCGTCTGCAGGCAAAGGAGATAAATATTATATAACATTAAATTTGACCATGATTGTACAGTACAACTCTCTGTCCGATGATTGTAGTACACTCTTGTAGAGACTAACTCCTGGAAGAAGAGTGTGGAGAGATTAGTACGTGCAGCCTTTTTTAACGTCACTTGCTCGAATCTAAAAGATTTTAATTCTAACGGCAAATAAATTGTACTTGTTTTTATGCCCCGCACTGTGAGTGAGCTATATCATGTATACCGGGAATTGAGGGTCTGTCCACGGCACCGAGACTTTACTTGACAACATTGCAAAATGTAACCAATACTTAGCACATCCGGGAAAGGTCAAGGTAGTTTACAGATTCCTGTAGGTGGACGGGAAGAGTCACGGAATAATAGATATATACCCTGCCTGGTCCATGGAGTGACAGCATAACAGGAGAACAAACTGGTAAAATGAGACCAAAATAAGACAGAGAGTGACGGGATAATCGATGCCTACTGTAGGTAGAGTGACGGGATAGAGAGTGACGGGATAATCGATGCCTACTGTAGGTAGAGTGACGGGATAAAAAAAAGATAGAATGAGAAGACAACAACAGATGGTCAGGAAGAATGAGAGTAGAGAACAGACGGACATATAAAGTTACTATAGGCCTTAATGTAGTGTATATAGAGCATCCCGGAAGTGAGCACCCGAGACGATTCTGAGGAGAGATGACACCCCCACCCCCACCCCCTCCCCCACACCCAATCCTTCCCCGATAGTGTGATATGTATTGATGATAGGGAACAGTAGCTCAGATCATCGCTAAACGTACAGTATACCAGTCTTACGTGTCTTAAAAAAAATTACAAGTCCTTTCTTTCTGTTCCACACGTTGCATCTCTGTATGTATGTATGTATGTGGTTGACTGGCTCTCCCCTTTATGCACGGTGGGCCACATCTACATTTCCTTCCATTTCAATCCGACCTGCTCCACCCTCTTGCATCTGGTTGACTCTCCCCTTTATGCGTGGCAAACCACATCTACATTTCCTTTCCACTCGCGCCACCACTCCTTACCCTCTGCCCTACTCTCTCTCTCTCTCTCTCTCTCTCTCTCTCTCTCTCTCTCTCTCCTGTTCTCCCCATGCCCTCCTGCTCTCTCCCTGCCCTCCTGTTCTCCCCCTGCCCTCCTGTTCTCCCCCTGCCCTCCTCCTTTCCCCTGCCCTCCTGTTCTCCCCCTGCCCTCCTCCTTTCCCCTGCCCTCCTGTTCTCCCCCTGCCCTCCTTCTTTCCCCTGCCCTCCTGTTCTCCCCCTGCCCTCCTCCTTTCCCCTGCCCTCCTGTTCTCCCCCTGCCCTCCTTCTTTCCCCTGCCCTCCTGTTCTCCCCCTGCCCTCCTTCTTTCCCCTGCCCTCCTGTTCTCCCCCTGCCCTCCTCCTTTCCCCTGCCCTCCTGTTCTCCCCCTGCCCTCCTCCTTTCCCCTGCCCTCCTGTTCTCCCCCTGCCCTCCTCCTTTCCCCTGCCCTCCTGCTCTCCCCTGCCCTCCTCTCAACCACTGTGTCTCGTGGTGCATATTAAAGTGGCTCGCCAGATTCGACGAGTAGAAGATGGATGATTTTGATGACCACAGCTCTATTCGCTACTGTTCAATCGTCATCAATAAAAACTTGTTCATCTATATCCTTGGCTTACAATTTCTATCGTCCCCACGATCTGAACGTGGAGAAATGGAACGAAGACGAACATATCTTCGGATCCCGATGCCCGATGCCCGAGGGTACGAGGCATGGAGGTACGAGGGCCATATAAAATGTACGAGCTTCATACCCTGAGCCTCGGGCATCGGGACCCGACTATCGAGAGATCAATATAGGGTAGAAATGAAACCAAGCAGGGCTTCAAGGTACAGGCAGAAATTTCACGTTTTCATTTTATAATTCTTCATTCTCGATGCTTTATCAATTGTAAAATTTCACGATTATTTATAACCTCATCTTTACCTCAATGAATGTCCGTATATTTGATACTTAGCTTAGTGTGTAATCTAGAAACTTACCGTGGCACACGTACTAACCCATTCCTGCTTGGCGTCTCAGGATTCAGACAGACACGGACGGACCCACTCGTACTGACTGAAACAACTCGACACATAATAAACTGTATAGCATTGATCATTCTCATATGGTGCCATGAAATAGAAAACTCCAGATGACACACACAAGAGAAATGACCACTGGAAAATAATAACACACACGATTAATCCGACTGTAGGGGCGGGGATAAATGACTCGCGTGCAGTTGATGGGCTAAAATCGAGTTAGTAATTATAGCATTATATAACACTCTCGGTGCAGCAGGGGCCCAAGAGTAGCTTAGTATTTTCTTATAATTCACTGTGATTGAGTATTAGGCGAACTCAAGTAAATGTGAAACAGGATAAGCGTTGTAATTTGGTTCACTATAGTTTGTAAAATGATTCGAAACTTCAACAATACCTGGATACGAATTTTGGATTGTGAATGTGTACAGTTGACCACACTCCCGTATGGGCTACACAGCGTTGTCAACTCTGGCCGAGATGGTAACCCAGAATCACTAATTGTAAGTTCCATTCACTGCCACCAATGAGTGTTTCGAGTTGGGGGTTCGGGATTACTATCTCGACCAGAGTTGACAACGCTGCGTGGCCCTTACAGGAGTGCGGCCAACTGTACATACGTGGTCGAGAATTTACGAGCTCGAGTGTATACATGAACGTACTTGCATACCGACCAAAGTCATACATAATTGAAAGACCCTACAAGCCATCTGTCTGCTGAGGCCTTTGTTATTGTGAATATACTTACTGGATAATATTCTAAGTAACCAAGATAAAGTCACTCAGAAATATGTCATAATCCAAACCAAGCCAAACGGGTGAGTTTTCTAGTAACGAGTAAAGTAGCCTGATGTTATCTTGTGTAATGAAGTTATCTAATTTACACTCAAGGCTAATTATCTTTAATATTTACACTTAATATATTCAGTTGTCGATATGATAAGCCATATACATAAGTAGTCGTATCGTACAAACAAATATAAGTATTGTTTATGGGGTAGGATATATAGGCTACAGTAGTACAGTACAGTGTTCTTGGTGGTAAACCTGGAGCAACTGACTCCTCCCACCCAAACTATTCCAAGCAACAGGATGATACCATTATAGGTGTCCATTGGTTGTGTTTCGTGATATATATATATATTATACTTTGGAATAATCACGGCACTCCATGCAGCATGTCCAAAAGTATACTAGGCTATACTCACTTACTAGACGCCATGGTAATTAAGGAGTAGCATTAGCCTTGTGCATGCCTGAGTCAGATGTCCACCATTAGGACGTTGTTGTGAGTGGCGCCAGGCTGTCCCTCCTAACTATTCCCCGCAACATCGACTCTTCCTCTCCAACTTCCCTTCTTCATCTTCACCTCCGAGTTACCAGGCCTGTAAAGTTTCAGGGCCCATCCATTCCTGCCTGCTTTTTAATACTTTCTCTGCTGACAACACCCAGCTTATCTTACCTCCACAGAATAGGTATTACCGACTGACACTCTTCCACTTCTAGCTGCTGGTGTAGTTTTGTAAGAGCAGCCCAGGCCTACAGTACAGGTGCCAAGGTTATAGTGCCATCCCCAGCAGGTCCCCTTCATACCAGTCAGTCAGTCACACACACACACACACACACACACACACACACACACACACACACACACACACACACACACACACACACACACACACACACACACAGGTCCCCTTCAACCTAGTCAAACGCTTTTGCACGCTCCACAAAATTACACACACACACACACACACACACACACACACACACACACACACACACACACACTCACACACACACACACACACACACACACACACACACACACACACACACACACACACACACACACACACACACACACGCCTATGCAGTACACACACACACGCCTATGCAGTACACACACACACGCCTATGCAGTACACACACCAGGCGTTTGACACATCTAAGGAATAACGCTAATGATGTCTCGCTCTTTGATGGCAGTTCAATACTTTTCCCTTCTAAGGCTGTTTTTGAAGAGTGCAAAGCCTCTACATCAACCTTAATCTCTCTCTCTCTCTCTCTCTCTCTCTCTCTCTCTCTCTCTCTCGTGCGTGTAGGCTATATGTGTACATGTTCGGTGTGTGTGTGTGTGTGTGTGTGTGTGTAGTGATGAAGACCTGGACCTCGATATATATGAAATTACATGGCCGGAGTCGGAATGTTAAAGGGAGTATATATAATACAGTAGATGTACAGTAGATGAATTGCATCCTACTGATTCCTCCATACCCTGTCACGAAACACACACTCCTTCAGTACGGTATAGCCTACACACTGTTTTATGGCACACCGTGGAGCCATCATTAACCTTCTGTACGCCCCCTCCCTTAAGGGGGTGTGGGAATAGGGGGACAAGGTTGAGGGGTGTGTGCAGGAGTAGGGGAACAGGCTTGAGGGGGGTTAGTTGGGTGCGGGAATAGGAGGACAGGCTTTCTACCCACCCCAAGCCTGTCCCCCTATTCCCGCACCCTCCCAGTTCGCCCCCAAGCCTGCCCCCTACTCCCACACCCCCTTAAATATAATAATAATAATAATATAATAATAAAAAATCACAACCATCCAAAAAAATGCCTGGCTATCAGCATATGTCCACCAAATTTGCAACCAATCCGAGTTTTCCATTTAGCTGTATAAAATGGTAGAGGGTTCTGTGTCTGTCTGTCTGTCTGTCGGAATCTCTCATCCCGTTTACCGTTTTGTTATCAGTTCGGTCTGTCTGTCTGTATGTTCTTTCGTCTCCTCTCTCTCTCTGTGTCTTCTGTCTTTTTTTTTTATTTATCGTTCTGTCTGTTCTTTCAATCTCCTCTCCCTTGTCTTCTGTCTTTTTTTTATTTATCGTTCAGTCTTCTTTCTGTCTATTATAATTCTATATTCTTTTGTATCTATCCCTTCGTTTATCATTTTGTTTTCAGTTATGTCTGTTCTTTCGTCTCTTTTCCATATTTTATGTCTGTCGTAATTCTGTCCTTCTCAATCTCTGTCGCCTCGTGTATCCTTGTATCTGTCCTTCGTGTACTTGTCATTCATTCTGTTAGGTTAATCGTCCATAACTTTGCCTGCATACCTCTCTGTTATTTTTTCGATCGTCTGTCTGTATGTCTGTTTGAGTTTCTGTCTGTCTACGCGCCTGTCTGTGTCTGTTTGTGTGGCTGTGTCTGCGTGTCTGTCTGTTTGCCTACGCGCCTGTCTGTATGTCTGTTTGCGTGTCTGTCTCTATGTCTGTCTGCTTGCCTGTATGTACCGTACATCTGTCTCTCTGTCTGTCTGTGTGTTTATAAGTCTGATTTTTGTCCAACGGTCAGTCCGCCCTTCTACTTTATAGCTGTTGACCTGTCTGCCCATATAGGCTATGTATGTGTGTGTGTGTGTGTGTGTGTGTGTGTGTGTGTGTGTGTGTGTGTGTGTGTGTGTGTGTATGTATGTGTGTGTGTCTGCTGCGATCCTGGATAATTGTGTCAACAGCTAAATGAGTCAACAGAGTGGCGGCGTCAACAGTTAGATGAGTTAGCAGCTGATGAGTCATGGCCAGGGTCAAATGGAAAGTGTGAAGCAAAAAAGATATTATATTGATATCCTGTATTTATTTATTATTGTTTTTAGTTTGTACCCAAAATCAAACCCTATCGTTGACTGGGACACGTAGCCTAATTACATATTCTGCGTCACCCATCGACCTACAGCCGCAGCGGAATGAGAGAGAGAGAGAGAGAGGAGAGAGAGAGAGAGACAGACAGACATACAGATGACAGACAGATAGAGACAGTTTTTGTTTGCTTCTGTGTGTCTGTGTTGGTGTCGGGGTGTGTGTGTGTGTGTGTCTGTGTTTGAGAGAGAGAGAGAGAAAGAATGTGTGTGTGTGTGTGTGTGTGTGTGTGTGTGAATGTGTGTGTGTGTGTGTGTGTGTGTGTGTGTGTGTGTGTGTGTGTGTGTGTTAGCATTTCAGGTATGTTATTTAGGATTAATCACACACACACACACACACACACACACACACACACACACGCACACGCACACGCACACACACACACACACACACACACACACACACACACAATACTTTCGTGTCAAATTGGGTCTTTTTTTTAAGTCAGTCATTCGGTATAGGCCTATTTAAGTATATAACTTTACATAATGTTATACTGAAAGCATTTAATGGCGTTTGTTTTATGCATATCAGGTCAATATCAAAGTGTGATTAAATGCCACCAGTTTAATATGAACGAATATGACCTGCTGGTTGCGTTGTTAATTGAGCCAAACGGTTTTCAGTCAAATATCGTGGGTAATTAGTTGGATGATGAGTGTGTCTATCACTCTTCATCCAATCGTGTTATACTACATCACCAAACTCGTGCAATGTTGACCCCGGGAATAGATGCCTGGTGCGAATTTATGCCGCCGACTGTACACACACACACACATGTACGCACGCACGCACATCCTCACTTTCACACACGCACATCCTCACTTTCACACGCACACCTTCACTTTCACACGCACACCTTCACTTTCACACACACTCACTTTCATGCACGCACACACTCACTCTCTCTCTCTCTCTCTCTCTCTCTCTCTCTCTCTCTCTCTCTCTCTCTCTCTCTCTCTCTCTCTCTCTCTCTCTCTCTCTCTCTCTCTTTTCTCTCTCTCTCTCTCTCTCCAACTGGATCTAAATTTCCTACTTTACCAGACAAATTACCCGATGATCAGGGATGGCGTTCAATCGCTCCCCATCCTTGTCTCGCTCCTTCTTCTCTCAATCGGGTTTGTGTGGTAACCGTAATTTCGTTTCGAGCCTAGACGACACTACTGTAGATGGCGAGGGTTCGTAAGTCCCTAAGAAATTATTCGGATGAGGAGTCAGACGCAAGAGAACTGTCAGAATTCTGTATTGTATCTTTCTTGCATTGTGATCGATCTCGAGTCTGGCTTTTTTCAGTCTGAATGTGTCCAGTCATTTCGAATATTTACAGTACCGTAGTTTACCTTTAGTTTTAGATTCTCAACTCTTTACCCTTTTGATTGGCGTTGTTTCATGGTGACGCATTTTCCCAGCATGAAGTACCGTAGCCTACACTTCATGTAAAAATCATAGAGAGAGTGACCGCCACCACCACCAACTTCACCTTCTTCCAGCCCTCACACGCAACACTCGCTGACTGACTGACTGACACTTTTACTCTTTCTCTTCCCCCCAGTTGTTCTTTCATCCACTATTGATGACAAGGTGTGAATTGAGTGCGGGGAGCAGTTCTTCTTTTATAATTTTTTTATTTTTCATTATTGTGGCTAAGCGAAGGTGTGGAATGAGGGAGTTGTTTATCTTTGTTATTTTTAGTGCCCGAGAGAAAGAAGGTGTGTTTGGTGTGAGATAATAATTATATGGAGTGAAAAAGGGTTTATTGTTACAGTGTTGTTTTTAGTGTCCTGAGAGAAGGTGTGGAGTTAAGGGGTGATTTATTCTTTTGTTGGTGAATTGGAAGGTCTGTTAGTCCAGTGCCAGAAAACAGACGCCCTCAATAGTACTAATAGGGGATCTGTTTCTTGGCCTAGTTTGGAGGAATCGGAGACCTTCCAATTAACCAACCAAAGAATCTCTCCTTAATTTAAGAGATACTTAGTTTTGTGTTGTCTTCAGTGTCTTGAGAACAGGTACAGAAGATTGAGAAAAGATGTTTTAGAGTTATTCTTGTCTTGTGTTTAATGTCTTAAGAAAAGATTTGGAGTGAGGGAAGTTTTGTCTTCATTATTAGTGTTTTAGGTGAAGTGTTGAATAATTGGATATTTTCTCTATGTTATGCTTTTGTCGCCTTCATTTCCAGGGAGGTTTGGGTCACCTGTACTATCGAAAGTTACTGTATAGGCTAGATGGAAGAAGTTGTTTTATTTAAGTTTGTTGTTCTATCTTCATTGCCCGAAAGGTGTTTAGAGTTAGTATATGATTATAGATATTAATATTGAAATATTTATTATTATTATTATTATTATTATTATTATTATTATTATTATTATTATTATTATTGTTATTATTATTATTATTATTATTATTATTATTATTATTATTATTATTATTATTATTATTATTATTATTATTATTATTTATTATCATTATTATTATTACCATGAAACACCACCTATATTGAAAGGAGCTTGTTTCATGGTATACTCAGGAGGAATCAGAAGCCTCCAATTTTCATACACGATCACAGGGTCGTATGAAAATTGGATGTTCTGATTCCTCTTGTCCATGCCATGAAAAAAACTCCTTCCATATAGCCTACCTAGACTTGCTGTTGTTTCGTGGCAATATTTGAAGGACTCCTTTTCTCCAATGTTCTGACTATATCACAGGGTCCCTTCATAATCTCTGATCAGTTAGAAAGTGATAGTTGGAATTGTTTGAAAGTTAAAGGTGTAGCTTGCATATATTATTTTAATAGTACGATAGCAGAGTCCTTCTTAACCTTTTCTTTCCTACCAGAACACACCACACAGACTTTAACTTTTTCTGGAGAATTATTTAAGGTTCTCTGAAATAATTAAGTAAGAATAATCTGGTCAAGAATGGATGAGATTGGATAAGAATAATAGTGAAAGGTTACCGGTACTGGTGTATATTATTCATGTTTACACTTTTATACAACATTCAACAACCCAGTCACGTCGAATCCACTACAAACAGAGTATTAGTTTTCTTTGTCTAGTAGTAAAGGTTAGGTTGGGTTGTGACGTGGGAGGTCCTTGACTTTGTTAGGCTCTTGTGACGACGGTCGTGATGAGTCTGTCAGTCTTAGTAACTCCAATCTTGTTCGTTCTCCTTTTATATTTTAGTTTCATCATGTCACCACAGCCAGCCTGACATGTTACAGAATTATTAAAGGGCCTGTGATTGATTGTATATGAAAATTGTTGAGGCTTCTTATTCCCCCTGACCATTCCACGAAACAAGCTCCTTTTAAAATGATGGTGTTTCGTGGCAATATTTGAAGGACTCATTTACCTCCAATTATCAGACTACATCACAGGGTCCCTTAAGCATTACTATAAGATAATTTACAGATAGTAACATAGATTTATATTACACTGTATTAATAAATTAATTGTATTTACTGTATGTATGTATGTATGTATATACCGTATATTCTCTATGTGTAAATTCCCAGATAATATAATACCTTCATTCTGAATAATAAAAAGCGCAGGCATATTTTACCTCGTGCTAGAAATTAAAAATCAGTGCAGGAAATAATATTATATAGCATATTGACCTTTATTCACAAATTTATTTATTCATTTCAGGCCATGGAATATCAGGGAGAAATTATATACTGGCTTTAAAAGGACGAACGTAAGTAGAACCCCGGTGTGTGTGTGTTTTTTTTTCGGGTGTGAGTGAGTGAGTGAGTGAGTAAGTGTGTGAGTTAAGTTATGTCCGGAGTAAAGTCACACTGGCTCCGGAACCTGAACGGAACCTGAACTGAACGAATCCACCCATTAGAACGGACTCACGTGCTTTATTACGGTCACGAAAGTAGCGGACCCTAAAAACTGACTCTTGACATTATACGAACAGGAAGAGAAGTGACTTGTTTGTTGTTGTTGTTGAAGTTGAAGTTGTTGTTGGTTGATACAGAAAGAAGGTCACAGTTGAAAATAGAAAAACAAGTAATTAATTTATATCAAGTGTTGTTATTTCTGAAGCGGAAAGAGTGACACAGGAACAAATATATTACTAATACTAATAATATCTCTTAACATTCCGGTACCTAGTAAATATATTAATAGCAGCCCAAAGTGTGGAGTAAGATAAAGTAGACCGTCTGCATGGAGCTCACAGCATCCTCGTCTTCTTAAACCCAGGATTGAAAAACTCTCTCAACTTGATTGGACTGACTCAAACAAGAAACAGAGTGAACATAGTGAACAGATAGTGAGTGAACAGAGGGTGAACATAGTGAACAGACAGTGAGTGAACATAGTGAACAGATAGTGAGTGAACATAGTGAACAGACAGTGAGTGAACACTAGTGAACAGACAGTGAGTGGACATAGTGAACAAATAGTGAGTGAACAGAGAGTGAACATAGAGGGAACAGATAGGAGACAAATAGCTTGGGTTTGATATTATAAGAAAGACATTGATCCCTTCTACTTGATACAACCAGAACAATATATTATTATTATTATTATTAAGATGGTTTGAACATGAAAAATTTGAAGTGAAGGAAATACAAAAGTGAATCATATAATAGAGACAGCATATTCTAACAGAAAAAAAACAAAACTGTGGTGTTGAATGCAAGGTATATTAAGATCCTACTTGAAAGATCCTAATAGAGCAGAAAAGTAGCGAAAATTGAACTAATGACTGAGACAGGATACCAGAGTATAGTGTTTTCAAACTAACTAGACTGACAGATAAAATGTGAGCAAATTTATCGATCGGACAGAGTAACACGTAAATGTAAAATGTTTGAATGACTGAATATAAATGACCAGAACTAAACAGAAGAAACAGAACCAGGAGATAAACATAATTGTATCTCATTAATTAAAATGTTCTTAATTAAAGCACTGACATTCATTAAATAGATAGAAAGAAAGTAGGATAATGAACGTGAGCCAAAGAAAATAAATTGTAGTGTCATATTGAAGTAAAATTGTGCAGCAATTAAGACAACTCAGAGTGAATCGAGAAACACAAACACACACATACACACACACACACACACACACACACACACACATGTATATTTTAATCAGACACTCGTGCCAGAGAATGTACGCATAATTAAACGAAAACTGTAATACCACGAAGCCACAATTGTCCTCAACATCTGAAAAGTCGAGGGTGTTGTTTGAGAATGTGATTAATGCTGTCACCACTGAAAAACCATAATATAACTCTGGTCTTTACACAACACAGGGAAACGACGACGAAGTTGATGCTGGACTCGTTCGTACTATATATTATTTGGTGTCATAAGTTTATAGTATGAAAGGAAAATAAAAAGAAAGTTGGAAGATAAGTAACCAATCAAGCGAGGCTGTGAGAAAACTATACATATTCCGAGTCTGAGTGGATTAAAAGATAATATACGGATAATGATAGAAAGACTGAAGAAGACAAATGTGTGAAGAAGAAAATCCACAAAGAAAACAAAGCAAGGTGGTGAATCTGTCAGCACGTTAATTATATTTACTGTATATTTATGTGCTCCTGCTAAACAACGAAAATAATACTGGATAAAATAATCAAGACGAAGGAAGAACCATTATTACCTTACTAGCCTAACTCTGAATAAAGTGAATAAAGGGTGAGTGATTGTGTAGGAAGTGGGCAGAGAAAGGAACAGTTGTTGTGAATATACTATAGCCTAAAACGAGACCAAAAGAACCATTATAGAATCGATCATTTTACAGAGAGTGTGATAAGAGAGAGTGAGTCTGCAAAAAGGAAACTACGGAACTGGAATAGTGAATCAGTTAAAAGAGACAGACAGACAGACAGTTAACGCAGCAGAAGTCAGTAGTGGTGAAGCATGATGGAGATTGGCAGTAGTGGTGGTGGTGGAGGAGGGAGGTTGGTGGTGCCATCTCATCCTCCTCGCCTTCTGCTGATGTTCTTCCTTCACTCCATCCTTCTTCTTCTCCATCCTAGTCCAGGTAAGGAAGATGATGATGATTTCCATATGTTGTTGTTGTTGTTGATGATTTTCTATGTTTTTCTATTGATGATGATTATTTGATGATTTCCTATGTTGTTGCTGTTGATGATGATTTCCATATGTTGATTTTGTTGATGATGATTGACAGTACTGAACTGCACTGTGTAATCATCCTATAATCCAATTTTGGTGAAACTGTGTATATATGTGTTTCATCATCCAGGGGAAACTACAGCGTTGGTATTGTATATATATATATATATATATATATATATGGAACAAATGATTCCTTCAAACTACTCCACCATATATATATATATATGTTGGAGGAATCAAGGCACTCCTCCTATGTACAGCCATGGCTGATAATGTTTGACCAGGGTCTAAGAAGTGTTGGAGAGTAACTGAACAGAGTTCGAAAAAGTGAGTCTTCTAAACCTCTCTCAAGGTTGAGAATGGTTTGGAAAATTCACTTGTTCGAACTCTGTTCAGTTGCTCACCAACACTCCTTGGACCCTGGTCAAGCACTATCAGCCATGGCTGTACCAATAGTATGATATGCTATCCCCTTCATGGTCGTATGGGTGACATGGAGAGAGACACACAGAGAATGGCTTGTTTGCGACACGTTGATGGCTTTACTGAGAACCGAGACACGCCAGGCAATGTTAACCTGCCCACAGCCATTGAAAACCTGTCCAACTTGTTTTGCTCTTTCTTCACTGATGCCACGGTGCAACATTTCTTGGTGTTTTTTCTACCACTCCTCTCTACCACACTCTCTACCACTCCTCTCTTCTCTACCACTCCTCTCTTCTCTACCACTCCTCTCTTCTCTACCACTCCTCTCTTCTCTACCACTCCTCTCTTCTCTACCACTCCTCTCTTCTCTACCACTCCTCTCTTCTCTACCACTCCTCTCTTCTCTACCACTCCTCTCTTCTCTACCACTCCTCTCTTCTCTACCACTCCTCTCTTCTCTACCACTCCTCTCTTCTCTACCACTCCTCTCTTCTCTACCACTCCTCTCTTCTCTACCACTCCTCTCTTCTCTACCACTCCTCTCTTCTCTACCACTCCTCTCTTCTCTACCACTCCTCTCTTCTCTACCACTCCTCTCTTCTCTACCACTCCTCTCTTCTCTACCACTCCTCTCTTCTCTACCACTCCTCTCTTCTCTACCACTCCTCTCTTCTCTACCACTTCTCTCCTCTCTACCACTTCTCTCCTCTCTACCACTCATCTTTTCTCTACCACTCATCTTGTTCTCTACCACTCATCTTTTCTCTACCACTCCTCTCTTTTCTACCACTTTACTCAACCACTCCTCTTTTTTCTACCACTTTACTCTACTACTCCTCTCCACTACTCCTCTCCACTACTCCTCTCCTTCCTCTCTACCACACTTCTCTCCTTCCTCTCTTTATTGGTAAGCCGAATATAAGTATAGATTTAATGGTCAGTTGTGTGTTATGTAAGTAGTGCAATAATCAGACGTAGAATTATTTACTGACATTTGTACACTATATTGAGTCATTTTTATCATTTCATACCATTCGTTTTATATTTATGCGATTTAATGTGTGTGCATATATTTTACTCTTTTGGAACGTTTGCTATGCCTTATTTAACTTACATTTGCGTATGAGTTTGTTCATATGTAGCCTATGTATGTGTTTTGCTTTTATCTCCTTTCCTAATAATTGCCTAAACTGTTGACATTAAATTTTGTAACAGGTAAGTGACTCATAATTTTGTTAGGTGCTCTTACTGAAAGGTTATGTATATAATTATAATAGATGTATAGGGGGTAATACTTTTTTTATGGTAGCCTATATTGGAGGCTCTTGATTCGTCCATAGTGTGCCAGGAAACAGGACCAGATTAACAGTAATAGTGGTTTGCTTAGAATAATGATTGGTTTAGGAATCAACAGCAGTTGCTCCGAATTTATCATCAACAACACTGTACGGCACTTCCCCCTTATTTAATTAAGGGGAGGGTATAGTTTTGGCATTTTTGGAGATAATGATTCCTCCAAACTATTCGAGACAACAGGATATCATTATTTTTCTTCATGTGGGTCTGTTTCCTGACAAGCTTTGGAGAAATGAAGGTGCTCCAATTTATCAACAGTATACTATCCTCTTAAAGACCCGATCGAGGGCAGGAACACACGTCTGAGAACAACTGTGGTGTCTCAAAATATAAACTAACGCTTCGTGGAGTTGTTGTCAAACCTGCCACTCACTCACTCACTCACTGCTTGCCTTATGTTAATCCAGTCTGTATGTGCCTTGTCTCTCTGCCATTCTCGTTGTCTGTTCTTTCCTCCCTTTCTTATTGTCTGTCCTTTCCTCCCTTTCTTATTGTCTGTCCTTTCCTCCCTTTCTTATTGCCTGTCCTTTCCTCCCTTTCTTATTGCCTGTCCTTTCCTCCCTTTCTTATTGTCTGTCCTTTCCTCCCTTTCTTATTGTCTGTCCTTTCCTCCCTTTCTTATTGCCTGTCCTTTCCTCCCTTTCTTATTGCCTGTCCTTTCCTCCCTTTCTTATTGTCTGTCCTTTCCTCCCTTTCTTATTGTCTGTCCTTTCCTCCCTTTCTTATTGTCTGTCCTTTCCTCCTTTCTTATTGCCTGTCCTTTCCTCCCTTTCTTATTGCCTGTCCTTTCCTCCCTTTCTTATTGCCTGTCCTTTCCTCCCTTTCTTATTGTCTGTCCTTTCCTCCCTTTCCTCATTGTCTGTCCTTTCCTCCCTTTCTTATTGCCTGTCCTTTCCTCCCTTTCTTATTGTCTGTCCTTTCCTCCCTTTCTTATTGTCTGTCCTTTCCTCCCTTTCCTCATTGTCTGTCCTTTCCTCCCTTTCTAATTGTCTGTCATTTCCTCCCATTCCTCATTGTCTGTCCTTTCCTGCCTTTCTTATTATCTGTCCTTTCCTCCCTTTCTAATTGTCTGTCCTTTCCTCCCTGTGTGTGTGTGTGTGTTTCTCCCATCCGTCTTTCCCTGTTTGTGTGTGTGTGTGTGTGTATGTGTGTGTGTTTCTCCATCCGTCTCTCCTCTTGTCCTGTCTTCCCCATCTGTCTTTCCTCTTGTCTGTCTTCTCCTCCTCCCTGTGTGTGTGTGTGTGTGTTTGTGTCTCTCATTTGTCTTTGCTCTTGGGTGTCTTCCTCATCTGTCTTTCCCTGTATTCATTTCCACCATTTGTATTTCCCCATCTGTTTCACTCCACTGTATTTCCTATCTGTCTTTCTTCTGTCTTCTTGTGTCTTTCGTCTTCTGTCTTCATCTGTCTTTCTTCGTCTGTTTTCCCCTGTCTTTTTTTCCATGTCTTTTTTTTCCCTGTCTTTTTTTCCTGTCTTTTTTTCCTGTCTTTTTTTCCGTCTTTTTTCCCTGTCTTTCTTCCCCTCCATGAAACAAGCTCCTTCTATAGGGACCTACTGATGGTGTTTCGTGGCGATATTTAAAGGACTCGTTGACCTCCAACATTACGACTTTATTAATGTAGGTAAATACATATGGATCAACTGAATCCTCCAAACTATTATTTTCAAGCAACAGAAGAACACCATTATTTGTGTTCATCTGCATATCCTGTTTCCTGGTACCATATAGTCTACTTTGGAGGAATCAAGGCACTCCAAAGTACCAAAGAGTATATACTATCCCCTTAATGCTGGTGTTTATTTATCATTCTATTGTAGGATGAGTTTGTTTACCTTTTGTCGATCACCATCAGAGGTCGTGTCTCTCTTGTGAATATCCTGACAATTATTACACTCTGTCTTTATTACTGTCTGTCTTTATTAATTCTGTTTTTTTCGAGCGGATGTATTTTTGAGTGTGTGTATATATAGCTGTGTTTGTGTTTGTGTCTGTGCGCGAGTGTGTGTATCTGTGTTTGTGTGTGCATCTGTGTTTGTGTGTGTATCTGTGCTTGTGTGTATATCTATGTTTATGTGTGTATCTGTGTGTGTGTGTTTGTGTTCCGTGCGTGTGTGTGTTCATTACGTGTGTTTGTTCATTGCATGTGTTTGTTCATTGCCTGTGTGTGTGTGTTCTGTGCATATGTGTGTTCATTGCTTGTGTGTGTGTGTGTGTTCCGTGCGTGTGTGTGTTCATTGCATGCATGTGTGTGCGTGCGCGCGCGAGGGTTTGTCTCACTCCCGTGTCTAATTATGGCGCCTGGATTATGGTAAGGCCTCGCTGAGGGAGGAATTAACTCCTTAC
>JAWZYT010002789.1:10000-47587 GCA_034508575.1 Petrolisthes manimaculis | reverse complement strand
CTATCCATCCATCCATCCATCTATACACTTCTATCTATCTATCTATCTATCTATCTATCTATACAGGTCTATACATAACGTTACTGTCACCTCCTGCTATACTTGTATGTATGATTCACTACTGTGATATTACTGTATGTCGTCTGATGTATGTGGGGCCTTTCTGTCTGTCTGTCTGTATGTCTGTCTGTCTCTCTCTCTCTCTTTTTCTTGCATATTTTTCTCCTATCTCTCTCTCTCTCTCTCTCTCTCTCTCTCTCTCTCTCTCTCTCTCTCTCTCTCTCTCTCGTCTCTCTCTCTCTCTCTCTCTCTCTCTCTCTCTCTCTCTCTCTCTCTCTCTCTCTCTCTCTCTATCTATCTATCTATCTATCTATCTATCTATCTATCTGTCTATCTATCTCTCTCTCTCTCTCTCTCTCTCTCTCTCAAAGAAAAATGAAAGTCAGAGGTGAGGAGGGGCGTGGTGGGGTTGGGGGTGGGGGGGGGTCAATGTGCTTTTGTATACTCCCAGTGTGTCTGTGTGTGTGTGTGTGTGTGTGTGTCTGTGTGTGTGTCTGTGTGTCTGTGTGTGTCTGTATGTCTGTGTGTGTCTGTGTGTGTGTGTGTGTGTCTGTGTGTGTCTGTGTGTGTGTGTCTGTGTGTGTGTGTGTGTGTGTGTGTGTGTGTGTGTGTGTGTTCTAATTGCGGTTATGCGGATGATTGCTTTCGAGTGTGTGTGTGTGTGTGTGTGTATGAATAGTTTCTAATTGTGCTTGAGCGGGTGATTGCGTCGGTACGTGTGTGTGTGTGTGTCAAACTGCGCTTGTGTGGGTGATTGCTTCGGTGTGTGTGTGTGTGTGTGTGTGTGTATCAAACTGCGCTTGTGTGGGTGATTGCGTCGAATGTGTGTATGTGTGTGTGTGTGTGTGTGTGTGTCAATTCAAGATCACTCTCAGAGTCTCAGAGAAGGTCACACACACACACACACACACACACACTTTGGCCAGACCCCGCCCACAACAGCAAGAGATAAATAGTCACATTGGAGTGCCTTGATTCCTCCAAAGTATGGCAGGAAACAGACCCAGATGAAGAAAAATAATGGTATCCTGTTGCCTGGAATAGTTTGGAGGAATCATAATCTCCAAAAATGTCAAAACTATACCCTCCCCTTGGTACATTGGAGTGCCTTGATTCCTCCAAAGTATACTAGGAAACAGGACAAGAAGAGCAGAAATAATAGTGTTCTGTTGCCTGGAATAGCTTGGAGGATTTAGGTTGCTTCAGAATTACCAACACAAAACTTCCCCCTTAAGAGGAGATAACTTGGCCAATATTTCGATCACAGAAAAATGAAACTGTCTGAAAATTAATGGAAAACTATAACCAATATCTCAAAATAAATAGATAAATAAATAAATAAATAAATAAATAAATAAATAAATAGATAAATAATAATATAAACAACATTAGTTTTAGTTAGTCAAAAGTCAAAAGTCAAAAGTCAAAATTCCAAGTACAACCTGGTGAATAAAAGCGAACCATTTGAGTGAATCATATGAACCAATATTGCACAGACCAACAGCTATGGTTTCGGATCATATTTCGAAACCATCTCTGAACATTGAACACTCATGATACGTAATTCCTGACCAGAGACGAACGGCAGGCAACACACACACACACACACATACACACACATACACACATACCCTGCATTCGAACTCAGCCTCTATATGTGTACTGGGTGTAGGAAATGAGCAATACCAGGCGATTCGAAGCTTTTTTATCCTCACACTCTGGTCAGAAATTATGTATGACGAGTGAACAAGCCTACTCTTTACTTAGGGGAGGTTTCATGTATAATAGCCTACTATACTCTGTTCAAAACTTGTGTTCCATTTTCCTCTATATATAATATCTGTCTCTATTTCTATCTATATCTTTCTATCTATATCTATTTCTATCTATATCTTTCTATCTATCTCTATCTGTCTCTATTTCTATGTATATCTTATCTGTCTATCTATCTATCTATCTATTTCTATCTATCTAAGCATAAGAGACCAAAAGGAACACAAGTTTTGAACAGAGTTATAGTAATTTAAACAGAGTGATGTATTAATAATTAAGAGGAACAATAACTCGTTTTGGGTAAATTGGAGGACTACTGACTGATTCATCCAACCTATGTCATGAAACAGATCACTTATATAATTAGTAGTAACACTGAGGTAATTGGTTTGTTTCCTGGTATATTTTGTAGGAATCAAGAGGCTCCAGTGTATCAAAGTGTATTACTCCCTTATTTAATTACTCCCTTATTTAATTAAACTCTAACTTCCACGTAAACAAATAATCTTCGTTTCTCAGTGTCCATTATTTAGCAATGCGAATATAAATAGACGAAGGAAAGTTTTTGTCGAATGGAAAGTTAATAATACTATACCATGCAGTCATAAATTCGTCTGAGCGCGAAGACAAAAATTAAATTATAACTTGTCACTGTTCGCTCAACGGCTATAACGATCATTAACGGTCGGATAAATTTGAAAGTTGACAATACATACAGTACTTTTATAGATCTCCCTCTCTCTCTCTCTCTACATGAATATTGCTAGTGGAACACACGCTTCAATTTACGCTTCGATTTTCGCTGCGATTAACGCTTCGATTTTCGCTTCGATTTACTTCATGCTTAATTAAAGGGAGATTCTCTTGTTAATATTTTGGAAGACTAACTCCTCCTAACACACACACAAACACACACACACACTTTCCATATCTACTCACATTAAGATGACTTTGTAATCTTCAATGATATCCAAGTGTCCTAAAGTGGAGACAACCAAAACCACCGGGGAAAACAACCAAACACAACAACGGAGAGAGAGAGAGAGAGAGAGAGAGAGAGAGGCAAGCAGGTAGAGAGAGAGAAAACACACACAACCAACCACAACAACGGAGAGAGAGAGAGAGAGAGGCAAGCAGGTAGAGAGAGCGAAAACACACACACACGCGCACACACAGATAGAAAGCCCATTATAGTTAGGCTGATGCATTGTACACGGGAGAAAGCTCATTATTATTATTACTATTTTTTATACATACACGGTACATACATGCTGCATATTATAAAACATTGACATATAGACACACACATATAGAAAGCTCAATTAGTTAGCATCACTTGTACGCGGGTGAAAGCTTAATTAAGGGGGTGTGGGAGTAGGGGACAGACTCGGGGGGAGGGGTGTTTGGGGGGTGCAGGAATAGGGAGACAGGCTTGAGGTGGGTAGATAGCCTGTCCCCTATTCCCACATTCTACTACTCCTGCACCCCCCTACATCCCCTAAGCTTGTCCCCTAACCCTCCAAGCCTGTCCCTCTATTCCCGCACCCCCTTAAATCAAAAGCTCTCCCTTAAAGTCCTGCTGATTTCCATTGACTCTTATAACAATATTGCTCTGATAAATTATATAGAACCGAATTGAATTAGTCATTAAAAACGGCTTCTTAATTAAGGGGGTAATTCTTTTTATGGTACATACATTGGAGTGCCTTGATTCCTCCAAAGTATGCCAGGAAACAGGACCAGATGAACGAAAATAATGGCGTTCTGTTGCTAGTTTGGAGGATTCAGTTGCTCCAAATTTACCAACACAAAACGTCCCTCTTAAAACTTATATATAGTGTCATCCAGACCCAATCCAGCTGCATGTAGGTTTATTGTGGATATTTTGGTTATAGGTTAAGTTTACTCCTCAGTCGATTTTCAATGTATCTGTATCGAAATTCTTGATTGCAATAGTACATACAGCAATTATTATATACTGTAAAGGGGAGAGTACACTTTTGGTACACTCGTGATATATACGTAATCCCTGTGTATACCAGAGACGAACAGCAGCACCACCACACATACCCTGCATTCGAACTCAGCCTCTACAGTACTCGGTGGGGAAATGAGCAATACCAGGCGATTCGAAGCTTTCTGCTCTTTATTCTCTGGTCAGAAATTATGTCCTGTTCCCTTGGTATGATGAATCGCAACTAACCGAGCTTTGATGATTCGAACAATTGTGTTTTATAGGGAGACGCTTCGTTGTTCGAACCTTTAAAACTCGGCTCTTTACGATTCATTTTGCCAGGGGATCGGGACACAACTTCTGACCACGAGTGTACACATTGGAAAGCCTTGTTGATCCCTCCAAAGTATATAATTATCATATGTGTGAGGAAACAACATTGATGAACGAAAATAATAATGGTCCTCAACTCCTCCCCTACCACACCCCCTTCTCCCCCTCCCTCCAGCACAACTCCCCCACTTCCCCCCAACTCCTCCCCTCTCCCAATACGACTTCCCATCCCTTTCCCCCTCCCCCAGCACATCTCCCCCCCCCCTCCCCCAATACATCACCCCCCCCTCCCCCTCCCCCAGCACATCTCCCCCCCCCTCCCCATCTTCTCCTTTTTTTCCTTCCTTCCCAACAACAACAACAAACAACACCAGGTGGGGTGACAGTGACCAATATGCAAATTTTTTAACGAACCACTTGGCCTATATTTGACTAATCTCTCCTGCATGCTACACTTTATCTGTTTGTGTGTATTTTTGTTTGTTTGTGTGTTTGTGTTTTGTTATTTGTTTGTTAGTATGTGTATGTGTTTGCTTATCTGTTTCTGTGTATTTACGTGTCTGTGTGTGTGTGTTTATATGTTTCTGTGTATTTACCTGTCTGTGTGTGTTTGTTTATATGTTTATGCGTGTTTGTTTATCAAGTGTTTTGGGCCTGTATTTGGAATATAATCGAGTACCGAAAGTGTATGTACAAATCGACTCTCGAGAACGAAAAAAACAACGATTTTCAGCATGTTTTGGCCCTGAATTTGGAATATAATAACAGAAGATGCATGCATATTTATGTAGGCTACGTGTTGCTTAGATCTCTGATATAATTCAATTAATTAATCAATTATTTATATTCTGAAAGTTGTAAATAAGTGTTATCTATCACATTATTTTTGTTATTATGTTATGTGTTCTCGAAGGAAGACAAGAAATATTATGTTGTTCACTTTTATCATTATTTCAGTTCAATTCCTATCAACACACACACATACATCTCTTTTACTAAAACCATTAAATAATGTAGAAAGTAAATTGTATGAATACAAATAATAGTAATATATTTCTAACCATGTAGATATTTACTGCCTTAATAATTATAACAGAGTATCCCCTTTGACTAGTTCTTTAATAAAACCAAAGAGAATTAGTTCTTTTTATGGGTACCTCGTATAAATAGCTACCGACCACCTTAAAGGGGTGCGGGAGTAGGGGACAAGCTGGGGGGGGGGGGGGGAGAATAGGGGGACAGGCTTTCTACCCACCCCTAGGATCGAGGTCAGGAATTACAGTCCACGTTAAATTATTTGTCATGTACCATTTTATTGTGAAGGAAAGAGCTATGGGTTAATGTTGTAGAATAGAATTATGTTTGTTTACATTACAACTGCATAGTCATACTGTAAAATGACGTTTTCTTTCTTTCAATACATATACAAGTACTGTACAGTACTTCCTTCCCTGTTGGTAGAGTTCACTTGGCATACATTATATTTGCTGTCTCTATAATATTCAACACTGACTCGACCATGCTGTCCAAGTCCATGTCTTCTCCCTCCTGTCTGCTCCCCGTCACTCTCCTCCTCCTCCTTCCTGTCTCCTCTCCCTCCTGGCTCCTCCTCCTCCTCCTCCCTGTCTCCTCTCCCTCCTGGCTCCTCCTCCTCCTCCTCCTGAAGCCAAGGGTGGTGTCTAGGAATACTGCAGGGATGACTGAGGCGAGGACAGCCACCAACCCCAGTAGCCACATACCAGCCTGGAAGTTGGTGCTCTCGTCGCCCACGTCAATACCCAGGAACCTTGGAGTCGGCAGGACGCGGCTCTCACCTTCGTCAGCAGTGTACGGAAGGAAAGGAACAGTTTGGGATCCGTCACTCTGTTCTTCGCTACTGGTTAGAAAGTGCTTGGGAGTACGAGGGAGAGGAGCGATGGTTCTGTCCCTCTCTTCTTGGTCAGTGGTTAGTAAATGTTTAGAGGATACGAGAGAGAGGAGCGATGGTTCTGTCTCTCTCCTTTTCGTCAGTGACATGCATACTGTTAATGTTGTCTAAGTCTTTCAGTTCTCTATCGGTGTTTCTTACTGGAGTGGTGAAGATGTTGTGTTCGTTGTCATCATCACCGTCTATGAAGAAGAGGTCGAGTGTCTTGGTGACCCGAATGTTTGACTCCATACTTGCTTCTTTCACCTTCCTCAGCGCCAGCAGTATATATAGTGGTCAGAACGGCACCTTGTTGTTGTCCCTGTATGTGGTGGTGCATTGATCGATCCTCCCTTCCTTGGTCTGCCACAGAGAATAATCCGGCAGTTCTATCCAACATCTGCCTCCCGTTCACCACACCTTCAGACACACAACACCACCACTACCACTACCACTACCAGGCCTATGTTCATCTTCAGTACGATAAACCTGCAGACACCAACACCACAACCAACACCACCACTACCACCACCACCAGGCGTATGTTCATCTTTTTGACAGTGGGATGATTCACGTAGAGTCCTTGTACATGATATCTTTATTCACACACACAACACAAATCACCATCACTGACACATAACGTAACTGTCTTTACTACATGTACGGTATGTATGTGTGTGTGTGGTACAGTAGAAACACACACATATATTATACTGTATATATATAGTCACGAAAATCACTCATTGTAGAAACTGCAGTGAATGTGGGCACTATAAATAATGAAATCTCTTCCATTCATTTTCTTATAATAAACCCCCGAGTATGGTTCAAGGAGTTTATAATCACTAATCAACACCACGAGTTGGTTTCAGATTCAATAATAATGTTTGCCAAGTACGGTATATTATATGGGGTTTAAATAATATATATATATATAAATTGTAATGAGGTCAAATATTAAACTAACATGAGTTATCGTAATTTTAAAACTCCACTCTAAAAAAAATTACACAAGAGATTTATTGTGTATTTATCTGTCGTAAGTCTGTTTTTTATTATTATTATTATTATTATTATTATATTATTATTATTATTATTATTATTATTATTATTATTATTATTATTATAAAAACCAGGGTGTAGCTTCTATGGGGTTGAGGTGTATGTCTGTGTGTGTGTGTGTCTGGAGGTGAGTGAGTGGTTATAGGAGAGTGTGTGTCTGTGTGTGTGGTCTGTGTAGTGGTGTGGGTGGGAGTGAAGGAGTCAGTCAAGGGTGTGTGTGTGTGTGTGTGTGTGTGTGTGAAGAAGTCATGGGGTCCAGTTACCTACTCACTCACTCACCTACATTCTCTCTCTCTCTCTCTCTCTCTCTCTCTCTCTCTCTCTCTCTCTCTTTTCTCTCTCTCTCTCTCTTCATACACGAGCGCACACATCATCATCATCATCATCATCATCATATCAAATACACACTATATAAAAAAACATATTCAGAGAGAGAGAGAGAGAGAGAGAGAGAGAGAGAGAGAGAGAGAGAGAGAGAGAGAGAGAGAGGGAGAGAGAGAGAGAGTCATATCAAACACACACTATAAAAAAAACATATTCAGAGAGAGAGAGAGAGAGAGAGAGAGAGAGAGAGAGAGAGAGAGAGAGAAGGTGGTGTGTAGGAATGTATATAGGGAAGCCTGAGGTGTGGAGAGATGAAGGTAAAGAATGAAGGGAGGGGAGGGAAATGGGGGGGGGGGGAGGGGAGGGAACACGAGAATAACGGTATATCTCTCACACACACACACACACACACACACACATACACACACACACACACACACACCTTATGGATAGCCTGTATATTGTTTCACATCCATACACACACACACACACGAACGCTATTCTTTCCGTGGGACTATTTACACACACACACACACACACACACACACACACACACACACACATACACACACACATACACGTTGGCCTACAAACCACAACAGTCACTCTTCGATACTTTAAAACATTACAGTGGATGTATTAATGAGAACACACACACACACACACACACACACACACACACCTTCCTGACCCACTCACTGTATTACTAAGAAAATACATAATATACAGTGTAATACATAATATACAGTGTAATACATAATTATAGTGTAATACATAATTATAGTGTAATACATATAGTGGTTATACATATAGTATAATATTCACGTATGTAATAATCTGAAAATTACTTTGACTCAATATTGAAAACTTCCAAACACACACACACACACACACACAGAGAGAGAGAGAGAGAGAGAGAGAGAGAGAGAGAGAGAGGTTACTTTTTAGTGTAGGTTAGTGAGAAAACAAATGACAGAAATATAGTGAAAAAAAAATGGGGAGGAGAAGCCAAAGTATAACAGTAACTAACACGCTTCACGCTGCCTCATGCTCCAGAGAGAGAGAGAGAGAGAGAGAGAGAGAGAGAGAGAGAGAGAGAGAGAGAGAGAGAGGTCAAGCCCAGTGCACACTCTACTTACCTTACTTACCCCTAGAGAGAGAGAGAGAGAGAGAGAGAGAGAGAGAGAGAGAGAGTGTGTGTGTGTGTGTGTGTGTGTGTATCAGTGTATGTTTTTCGTGGTAATATTTTGAAGGACTCATATACTTCCAAATTTTCTGACTATACATCACAGGGTCCCTTAAAAACACCACACACACACACACACACACACACACATACACACAGTCACACACACACACACAGACAGTCGCGTCACGTCATAATATTCCAGCGATGATCAGAACTGTACGGTCGGAGGCAGATAAAACGTGACAGGAAGAAGGTGACATAATTCTATACTGTACTGTACACTGGATATATTGTTTACATTCGTGTCTAGCCAGGCATCTCGAACCAACTTAGATAGGGATGATTTTGACCCTCCCTCTCTATAGAAAAAAAATATATATAAAAATATAAATAAAGTTAAATGTTAAAAGTTAAAATACTTGACTAACATAATGTCCTTAAATAACATAATTATAACCTTGTTTCCTATAAACGGTATAAGTATCATCTTCGTTGAATAATAATGAAAATTGGAAGTTAAATGAGTCCTTTAAATATTGCCACGAAACACCACCTATTTGGAAAGGGTTTGTTTCGTGGCATAGTCAGGAGGAATCAGAACCCTTCCAATTCACAAACACGATACATACATACAGGGTCCTTAAGGGGGTGTGGGAATAGGGGGACAGGCTTGGGGGGGTTGGGGGGTGCAGGAGTTGGGGGACAGGCTTGTTTTTTTTTTTTTTTTTTTTGGGGGGGGGGTTAGGGGGGTGCAGGAATAGGGAGACAGGCTTTCTACCAACCCCAAGCCTGTCCCCCTATTCCCGCACCCCCCCAGTCCCCCCCCAAGCCTGCCCCCTATTCCCACCCCCCCTTAATTAAAGTATCTATAAGTATCTATACAATAACACTAAAGGACAATACTTTCACTATAAGAGGAATGAATGCCTTAATTAATCTATAGTCTTTCAAACCTCATTATCTCTTTTACTCCTATTTCTAAACTGCTATGTCTAAACTGCTATGTCTAAACTGCTATTGCTAAACTGCTATGTCTAAACTGCTATTGCTAAACTGCTATGTCTAAACTGCTATGTCTAAACTTCTATGTCTAAACTGCTATGTCTAAACTTCTATGTCTAAACTGCTATTTCTAAACTGCTATTGCTAAACTGCTATTGCTAAACTGATATGTCTAAACTGATATGTCTAAACTGCTATGTCTAAACTGCTATGTCTAAACTGATATGTCTAAACTGCTATTTCTAAACAAATACTGCTAAACTTCTATGTCTAAACTGCTATAGCTAAACAAATATTGCTAAACCTTTATAACTACATGCCTTGATCACTACACATACACCAATACATGCAACTCTACAAAATCAATCAACAGCACGAGGCAAATTTTTTTTCAGGCCCAATGTTATGGAGATTTTAATGTTGATATGTCGTCCACCATCCATGTATGTATGTATGTATGTATGTATGTATGTATGTATGTATGTACCATGCCAAAAAAAAATGAAATGTGATAAGAGATAATAAATTTTCACTGTGAATTTCTATGACGCACGTGTATGTATCGACGAATTAATTAAGGAGGTCAATTTGGAGCAACTGAATCCTCCAAACTATTCCAAGCAACGGAACACCATTATTTTTGCTCTCCTGGTCCTGTTTCCTGGCATACTTTGGAGGAATCAAGGCACTCCAATGTAACAAAAGCGAATTACCACCTTTTAAGGGACCCTGTTGTGATGTAGTCTGAAAATTGGAGGTAAATGAGTCAGGTGGTTGTTTTGGGATGTGGTGGTATTTGTGCATGGTGTGTATAATGAACGTGATGCTGTCTGTGTGTGTGTGTGTGTGTTATAAGTTAATTTATCTAGTTGCACAGTGAGTCAGTTATGTAGTAGGAGAAGGTGATGGTGGTGGTGGTGAGCATCAACAAACACCTGGTACATTGAAGTGCCTTGATTCCTCCAAAGTATGCCAGAAAACAGGACCAGATGAACAAAAATAGTGGTGGCCTGCTGCTTGGAATAGTTAGGAGGAATAATTTGCTCCGGATTTTCCAACTGTATCCTCCTCCCCTTAAAGTGGACGGCAACATTGAACACAACTGGCCAAGGGTTTGTCGGATATTTTCCTCAACCTTGTCGTTCTGAAGGATCTCTTCCAACTGAGTCAACCATTTTTCTATTGTCACCTTTATGTCAATGATCTCTTCTATTTCCACTCATGGTTGTAAAAAGGGCCGACATTTCTCAAGGGAAATTTCGTTCTTTTAGGGGGGAGGTGTTATATGTTGTTACATGATTGTATTATTATATTCTAGTTTACCTTTCCAGGTTTGATGAGTTTTTAGCTCCGGCCTAAGCCGAGAGCTCTAGGTCTTATCGTAATTATTGTTCTTGTTCTTGTTGTTCTTCTTCTTGGGGCGACAACTTCTTGAAAGAGGTTCAACTGACTCACTCGCTCACTCATTCTTCTTGGGGCGACAACTTCTTAAAAGGGGTTCAACTCACTCACTCATTTCACTTGAATCATTAAGAGCCGGAGCTTTTGAAGGGTTTTCCTTCATGTTCTTGTTATTATTTGTTCCGCCATGTAACCTTTAAATAATAAACATATAAAATGACATTATCTGACTTGCCATTAAACCCACGTGAAGCCAACATCTTCACTAACATCTTGACTAGTATAACAATAACATGTAACAAGGGATATGATAATAAACTCATTCACTGTACTGGTTTCAACCCTTCCTATTCTATCACACCCTGTTTTGACCCTATACACACCATATATACACACCATATATACACACCATATATCCTAAGGCAAGTGGTGCTGAATGTAGTACAGGTGTATATCATCAAATTCCTACCACCAAAGTAACATAGTTTTTTTTTTTTTTTTTTGCTGTATAGAAGAAACAAGATGATGATGACAAGGGAAATAATAACAGTAATCATCACTGCAATAATCCCACATCACAGGCAAATCGACAGACTCACCAATTACCATCACCAGAGTAACAAGTTAATGGGCTAATTCACTTTTGTTACATTGGAGTGCCATGATTCCTCCAAAGTATACCAGGAAACAGCAGGACCTCCAGATGAACAAAAATATTGGTGGTTCTTTCTGTTATTGCTTGGAATAGTTTGGAGGAATCGGTTGCTCCAGATTTACCCACAGCAGAATCAGATGAACAAAAATAATGGTGGTTCTTTCTGTTGTTTCTTGGGATAGTTTGGAGGAATCGGTTGCTCCAGATTTATAATAAGTGACAGGTAATACCATGAAACGTTTCACCATTATTATCGTTACCTGGTGGTCGCGTGTTTACATTGACGGCCGGCCATGTTGTGACGTCACGAGATGGGAAAAAGGGAGCTCAGTATAGTAGGGGAGGGACTAGGGAGGGAGGGGAGGGACTAGGGAGGCGGGGGAACCGAACCGACGCAGCACAGTTACACCACTACCACCACCAACCACCACCAGTCTGGTTTACTGAGTGGTGAGGGCAGCAGCAGTAGGAGTTGACTATGAAGGAAGAAGAATGGATCACTTGACTGTCGTGATGCACAGGATTGCACTCATGGTAAGAATAAGATATCAATGATTTTCCACCTAGCATTGTTGATGTTTTGTTTTTTACTGAAATATAAATATACATCATTATGGTAATATGATGAACATAGTAACATTATCCTACTCATATTCCTGTTATGAATTACAGAGAACATTACATTACATTAGGATACACGCTAGACATCTTTATTTTCTTGTGTATGTGTAAACTACTTCTGCTGTTCTGATGTCACTTTCCCTGTGTGTGTTATACTGTACATGTGAAGGTGTATACGTTTGTGTTTGTGTGTATGTGTGTATATATGAGAGTGTGTGAGTAATGTGGGACAGGGTGACCATTACAGTGTTGGCTTAAGAGGTTAATTCACTTGTGTTACATTGGAGTGTCTTGATTCCTCCAAAGTATGCCAGGAAACGTGACCAGATGAACAAACATAATGGTGTTCTGATGCTTGGAATAGTTTGGAGGATTCAGCTGTTGTTCCAGATTTACCAACACAAACATTCCCCCTTAATTAATATTCCTGTGTCCAATTGTTTCTAGGTGGGATGGTTAGCGTTGGCTGGAACACTAATAACTACTGTGTGTTCTACTGCTACATCAACAAACCTCGCTGCTACTCCCCCTGGTGGTGGTTCAAAGTCCACCAACACGTCCACCACCAGTTCGTTGTATCGTCTGCATCTCCTACTTCCCAATACCTCGTCCAGTACCCAACCTCAAGCAGCCTTCCTCGAGCCATATAATAATGCGACGACCCCCTTGCCTGGTGATGAATTAGTGAGTGGTCGTATCCTTGGTGGTGGTGGTGGTGGTGAAGGTGGTAGAGTGTTCCTGAGTATTGACAGTGGTGGAGGTGGTGGTGGTGGTAGAGTGTTCCTGAATATTGACAGTGGTGGTGGTGAAGGAGGAGATGTAAGCGATCATTATAAAGACAGTAAGAATATTAGTCATGCTCATCCATTCCTTAAGCCTCAGCAGACACCCAGTAGTAGTGTTGATGCAAAGGAGGACAGTAAAAATGTATTGGATGAAAACAGTGGTGGGGGACCAAACAATCAGCCCTCTATGCTACCCAAAACGAGACAAATCACCCTCAACAACAACAACAACAACAACAGTCCAGTGGGAGGGAGTGACACGAGGGCTGCAGTGTCGATGGTGGAGAGTTTTGTGAGTGACATGGTGAAGAGGCCGAGTGATGAGCGTCCAGAATATGTCATGATTAACTCTCGCAATCCAATCATCATCCAGCAACTTGTGGAGGGCCTCACCCGTCGCTACGGCTCCACATCCGTCATCCACGATCAGAATGTCATCCAGGGTATCATTTCCAACAACAACAACAACCAACAACAACAGAACTCTGAGGTCATCCACGAGACATCCATGCCCCTAACAGCGTCAGACTATAATATGCCTGTTTTCCCCCACAAGCCACACTGGCAGGCAATGGACGTAACGGAAACGAGTGAGATGGATTATATTATTCGACAGCTGGCATCCTTAGGCCATGTGACCATCTCCACCGGAACTTTGATCAATAACACCTTGTCTGCCGAGTCCCAAGGTGCAAAAAATACCACTTCACCAGGAACAACTGACGATAATAATGTGGTGGTTGGAGATAAAGTCAATTTTGTTGGTGACGTAAGTAAAACGGGTAACAACACCAACAACAACACCAACAGTTATGTAAATGAATCTAACAACATCGATGCTGCTATAATAATTAACCCAGATAATCCTACGAAGAAATTTAATGTTAGCCGAAATGATGGTGGTGAGAGTTCTACCCTGAATCACCTTGAAGTAATATCATCACACCCGACAGATCTTCCCGCCCCACTTACCACCACCACCTCAGTTGATGCTCACGACGCCACGCCCTCACTACAGCAGCCTCCTCACCACCACCATGCGATCCAACACTCTCAGGGAACTCATCAGAATCTAGAACACGACGTAAGCGGGACGTGGGAAAGCGGAACTGGCGATAAAAACCAACTACAACAAGACCTTCTTGGAACCATCATATTATCGTCGTGGAAAAACACTTCTCAGGACACAAACAAATATGAAAATGGTCTTAATACCTCGACTCACAACAACAACAACAACAACAACAACAACAACACTAGAGTTTCATCCGGTGTGTACATAGATAATGTTTTCCACCGCACAGGGAGTTTGTCCAATAACTTATACAACACAAACAAAACTGAAAGTCAAATAGTAAAGACCAACCAATCAAAGCCTGATCTTGGGTACACCTCAAACTTACCCAACATAGTAACTAATTGGTCTACCCCTTCACTTCTCTATCACACGAAGCATCTCACAACGACCAACACTTCTTCCCAGACAAATGAAATGAAAACTGGGGCAATTCATGCATCAGACAACTCTACGGTGTCAAAAATCTTTTCTATCTCGACCCCCTCATATACTGTCAGGGTCGGTGATGGTGGGGTTTCCAGTTCCAGTTCCACAGACAATGGACTGAACACTTTGGTAGGAGTGTCAGTTGCACCGGAAAAGGGTACGGGAGTGTCAGGTGAAGAGGCAGGGGTCACGGTTGAAGAAACAAAAATGGCAGGTACCTACAATGAAGACTATTACGAGGAAATTGATGGAGAAATGGTGCTGAGTCCAACCAAGTTCATGCGGAGGACAGGTCCAGGAGATTTTGATGACGACTATTATTATCAAGAAGAGGATGAGTCTAAATCAGCGGGAGAACATGTTGTAGGGAGAGAACCAGAGAAGAGTAGCCCTGCTCAAGCTGAGAAACAAATGACCAAATATTATGAAAGTCGACCACCTGGAGAAGTAGCAGAATATGGCCACGTGGAAGAGCATATAAGAGAAAATAGGCCGATAAAAGTACATGTTGTGAAGGATGGGCAGGTAGGAGGACATACAGCAGAAGGAACCGTGATAATCCCTGCACAAAACAGTAGGCCAATGAGAGTGAAGGTAGATGGAACACAGGCTGCTGGAATAAGTGTACTTCACCACACAACCTCAGATAATGAAATAAGGACACAAGATGGTGAAGTGAGAAGAGATGGCCAGATTGGAGAAGGCGAAAGGTGGACGGAAATTGAGAGTGTGGGAGGTAGTGAAGGATGGACAAAAGAGATTGAAGAAAATCTTGAGAAAACAGAAAAGGGCCACATCACACATCGCCAACCCCACGACCCCGCCTATTATCGCCAGAGCGGACCCTCCTTTCTCTCCACACCCCAGAGTTTCTTCCCTACACGCCCCGCTACTCAGCCCACACGTCCTCCCCAGCCTCGACCCCAACTAACCCTAGAACAACAGGCAATTATTTCACGCCTACCAGTGGGGACCCAGCACGTGGTGTCAACAATAGTACAGGCCATGCAAGCTACAACTGTTCCCCCTGCTACTCCTACTCTTGGCCCTCCAGCTGCCCCTGTCCCCTTTCCTGCCCCTTATTATCCTGCCTTCCCTCACTATGCATTTTATCCACCTCTCTCATACCAATACACTGGGGACCCTCACACTACACACAGCCAAGGTACACACAACCATGGTATACAGAATCATGGTGCACATAATCATGATACTCATGGCAGTGTAGGACACGATCACAGTACACACAATCATAATGTAATCAGTCATGGTCTACACAGTACACAGAGTATCTCAAAAGTAACAACAGACAATACCACAACACAGGTTGCCAGCACTACTCCACCCCAGACCGAGGTAGCTACACTGGACCCGGGTGCTGGGCCATCAAGGCTAGGGGTAGCGGCCAGCCCTGGGATTGTGGAACAAGTAGGGGTCAACCGCCAAGGCACTCCAGCCCAGAGTGGCGTACAACCAGACAGAAACCAAGGGATTTTGGATCTCCGGCAGGACCTACACCAGATGGGTCACGGCCGCCCTGTTCCACCACGTGTGACTCAGTACCGCCCCCCTCAGCAGGCACCAATGCACATGGATGCACCTGTGTTGAATGTGGTGGTCCCTCAGGTTGCCTCAGCACCTGCTCCACCACAACAGGAAGAAGGTTCACTTATAGATCTGCTGGATACTGGTGGTAATGAAGAAGAAGAGGCGTCCCCATCTAATGATAACACTGACAGTATGGACAGAGAGGAAGTGAATTCTCTCCTTCAGTCACTATTCTCTTCTCCTACACTGCTCCTGCTGGGAATAGTGTTTGCAACTAGTGCTGCCTACATGGCCATCACCATGGAAGAGCAGGCTGCCCAACAACGCTTCCAACAGGCTCAGTTGGCTGCAGCATTTGGTGGTCTGCCCTTCTCTCAGCCTGGCCGCAGACGTCGTGATACTATAAGTCATTGGTACTACTCTTCTGTCGTACCTCACCATGAGATCATTATAAACCATCGACTGCAGTAACAAATGCTGTTCCTGGCGTCTGGGTTTCTTTGCATCTATACTAAAATTTTCCTCAAACACACTGGAGGAGTGAGTGTTTGTGGTGTTATTGTGGCACCATCCATGTAAGATAGATCTCACTTGTACAATATACGTAGAATGTATGGTGACTTTAGTGGTATTGGACCTTGTAGTATGGGAAACCTACCTCTACTATAACAGTCTCCAGAGAAAGATCTTGGAGAAGTTAATGTGTTGTTTAACTCATATGTTCGTGTTTGGATAAATGACGTAACTATTGGTGGCTTAAAATTCTCATATAATAATGTTTATAGAGATTAATATTTAATGTTAGCTTTTTGTGCAATAAGAGAACCGTGATGTGTTATATTTCTAACTTTATAAGAGGATGAGGGAAAATACTTGTTTATGAAGCTACAAAGACTCTGTGTATAATTATATGTTGACATAAACAATATCTTACATTTTTACACGAGCATGACTTTTCTATAGTTTACATACACATGCTAATGTCATATTGTATAACAAAATATCTGAAATGTGTTATTGGTACAAATTCTGACTCATATTATGAATAAGTTGGTTGTTCAGTTGCATTGTAATGTTGGGCATTAATAAATATTAGTGTTTATTGCTTTGACATTTTATACGAACCACCTGAAACAAGAGGGTACACCTGCTGACTACACACACACACACACACACAAAGTGACTGTTTGAAAGAAGACCAACTGAAACTAGGGATTCTGTAGGGTCCTGTCCACTAAATATCAAAAGTCCTGTTTCCTTTCCTGTTTGTTAATCCAGCGTTGATATGGTCAGTACTACTGCATAAAGGTTTGGACACCACTTCGGACCCGAGTCACTCCCTTTTAGTTTGTAACAGGCAACCTTTATGTATACTAGACCATAAGCCAAGACTGCGCACGGTACGATATTTTTTCCTTCCCAGCGGTAGCAGCGTGGAATCTAAATAAACCGAGTGGGTTGCCAGGCGTACGATCAAAGTGAAGTATGTATAATTAAGTAATTAGAGGAGTGTTTTTTGTGACGAAAATGTCCTCTGTCCCCCCTCACTGTCACACACTTTCCGTGTGTGAATTCCTGGCACTGTAGGTGGTCACATGACAATTTGTATAGCATGACAGACAAAAAGAGTCTTCATTTAGATATATACAAGCACTGGCTTCGCCAATATAGTGAAGATGTTCGTGTATGGTGAGTAGTGAAGATGTCTTGTGGCCGCCACAGTATACATTGGCGTCCTCGCTACCTACCACCCACATCTTAACTACCACCCACCCATATATTTATTGACATCTTCACTACCTACCTACCACCCACATCTTACCTACCTACCTACCACCCACATCTTAACTCCCACCCACCCATATAATTATTGACATCTTAACTACCACCCACCCACCCACATATTACCTACCTACCACCCACATTTTACCTACCTACCTCTCTGCCAAATATAAAGGGCAATGTCTCTTGTATCTCTGGGGAGTAGTGAAGATGAAACATTTTATAGTAAAATCGTTAAAAATTGAAAAAAAAAAATGAAAAATGAAAAATGAGCGTTTTTGAAAGTTTGGAACAGCTGACTATTTGCCATTAACCCCTAGTGAGGATAACATTTTCACTACCAGTTACACTATACCATCCTTCCTGACACAGTACTCCCAATATAATGTGAGTTATGTCAACCTTATCGCTCTGGTAATATCTGTACATTTATCTGATAACGTTTACCAGTAGCCTAGAGGTTAACGGTTGTACACTACTAAGCTATTAGATTATCTTATGCATGCACTATAAGGGTTTTCATGCAGAACTTTCAGTGCTGTATGATGAATAACTAATTTAATTTTTACATATTCATACATGTGTGACGTGACTTTGGTACATCAAGCAGTCCTTGTATAATTATCAAGGACGAGTGAAAGGTTACTAACTTAGATATATTAATTTTTTTTATAACCTGTTGTTTATACCTCTCAAATACGCCTGCTGCTTCCTTGTTGACGTCACATCATATGGATTGGTTAGTAATGCAAGGAAATGTCTAATTTCACGTGTTATTAATGTTGGGTAGTCATGAGTCATGACTCACAGTAGGCTGACTATGACGTCATGGTTCGTGTTCTCGTCATAACTCTGCCGTTATCTGCACCGTTGGTGTAAAAGTAAATAAATACCAGATTTTAGAATAAAAAGCACATCAATAATAATATGAAGTGTTTTGGATACATATTCACTTTTACAAACTTAGTGTTACATGAAAAACGTCATTACCTCTTTTGACATTTCGGTGATTATATCACAAATAACTTCACATTATATGATATATAAGCAAATTTGTGTGATTTTCATATTTTTTTATTTTCAAAAATAGGTGTTATTGAAAACATTATGTAATATATTGTATTTAATGAAGGACTTTATACTTGGCTCTAACGTCACACACACGGTGAAGATAACAATAAGCAAGAGTTTGTTTGGGTCATCACTGGACGGTGCATTCACTGCCAATTATTATTGCTCTCTCTTGTTACTTTTACAGCCAGTGAACTACAAATATGAGTATTTTTGGGAAGATATTCGGTGGTGGTAAGGGTGATAAGCCTCCCACTACTGGAGAAGCCATCCAGAAGCTGAGGGACACAGAGGAGATGCTAATCAAAAAGCAAGATTTTCTCGAAAAGAAAATCCAACAGGAAATTGGTATTGCCAGGCAGAATGGAACCAAAAACAAGAGAGGTGAGGTACACACTAGAATCTTATATTTGTTGAGTGTAAGATAGGGAAATAATAATATAAATACCATAAAGGGGGCCAGTGATGATAAAAAAACAAACAAAAAAAGTAGTACTGAACGGCAGAAAACTCCATAAATACCAACATAAATACGGTACATTGAACAGTCAGAGGTGTATTTATTATTATATATTACTATTTATTTTGCATTTTCAAGGACACAGCAACATTCCACTTCCTGAATTATGATAATAATAGAAATAAAAATTGTGTGTTATTATTATTGTTGTTAGATTGAGACCTTATTTCTCGTAGTTTGGCATTGATTAATTCTGCATGTTGTTAATTAGTGAGTGGGTAAAAGATGTTCAAAAATAATGATAATGTGCTGTAACTTTAATTCTTTTGTTTGTTGTCTTCCTGTAAATTAATAATGTCCCGTAGCCTCGCCCTAAGTTCGGTTAGTTTCATCTAAGGGGGTTTGTATAGTTAGATGGGTACTAAAGCTGGTTTGTATGGTAGTTTAGGTCGGATTCGGCTAAGGTTTCAGGTTCAATTTGATATTTCGTGTTTTTATCCTTTGTCTTGAGAGGGACCATATTGGCTGGAACAACACGGGTCATTTGGTGTTATCTCTTAGTTTTTACTCATAGTTTTCTTTGTTCACTTAAGTTTTGATAATTGAATTGTGAGAAAATGATCATTCGAGTTAACCCATTTGAGAACTAGAAATCTATGATGTTATTGGATTAGATATGATTTGATTAAAGGTTATTTCCTTTCACTATTACCGGTATGGTCCAAAATAAAAGGAACAACAAGTAATATGTAAAAGAAAAAGGAAAATATGAAAACTAACATACTGTAGATATGCCTATATCTCTTTTACTCATCAATGGAATTTTTATCAGAAATATAATATATTGCATTTCTGCACTCATTAAAACTGGTTTTATTATTGTATGGGAGAAGTTCATTGGATATGGAAGGTTCCCTGGATACATAGTTGACTAGGTTTGTTGATTTTGCACAATGGAAAAAATGCCCTCAGATGGTTGTTTAGTGTTTATAGATAATAACAGTCATTAAGTATTAGTTCAGATGATGATAGAGCAAAGTGCCGTGTATTAAAACTGAAAATTGGTTCATGGGAGTCAATTTAGAAATGTGTTTGTGTTATGAGTTACAGGATATTACATGTACAATGCTGTATATAGGTCGGCAATAGGATATTAGGGTACCCTTCCTCTTTTCCATGCAGCTCCATTTAAGTACTGTAACTGTAGCTGAAAATAGCTTGTAAATTGAGCACATATTCGTAGAACCTTTTAATTTTGGAATAACTTACCCAGTCACCTCATACGGTGTGGGTATTTCTTCCTGAAATGCCATACTGGTGTATATCCTGATGATTATGGTAGAAAAGTAGGAGTTTGGTACAAGGCTTCACTGGTAGGTATAAAGGGATGGATATTGATGCCCCAATGGATGCCTTCGCCACTAACCTAGCATCACTAACTTGCATGCCCCTGGTGGTACCTCCTGCGGCTGATCCCTGCCTCGGCCACTGTCCTCATACTCATCAGAAGGTTGGCATTGGTCCTCATAAGTACTATATAGCACTGTCTCTTGCCACAGTCTTGACCACCTCACGTCATTTTTTATGATCTGCATAAATGTCTTAATTAATATGCAATATTATTATTATGTATTATTTGTAATATAATGTTTAGTTATTTATGGTTTTGTAGACCAGTATCATTGTAACGTAATTTTTATTTCTTCAGAGCAGTATGTGTGTCAGTCTTAAGATACAGTGTATACTTAAAATTACAGTATCGGTAGATGAACATAAGATTGTACAGTATAATTCTGATGCCAGCTGGGAGATGAGTGCACAAATACATAACAAAGTACTATAATTAGCTCATTTTTACCTGGTAACTTAGCTTAACTTGACGACTCTTTGTTGTATTTCTAGTAAACATTTTGGCAATCGTACCATACCCGGTACTATAATTTGTGCATTGTCTGTTCATTCATAATTTTGTCTGAAATTTTCTTGGAGACAACCTTGGTTGTTGGGCGGGAAGTTGATACATTCACATAATGGAATTATTTGAGGAATATAATGTTTCCTGATTTACAAATGTTATTATCAGTTAGCAGGCAGGGAGGCATTTACTGTTGGGCAATCCCATGGATAGTGATGTGACATCATTCGAATGCCGTTCTAGCTGCAGCTTCCTACTCTATTAGTTAAATATTATTGAACAGTAAAGTGAAGGCAGGATTTGGTAACACAGTGAAGTACCGGTACTAGAATTTGTTTGTGATTTAGTCATGTAGATCATATACTGTACAGTATATATACTGTAGTTGTGGTGATGATAGTCATGACAGAACATAGAGCATTTGTTGATGATGATAGTGATAATTACATTAATGTAGAATAATGGATTGTATATGTGATGATAGTCATAGGATACAGTATGTTGTGGTGGTAGTAAGGATGGTGCTCACAATCACTCAGTCCATATCAAGCAATAAAAGAATGTGATTGAATGGCAGTGTAAGAACACGGTGCTGTACCGGTATCTAACTTTCTTAACATGTTACACTTTGCACACCAACTGAATATGTAATTTGATTATTTTACCTGGTAAAGACTGTGGAAAGGAAGTGAGGGTTTTTTGTGGCAGTAGAGTTGTTTTATTATTATTTTAAGTATACTGTATTGGCATGGGGATGTGTGAATGGGGAGTTAGACCAGAGGTTGTTTGTGTGTACTTTCTGCTGAACAGTTTAAATTGTCTGTGACTGTCATTGATTGTTTCGTATTAGTGTAGATACACGAACCTCTCACACCTTAGGAATAGAAATACTCATTAAACTGATAATGGTTCCTTAAAAGATGTCAGCAGTAAAAACTTTCAACCCACCCTTGAAGAACCAGATTTGAACAATCACATTACAACTCTGTAGGCTATTGGACATTACTATACAAAATACAGGCTGGTAGAGGAATACTGCAAGACTAAAGAAGCTGCCAGAAAAAATATAAATATAAAATAATTAATTAGTGAAAAGATTTTGACGTATGATCTCATCACTCATTCAGCTTCCCTTAGCCTAGTTATCATGTAGTGGAAATATTGTGTAGCCTCGGATTATTAAAGAATTTCCCAAGACGAAGGATTTTTAGAGAATAAAATTTATTCAGAAGGGTGCTGTCGTTGTATTTTTATTAGGCTTGTCTCCATTCCACCACGGGAAGTTGTGTGAGCAGGATTTGAAAATGAATATTGTTAGTCTAGTTATCACAGAACAATACTGTATTCTGGTGCTGTATGTTATTCATTCTGTCATACAAAATGTGAGGCATATAGTTTTAGAAACCCATCTTTAGTGACTGTACAGTGATATGCATGATCCCCAGTTGTTATAGTGCTCCTTTTTACTTTACACTTCTTTAATGCTCTCAATACACTGTACAGAAGTTCAATATTGTACAGCCAGCTCATCTATAACTGTGTCACAAAACCAATACACATGTTTAGTTACTTTTACCTGTTTTTGCATGGTTAAGTAAAAATTTACACTACTGCATTTTGTAGGGCTGCAATGACTACTCTGATTAAGAGGAGTAAGATTTGGTCAGCTAACTGAAGACTGCTAATGACTTCAGACCATCCCACAAACATTTCCCATACTGAGTTGACCTGTTCCTTGGTATAGTTTTGGAGGAATCTGTAACCATCACTTCACAGACAGACCTTTGCTCCTTAATCAGTTGCCCTGTTGGTTAAAAAAGCTACTAAGTTTTCTCCATATATTTAATGACTTGCATTGATGCAGTAACTCGGAAATCATGACTTGTGGAAGCGTTTTTTTTTTTGTTTTTTTTTCAGTAAAAATGTGAGAATACTAATACCTGTACAGTACTGTAATAGAAACACATTTGAACATCAGATTAGGTTGTCCATATTACAAAAGAATGGCAAATTACTATTTTATGAAATAGATATACTGTATATTGTACACATACCGTACCGGTACAGTACTGTAATTGTATGTACCGCCCCGGACAGATATCTCTGGACTAGATTTCATTGTATAAAGTAAAATGTGCTCTGAGTGGCCCTATGGTCAAGCTGCGGTTCGAGATAAGGGAATCTTTTGTCAGTTTCTGTCTAGCTTTGACTCTCAGAGTTGTAAGGCAAGAATGTCTAGGTTTGAATCGTGCTCCGGTTTCACCATACAGTATTTCGTTTTGTCTGTTTGATTTTATGTGAATAGTAAATATCATCTTCCATTTCTCATAATATATATATATTTATTCTTTATATGACATTTTCCTTTGTAGAGCTGGCATTGTAATCCCCTAATCTCATTGCTGATAGGAAAAATTAAAAAGTTTGTTACTTAATGTAACACTGGACTGGGCTCAGCCAATCAAGATCCCAGTTTCATTCACCATAGGGTCACTCAGGGTGCATTTTACTTTATACGGTACCATGAAATCTAGTCCAGAAATATCTGTCTGGGGCAGTACATTATAATCAACATGTATTATGGTAAATATATTTGTGTGAAAAGTTCTTGAAACATGGTGCTTAATTTCTTTCAGTACTGATGGTTGTTTATATTTAATTAGTCAATAATATAATTTATACATATTGTGCTAATTTATTTCTAGTACCAGTATGAAATATTTCTTATTTTTTATTTCAGTTTAGAACTTCAGATGGCTGGTGATTTTTTTTTTCCTGGCAAAAATGCACTGATTCCCTTCTAAGTAATGTGACCTTAAAAATGTGCATCACATACTATCCAGTGTTTATAAATTGCAGATCAGTACAGCTGTACCTAATTGGGTAAATTTTTGGTGATTGCATTATATTTACTGAAAAAGTCAAGAAATTTAATTCGGAATCCGGAACTTTTGTTTGCCACATAAGAAAGTTTTTTATGTGATTTAAGGGCACCTTAAATGATGTCAGTAGATAGAGGCTGCTTGATCCATCCATATTGTGCCAAGAAATAAGCTTCCTCACCTTAAGGTGATCTGTTTTGTGGCAGGGTTTGGAGTACACTGTAATCAGTTCCCACTAACTTGCAAACATCTTATCACCTTTAAAATTATACACTGCATACTCTTGGTGGACAGGTAAATGTTGGAGGCTGCAATGGTCTTATATGTTAAATATACTGTGCTTGGTATTTTGGGGTGATGTTGGGCATATATAGTATATTATAACTGGTTTGAATTATATCTACCGTACTACAACTGTACTGTTTAATGTCTTTTGCATTTTTGCTCTAACAGAGACTTTTTGGGTGGAAGATAGCTGTACTAATGTTACCAGGTCAAGCATGTTATTTTTCAATTACGGTACCTTGTTATTATAGACTTACCTGTTACAAAATATTGAACCAGTACCAGATGGTTTGATATGATATAATGTATTGTAATAGTAAAACCTCATTATAGTCTGCTGAGTAACAGAGTTTTCTTCAAGTGATTGCTTTGAAACTCTAAAGTTATTGTATGCAAGAATGTCACTAAAACAGTCTGTTTTTATTCTATACAGTACAGAATATAGTACTGAACTGTATATGTTTTTTTTAGTTTAAATGTGAATATTGATGGAACCTTCCAGTCCTGATGTTGCCCTGATGTATTCCAAATAACCTTTAGGTTGGAGGATACAGTATATGAAATTATATTTTCCTTCCCTTAGTGGCCTTGCAAGCCCTGAAACGGAAGAAGAGGTACGATAAGCAGCTACAGCAGATTGATGGCACACTGAGCACCATAGAGATGCAGCGAGAGGCCCTGGAGTCAGCTAACACCAACACTAATGTTCTGCAGACAATGGGAGAGGCAGCCAAGGCACTCAAGTTTGCCCACAAGGAATTGTGAGTTGATTTTAGAAGTATTTTTTATATCGTATTCATATTTATATTTCCTATTTAAGATTTATTGATTATTGCTCTTGAACATTGTAGGAAAAAGACAGATTAGTTGAATTTGTTGTGGTACTAAAGGAATTACCCATAATCTTGTAAGCTAACTTTAGTAAATGATCTAAGAGGTTCATCATTGGTGTCCACATTTTGGGTAGCAAAAATATGGTCTTGGTGTTGCATATTCCACACTTCCATACCATGACATGTGTAAAATGCAAATCAGTGTTTAATATTGACCTTGTACGGTACTGTATATTAAATTTCAGGGCACATCACACTTTCTTAAATGGGGATAGCCCTAGTAGAAGAGTCCTACAGTTAGTTATTTTTACACGCGATTCCTCTCATTTCTGTCCCCATTCCAACCCTGTCATTTATGCAGTACTGTACTGCCTATGATTTAATATAAAGTATAATGCAGCAGTTTATAACTTCCTGACAAGAATTGTCAGAAAATTTTCCATTGTACTTGTATTGATAGGAACTTAGGTAACTGACTGATGGGACAATCAGGCTCACAGGTATGCCCTTTCCCCTTCTCACCTCCAGGGACGTAGACAAAGTGCACGACATGATGGATGACATTGCTGAGCAGCAAGAGGTGGCACGAGAGATCTCAGATGCTATCTCCAACCCTGTTGCGTTTGGGGATGACGTGGATGAAGTGAGTATCTTTTTAAGAATTTTCTAGGGTGCAGAAGAGTCTCCAGTTCTCATTCTTGTAACACTCCCTCCTTGCTTGGTCAAAACCCTCCCCCTACCACTCATGTCCTCTTCCACACTGTGGGGTGTACAGTTGGTGGCAAAAGTTGTTGCCTCACTCAGTGCTTTTTGAAGGATAACGTAAAGGTTAATAATTGAACCAACATATTCACAATACAAAAATGCAATATCTGAGGAAAATTAATATAAGTGTTTTTTTTTATATAGTTTACAAGCCTGTGAAGCTTATATTTCCATACTGTACTTCTTGACTTGGCAGATGTGGCTATAGGACTTTTGTCGCTGACTGTACAGTACTGTAATTTTTACAAGTGGTGCATTATTCTGATTTACACATGTAAAATATATTACTCTGTACAGTACTTACACGATTCATTTAGTGGCATTTAAAAATAACTACTGCACTGATTCTTTAAGAATTGCAAGATGCTATAATACTATTATTGATATTTATGTAAAACCTGGTATACTTTTCACTTATATATAGTAAGTATTTCTTATCCTCAACTATCTTGTTTTTTTCTTCCACTTATTCATTTCTTTTGTTACATGAAGGACGAGCTCCTTCAAGAACTGGAAGAGCTGGAGCAGGAGGAACTGGACGAGAAACTGCTGAGCACCAACGAGAATGTGGGTGAGCTCCCCGATGTCCCCAGCTCTGTGCCCGCCCAACCTGCTCGCTCAAAGAGGAAGGAAGAGGAGGAAGAGGATGATCTGGCAGTGCTTGCAGCTTGGGCATCATAAACCATGGTGAGCAGACTCAGTTTTTTGCATTAATTAAAATCAATTGCCTTCTGATTTTTCTGACGGATAAGCCTTGTATGCAATTTGATGATTGTGATATATTCAATTTCCCTGTAGTTCTGAGCATATTTCATGTCCAGCATCCATCAACTAGTTTTACTTAGCTTAATACATTCATGGCCGTTGGGTGGTATGCTACAATGTGGGCTATACATCGCTTTTTATGTAATTTGTTTAGACATGTACTATTGGCCACAAGAATTTGTACACTTGCTGTTGTTTTCAAGGGTTCCCAACATATGGGAAATGTAAGACTACATAACTGGAATACAACATTATTATTGGGTTTGTTTTGCAATCACAGAGTCACATGGTAGATCATTCATTGCAGTACTTCCTGAATAATTACATATCTTTCCATATAGAGTACTGTATGTAAGAATTCATGCACCCAACTGTACAGTATGTGTATATTGCAGAGAAACCAATGCTGTTCCCATGCAATAAACTGTAATTTTCTCTATGAACTTATGGAAAAATCTGATGTTAATCAGAAAGATCAGGCAGGGGAAGAGAAGTACCACCCTTGCCAGAACAGGGCAAGCTGTACTATGGAACATTATAATACTAACATTACAAGTGTCACCCCGGTGTGAGGCATTGGAAGTATGGATAGTTGGATAGATATTGTTAACAGTATGCAAATACTGTCAAATGTATTGGACATGACCAATACTGTAGATTGTTCAGTAACTGTTCTGCAGTACAAATCCTTTTGTCTTGCAATATGAATGGTATTGAAAAAGCAGATGGTGTGGCTAATATCCTGCTCTCATAAACAAAATTATTATGATTGATGCCCCCACATGGGGATAATGATCATGTATATTTCAAACACATTTTTTTATATTTCAGGTGATGCTAAGCAGATTTTGATTTCTTCGACGTTTTGTTGACCCTTCCCTCCATCACTGACTGTCACACCACATCCTGAGCAGCATCAGCAGTAGCAGCCATGGAGTAGACCCACGTTGTTCTGGCTTCAATTGCTGAAAATTATATTATTGGGGTACCTCACTGACAAGCAGCAAGTAGGCCCCCAGCATGTATTGGAGTGAGTTTTGAACTATCTGTGGTATGTAATGTAGATATAGATAGATGAAGATCCCCCAAAAGCAATTCTATTTTGCATTTTGCCATTTGCATTTTGTAGGGGTGTTCATGGAAACTGAATTACATAAAAACATTTATTTCAAGTAATTTTCATCTCTTTAGCCACTTAAGTGTCCTCACTACACCACATAAATTGTCACAAACTTGTTTTTAAGTTATAGAGGGCTTACAAGAACAATATATACAATGGTACTGAAACTTTAAAAATCTGGATAGATGAAGAGCAACTATTTCAAGTTATACAGCCAGTGTTTTGATATTAGTGCAGTGTACTGGTGTAACTTGTAAATCTGTTTTCCTAACTAATGATGTAGTGGCCGTGATGGTTAGTGTGACAGGTGCTTAGAGGGGCTGTGCCTTATGTAAACAATAAAGTGTCTGTTATACTGACCATTGCAGCCACCACATTGTGATGACAATGTACAGGTAGACTGACAAATTCCCTTTTAAACCATGTGTTTTCACTTTTTTAATGGGTAAAGAAGCCTCACCTATATTTTGTTATTGGCTCCTACAAGGTACAGTCTCCAAAAAAAGTTCCGTTACCATCCCTACATTAATTATATCATCGGAAAGCGTGGTAGGATTGGTACTCCGCTGACTGGACAGCTGTGCCTTTTGTCATCCGAGACGGCTGACTTCATTGCCCCTCTGATAATATGTGGGCTGCAGCAGTGATAGCCCTTTTATATCACAACTTTAGCTTATTTTAAACTAAAGTCGGTGTGTTCAAGAACTATTATTATTTAGCTATTCATTATTAAACATAAGGAAATACATTTGAGTATTTTAGAACAAGAATAATCGTAAAATACCAAGAAAAAGTTGTACTGGCTGAAAGATCGTCATTCCTACTTGCCTGTCCATTAGACACTGACGGGCACGGAGGGTAACTGAGGTATATATGACACTCGCGTCACACCTGACTCGCCAGTCAAGCGTACCATCATTACATCACACTGTTAAAAGGATGGTAACAAAACTTTTTTTTTGCTGACTGTACACTATCAAGGAAACGATTAATTGACTGAAGTCTACATATGTATAGTGATGAACATTTCTGCCTTATGCATTTTTCTTTGGCTAACCTCAGGATTGTGCTTGCAGGTGGGAAAACTACTCTTACTCAAGCAATTATGTTTTTATTTTATGCTGGTGTTACATGAATTGAGTACCTCGTGCTGAGTGATTTAGCACCATCCCCTAATATTAAAAAAGGAAGGAAGGTCCTATATTGAATAATTTAATGAGAATATTGCTATCACTGTTTAAATGTTTTTCTGTTTTAAGCCAGTTAGCTAAATATGTTTTCAAGGAAGAGAAAAGAGCTTAATTTTCAGGTAGAAAGTAACCAGTACTTGGTATACATAATCTCTAAGCACCACATGTCTAATTCGTCCTGCTGCATTGTGTGTCTGTAAAATTATAAGTACTTCCCTAATTATCAGCCCTGACTAATCCCAGATGAGTTGTCCACAGTGAAGCAGTTGTAAAGTGTGGAGTGCACATATATTCCACAATAATGAGATGTGAGAGGTGGCACGATGTCTTCTGTCTGAACGTGTGAGAAACAGTGAGCAATTGACTTGCCAAATATTCCAGAGATGTTCAATCCTTAAAAATACTGTATATCCATGTAAAGAGTAAGAGGGGGTCAATTTGAAGTTTCAACATAATCTTTCCCATTATGTGTTGAAAATTTTCATCCACATGTAACTTTTTTATCCATAATGTGATTGAACATCTTGAGAATGTGGCTTTTCTATTATGAATGAATGAATATATATATATATACTATACAGTTTATCCTGAGATACCTAAGGCTATGCTTATCATAATTATTTGTATCAAAAAATAAATGTGCACTTATGCAAGTCTAGATGGGATGTTTCTTTTATAAAAAAAAGAATTATTCTTTATATTCTATTACTGAATGTTTTTTTGGATGAACACAAGGTAAAAGAAGCTGTGAAAAAATTAAATGGTGGTGGTGCGATATAATGAAAGAAAGTGTGGACTGGGAGGGTATAAAACAAAAGAACTTGTTGATGAAAAGCAGATGTGTATGTTAGGGCTGGCTATCTAGTTTTAACTTGACTGGTCATAGAAAGGCTTCTTTTTACCAAGGCTAGTTGAAGGACCTTGAAAATGGATGCAAAATCTTGGAGGGTAGCTGAGAATTTGGGCTTGAAAGAGGGAATGAATGTAAGTGTGACCCATTTCACTGGGTATTCTGTCTGTTATTCCTGATTTCATTCGTCCATCCCTGTCTCTGCACTTATGAGAAAGTGAAATGGGGTATTAATGATACTCCTGGATGAATTTCATGCTAGCTTGCTTATGTGTACTGCAAATTCTTTTTCTCTATTGTATATTAATGATTTTATCAGGACCACCAAATCCTACCTATAAAATACAGTATCTGTATTTGATATGAATAAAGTGTTATTTCCCATGGTTGTATAAATTGGCCTGATTTATCTCGTAACAAAATAAGTGAATAATGTAAGTTTTCTCGTGTCAGAAATATTATGAATATGCATATCATACATGTCGTATACAGAAATGGTAACATTAACACATATCCTTAAGGTATGATGGTGTATACACATGATTCATTAGAGCCCCTTGATGGCTCCAAAGTAAACTATGAAACAAGAGCAGATTAAAATAATAATAATGGTCACCTGTAGTTTGGAGGAATCATGCAGTTGCTTCAGATTTACCAACACTGCACTTCCCCCTTAAGTAGTAAAAAAAATTGAGGTAAATGGGTAGCTCAAATATTGCCACGAAACACACACACACCTACTGTAAATGGATGGAGCGTGTTTCGTGGCACAGTCAGGAGGAGGAATCAGGAGCCTCCAATTTACATACACGATCACAGGATCCTTCCTTAATTAATGACACCAACCAAGGAAAGTCCCTGAGTACTGATAGTGTGGTTTCATGGTAATATATGTGTGTAGTTAGTTGGTTAGTACTGGAAGTGTGACATCATAATAACACTACTGTACTCTATATCCTTCAGCTTATTATGACATTATAGTACCAGAGAGAAAGAAAAGGTGTTAGGGAGAGAGAGATGGGGGTTAGGAAGAGAGAAAGGAAGGGTGCTAGGAAGAGAGAAAGTGTTAGGAAGAGAGAAGGGAGTTAGAAAGAGAAAGAAAGGGGTTAGAAAGAGAAAGAAGGGGGTTAGAAAGAGAAAGAAGGAGTTAGAAAGAGACAAAGAAAGGGTGGTAGGGAGAGAGACAAAGGGTGTTAGGAAGAGAGAAAGGGTAGTGAGCGAGGGAGGAGAGACAGTTATGACACGTACGAATGGGATGGAGGGTGGAAAAAGGGAGAGTGGGAAAGAACTAAAAGGGGGGCGATAAAACCTTGAAAATAATTACCGGACTTCTCTCTAATTATTACGTTGAGGAGCTAAGGAGTGAAAAGCGTACAGTATAGAATATATTATAGTATATAGTATAGACGTCAGGGTCACTGCAAATGAAAACAAATAACTGAGAATTATGAACATTACTGCAAAAAAAAAAAAAAAAAAACTGCAATACCACCCCCACCACAAAAAAAAAAAAAAAAATCAAACATGTCATCAATGCAAAAAAAAAAAAAAAAAAAAAAAAAATAACCACAAACAGCAGAGGAAGTCAGTAACACATGTCATCAATGTAATCATAATAATAATATAGATCAGTAACAGAGGTCATCAATGAAGAGAAAAAAAAAAAAAAAAGTATGAGAGAGAGAGAGATCTACCAAACATCTGCCCTTTATAGCCAGCCATGAGGACGTGGTTTTCCCTTTCTTCCCTTTACCTAAACCACCCCAATGTACTGTCACACTCTCAAATCCTCTCACTCACATACACACACACACACACACACACACACACACACATTCTCTCTCTCTCTCTCTCTCTCTCTCTCTCTCTCTCTCTCTCTCTCTCTCTCTCTCTCTCTCTCTCTCTCTCTCTCTCTCTCTCTCTCTCTCCATGCAGTACATCACACCTATGTATATATACTTCTGATTATCAACACACTTGTTTCACATATAATTATACAGAACAGATAACATTTCTCTACTTCTCTCTCATCAATATTCCTACCTCGCATACTACTACACATTTCTCCATCACCACTGCATCCTTAATAAATCCTTTCTTAATCCCTCATCTCCTCTTCACGTAACCGCATCCCTATCCTTCAACATCATTATAATAATAATAATAATAATAATAATAATAATAACACTCCTACCTTACATACGCACTTCATCCCCTCTCCCTTCTTTACTATACTCCCCCCCTCTCCCTCCTTCAATTCCCTTATCATACTCTTTCTTTTATAAAAAAAAGAATTATTCTTTATATTCTATTACTGCACCCTTTCTCCCTCCCTCAGCATAGTACGAAGGAATTATTACTACTCCAATTCGTCAGTAAAATCCTATTGTAACCACGTTTTTATTTATTTATTTATCCATTTGGTTATTTAGTTATTATATTTTATTTTTCTATTGGTGATCAACACACACATACATACAAGGCCTCAGGCTGGTGTATACACAGTAAGATGTATGGGCCGTTTCGCCTCGCCTATCCCCGACCCACCCACCCCACCTCACCTCACGACTTTCCTTACGTATACCGCCCATAATAATTATTACCAGGTACGGTATAGTTATTATGAACACTAGTTGGGTTACCACATCAGAGAGTTGACACTGTCTAACTATATACTGTACAAGACGGTCCATAATTACCATATATACATATATACAATTATAAACACTTACTGGTACTTTTATTTTTATTTTTGCCTCAACATCTTGGGAGTCTGTTCGTCCCGGTATATCTTTTTCTCTTAGTTAATTAATGGTATCATATACTTTTGGTGCTGTACTGTACAATGGGAAGGCTGCTTATTTCTCTAAACTATGTGAATATATGTGAATTACAGTTGATTTATTTCGATTAACCAGTGACATACACACACAAGAGACAGACAGACCATTACCTTAGTACAGTATAAGAGTGGGGACTGTTACACACACACACACACACACACTCAACACGGAACTACAAGTAGGTTCATTAAACAGACGAGATGCTTACTTCTGTGTGTACTAAAGAAAATTATCATTATATTTATTCTTCCTCTCTTTCTCTCTCCTCATGAACCTGTGATGATGTTAAGTCCAGAGTTATATTGTATGTACTCTCTCTCTCTCTCTCTCTCTCTCTCTCTCTCTCTCTCTCTCTCTCTCTCTCTCTCTCTTCTATCACCACGACCCCCACCACCACAACTATATATACTATCACTTTCCCTACCACCACCACTACTACTACTACTACTATCCTACTTACCACCACCACCACTACCATCCTCCTCCTCCCCCTCTCTCTCCTCTATACCACCACAACCACAACCACAACCACTACAACCACCACGTCCACTTTCCCCGGCCAGACCCTCTTCTTCCACCGCGGTAATTTCTCTACAGTAAATAATAACACAACACGAGTATAGTACTTCCGTCCCCTCCTCTCCCCCCCCTCCTCCTCTCTCTCTCTCTCTCTCGTGGTGGAGTGGCTGGCTGGCTGGCTGGTAGGGAGGGGGGAGGGGTATGTAGGGGGACTGAGGGAGATGGAGGAGTGAGTGGAGAGAGGTATAAAGACTGGAAGAGAAATAAGGGGTAAGAAAGAGGAACAGGAGAGGAGTGAGTGGAAGAGGTGACTGAAGAGGGAAGGACAGTTGAAGGAAAAGGTTGGTAATATCAGGGAGAAGGAGGATGAACACAAGATAAATCGTCTGGAGTTAGTTAGAATATATGACCATAAGACGACACAAGCAATTCGTCCAAAAGTTTTAAGGTGGTAATTTTTTTTGTTTTGGTACATTGGAGTGCCTTGATTCCTCCAAAAAAGTATGCTAGGAAACAGGACCAGAGGGGCAACATAATAAATGGTGTTCTGTTGTTGCTTGGAATAGTTTGGAGGATTCAGTTGGTCCAGAATTACCAACACAAAACTAACTTCTTCCTTAAGTGGATAATCTATTGTGTATATACTGAAGGTGTGTATATATACTGCCTCCTTCCAACTACAGTATATGAATGCCAGTATATACAGTCGTGGTCAAAAATAATCATCCACATAGGAGTAACTTACGTAAAATTTTGACTGCTTCCCTCTGTTCCTTAGCTGATAAACTTTCCAATAAATAGATTAAGTACCATCTTTTGATTTACTACAAGCAGCTACACACTACTTAAAACAATAAAATTATATGTGAACATGAAAACATTACACAGTAAATTGTTAAAGTTAACCATATGTGGATGATTATTATTGACCACGACTGTACATCACTCTGTAGTCGAGATAAAAAAGTGGAGACCAGATGAATGAGAGCGAGTCCTTGAAGTGTTACATATAATCCAGTAATCTCAACACATTAATTTTCTAGGTCGTTTCATTCAAAGGCGTTGCATGCAAGACTACTGGGCATGACTGCACATACATACATACACACATACATACATATCCCTCAGTATGTAAATAAGGGAATCTATTTATCATTTGCCTTTTTCATTTTTTTTAGCATAGTTTGTAGGAGTCAATATCCGCCATATAATAAAATGAAAGGATGTTGTTTAATGTTCTCTGTTTGTTCTACCTCCTTTCTACTTTTTCTCCCGGGGAATAAATATTTTGACGATGAGTACTATTTCCTTCCATCCTCGTGCATTCTCTCCAAGGTACAGTTGCCAAAAAAGGTATTGCGACAAATCTTGATAGAACTTTAACCATAGTAATATCCACAACTATTTGTAGGGACTATAATCATGTATAACAGAAGGAAATATACATATCCTTCTGTAATACATACTTATAATCCCTACAAACAGCTATGGACATTAATATATTTAATGTTGTATCAATAGTTGTCGCAATACCTTTCTTGGCAACTGTACAGCCACCACAATCAAATAACCACCCACACTTTCCTTCCATCGTGCAATAAATAAATCAGTATCATATCAAAATATAATCATACAACACCACTTTACGTCAACTCAACTCAACCCACTCAATTATTATTATTATTATTATTATTATTATTATCAGGTACTGCAAAATCATACACATGTTGTTCTTTATTACCAAGATATTTACTACCATGGAAGGAAAGTGTTGGTGGATATTATTATTATTATTATTATTATTATGAGGTGCTGCAAAATTATACACGGATTGTTCTTTATTACCAAGATATTTATTACAATGGAAGGAAAGTGTGGGTGGATATTTGATTGTGGTTGCACACATAACCTTCTTATTACTGTATCCTCCTTTCACATCTCCTTCTTCCATTATATTTCTCTCATCCGTGTTCCTCTTATTTCTCTCACTCATAGTTTCTGTCTATAATACTGTGGTAAATTGTAATCTCTCTATAATATTATCTATTAATTGTTCTGTCTCTGTCTCTGTCTCTCTCTCTCTCTCTCTCTCTCTGGTGTTTAAGATGCTGTTTGGTAATTAAATGAAGGCTTTTTAGCTGCTTACTGTCTTACTATCCACGAGCCAGTCACCCCTAATACATAACATAACAGAATATAACGGGTAGGAAGAGAAGAGATCGTCAAACAAACAAAACAAAACAAACAAGGATACACAAAAGAAAGGGCAGGGGGGAATAAAAATGAATGCAATTAGCGCGGGAAGGTCCGTGTGTGTGTGTGTGTGTGTGTGTGTGTGTGTGTGTGTGTGTGTGTGTGTGTGTGTGTGTGTGTGTGTGTGTGTGTGTGTGTGTGTGTGTGTGTGTGTGTGTGTGTGTGTGTGTGTGTGTGTGTGTGTAGCCTGGGAGAGGGGTAGCCTATATATAAGGCAGGGCCAGGCTCTCTCCGGCACCATTTGTAACACGGCACTCAGAAGAACAAGGTGGGTGGCATTTTTTTTTTTTTTTTGCAGGACCGGTATTAAAAAAAAAGTTTCTCAGAATTGTACACTTGTTGGTATGTTTGTAATTCTGACCAAGCCAAACTGTTTCAGGCTTATGTTTAATTAAGAAGTAGACACTATTCCAACTGTAGGTATGTAATGTACACTCGTGATACATAATTTCTGACAAGACTGTGAGGAGCAGAAAGAAAGCTTCGAATCGCCTGGTATTGCTCATTTCCTCACCCACCCAATACACACATAGAGGCTCAGTTCGAATGCAGGGTGTGTGTGTGTGTGTGTGTGTGTATGTGTGTGTGTGTGTGTGTGTGTGTGTGTGTGTTTGTGTGTGTGTGTGTGTGTGTGTGTGTGTGTGTTTGTGTGTTTGTGTGTGTGTTTGTGTGTTTGTGTGTGTGTGTGTGTTTGTGTGTGTGTGTGTGTGTGTTTGTGTGTGTGTGTGTTTGTGTGTGTGTGTGTGTGTGTGTGTGTGTGTGTGTGTGTGTGTGTGTGTGTGTGTGTGTGTGTGTGTGTGTGTGTGTGTGTGTGTGTGTCGTCCGTCTGGTCAGAAATTATGTAACACGAGTGGACGAGTCTAGATCATAACTTTAATAAGCGAGTATACTTTTGGTACATTGGAGTGCCTTGATTCCTCCAAACGATGCCAGGAAACGGGACTAGATTGACAAGATTAATGGTGACCTGTTGCTTGGAGTAGTTTGGAAGCAACATTAGCTATAAATTTACCAAAGCTGCACTTCCCCCTTCCCTATGATCATGTATGAGAATTGGAGGCTTCTGATTCCTCCTGACTATGCCAAAAAACAACCTCCTTCCCCTATAGGTGTGTGTTTCGTGGCATCAATAGAGTGCCTTGATTCCTCCAAAGTATATACCAGGAAACAGGATCTAATGAACAACAAATATATGGCCTGTTGCATGGACTAGTATGGAGGAATCATTTGCTCCAGATATACAAACAAACACTGTGATGTCTTCTTAAGGGGGTGTGGGAGTAGGGGGACAGGCTTGGGGGTGGTGGTGCTGGAATAGGGGGACAGGCTTGGGTGGGTAGAAAGCCTGTCTCCTATTCCCGCAACCCCCTAATCCCCTCCCAAGCCTGTCCCCCTATTCCAGCACCCCCCCCCTCCCCCAAGCCTGTCCCCCTATTCTCACACACCTCAACCCCCCCCCCCACACACACCCCTAACCCCCCCCAAGCCTGTCCCCAACTCCCACCCCCCCCTTAAGTGATTTACGGTATATATATAAATAAGATGAGGTGTTGTGATAACTGTAAATCACTCGGTAAACAAATGACATAAACAAATGACACAAACAAATATATAAGGTAAACAAATGACACAAACAAATATATAAGGTAAACACGGTGAGTGAGAGCAAGTGAGTTCAAACACAAACAAACAAACAATCCCATGATAGAGTACTTGTATGAAATATAAAAACTGTATGTGTGTGTGTGTACAGAAGATGATAGATTTCTTGTACAAAAAATAACTGTGTGTGTGTGTGTGTGTGTGTGTGTGTTGTGTTAAGGTGTGGGTGCGTGTGGAAAGAAGTGTTTGTGTTCGTGTCAAAGCTCGGTGTGTGTGTGTGTGTGTGTGTGTAAGAAAGAGAATACAAGAATAATGTTATATACGTCTGTCAGTTC
>JAWZYT010002789.1:0-2500 GCA_034508575.1 Petrolisthes manimaculis | reverse complement strand
GTGTGTCCTGATTTTCTCCTGTTTGATTACCCTCCTTCCCTTCATTCTCTCTCTCTTTCTTTCTCTGTCTGTCTGTCTGTCTGTCTCTCTCTCTCATAAACACTCTTACACTGACTTCCACCCCCATGCCCACACTTCTCTCTCCCTCTCTCTCTTACATACACATTCTTCACACTGACTGCCAACCACATCCCCACCTCTCTCTCTCTCTCTCTCTCTCTCTCTCTCTCCTCTCTCTCTCTCTCTCTCTCTCTCTCTCTCTCTGTGTCCACCCATCCATCACCTCATCACAGTAATGGTGGTCGTGTCCTGCATTCGTCACTTCACCCCTGACAGCTTCAAGTAGGAGAAGGTTAATTGGGTTGGGTAGGGGCAGGGCAGGGGGTCGAGTTGCATCCATGGGTACATTCACGAGCACTAATGACTATCCAGATGTGCTTTGAATACTAAGAGACAGTTACTAAATGCACAATAAGATCTCCATTTGGAATTACTTTGTAGGTGAATTGGAATGTTCAAAGCTTCAGCCAACACTGTATACAAATTAGTGCTCGCGACTGTACCTTGTTAGGGTATTACAGTACAAGAGAGAAGGGACTATTTACGAGCATTACTGACTGTAACTTGTTAGGGTATTACAGTACAAAAGAGAAGGGACTATTTACGTGACTTACCGACTGACTGACTGATTGACTGACTAAATACGAGATTGACTGATTGACTAACTGACCGATTGACTAACTAACTACATGTTCCCACAACCAAACTGACTGACTGACTGACGGATTCGCTAACTACCTAACTGACTGAAATAGGCCTCAAGAGTACAGAAAGTTTTTAATATCCTCATGTATGAAGAAAAAACCACACACACACACGGACCCTGAAAAACGTAAGTCCAGGACGCTGATAAAAAAAAAAAAAACATAAACATAAAATAAAATTGTTATCAGTGTTTGGAGGAAAGTTTGGAGGAAAATAGTAGATTCCAATTAAATTCTTACTAACTTCCATTGCTTTCTCCCCCCCCCCCACAGGTACCGGGTAATATGTATGACGTCATCGTCCATCACCACCAGGAGGAAGTGACGTCACCAACCACAACAACAAACATGGCGGCCAAGTTCCCGTTACTTTTTTTTAGGTGTAAATATCATAACAACAACACAAGCCATGACTACACTATTATTATTATCTAACTCACACATTAAATTATAAGTTTGTTAACATTTTTTTGGTTCTCCGTGTTTTATTTTCCTTGTTAATTTATTCTTCATTATCATTATTAGTATTATGATTAACATTTGTGCAATAATTATTAAGGTCGACGTGGGAGTGGTAATTATGTTTATTGTTATTATTATTACTATTATTATTACTATTATTATTATTATTATTATTAGTAGTAGTAGTAGTAGTAGTAGTAGTAGTAGTAATGTTATAACTAACTCCAAATGGTTACGCTTTGGAGAGGAAAACCCAGTATCTAAAAAAAAAAAAAAAAAAAATCAACCACACCTTATCTCTACTCAGTCATGTTTAAAAATTGGAAATAACCGAGTCGTTCAAATATTGCCACGAACACACACACACACACACACACACACCTATATGGAAGGAGTTTGTTTCGTGCATGGTCAGGTGGAATAAGAAGCCCCCAATTTTCATACACGAAGGGCTGAGTCAAAAAGTGAAAAACAATATAAAGGGCCAGCAGCTAATATTATTTCCTAGTATGTCTGTCTAACTAACTAACTAAATATGTAACTAACTCTCTAACTAACTCACTAACTAACTGAATATGTAACTAACTCTCTAACTAACTCACTAACTAACTGAATATGTAACTAACTCTCTAACTAACTCACTAACTAACTGAATATGTAACTAACTCTCTAACTAACTCACTAACTAACTGAATATGTAACTAACTCACTAACTAATTGAATATGTAACTAACTATCTAACTAACTAACTGACCGACTATCTCACTGACTAACTGACTAAAAACCTCACAAACTAACTAACTAACTGAAAATCTTACAAACTAACTAACCAACTGATTGACAATTCCACTAACTAATGGACTAACTGACAGATTGACTAACTAACAAACTGATTGACAAAATAACTCACTCAATCACTAGCTAACTGACTGACTGACTGACTGACTTCCCTGAGTGACTGGTGTTCATTTGTGCTGATATGTTGACTTCCTGAGTGGTATAGTAGTGGTGCAGGTGGTGGACTGGTTGATTGGTGGGTTGGTCACTCTTAATACTTGTCATCACACCCACTATTCTTTCTCTCTTTGTCAGTCTGTCTGTTTCTTTCACATTCTCTCTCTCTCTCGCTGTTTCTTTCACATTTGCTCTCTCTCTCTCTCGCTGTTTCTTTCACATTTTCTCTCTTTGTTTCTTTCACATTCTCTCTCTCTCTCTCTCTCTCTCTAATGTAAAGTAATAGTATTATACATAAAATAACTCTTATTAATTCAGGG
>JAWZYT010002788.1:50000-53798 GCA_034508575.1 Petrolisthes manimaculis | reverse complement strand
AGAGAGAGAGAGAGAAAGAAAGAAGATACCACACATTCTAATTAAGACACCAATTAACTAACTCTCTTTCTTTTCTTTTCACCCCATGTGTGTGTGTGTGTGTGTAGGTGTCAGCGACGGCCATAGAAGACTCCCGTGTGTTAATATGGCATCGTGACAAATTGAAACTCACCATTATGGGGGATCAGTTTCTCCAGGCTGTCTTTGACCACATACTGGGACGGGACGTGGTCAAGAAACTCATGCAGTAAATAAAAAAAAAAAAAAAAAAAAAAAATTATATATAGTCATTTCATTTTTTTTTTTTTTTTTTTCACTTTTTCATTTTTTTTTTTTTTTTTTTTTTTTCACTTTTCATTTTTTTTTCACTCTTTTCATTTCATTTTTTTTTGGTTCACTCTTTTCATTTATTTATTTTTTTCACTCTTTTCATCTTTTTTTCACTCTTTTCATTCTTTTTTTTTTTTCACTCTTTTCATTTCATTTTTTTTTTTTCATTCTTTTCATTTTTATAATTATATATACTGTATATGTATAAAAAAAAAATCACTTTTCATTTTTATATTACAGTACAATATATATATATATTTTTCACTTCATTTTTATAATTATGTATGTATATATATATTTTTTTATTGTGGGTGTGTGTTGTTATTGCTGTTATTTTTGTTTTTGTTTTTCCTATCCTGTTTATTTATGTTATTTATTGTACAATATCATTTATTTATCTATCTATATTTTTATTTAGATCTATTTACCCCCAATATAATTACTGTATTATTATTATGTATACACAGTATATATTATTATTATTATTATTATTATTATTATTAATATTGTTAATTGTTATTCATTATTATTACAGTATTATTATTATTATTATTATTTTAGTTCTCTTATTTTTTTTTTTAATAGCCAAATTAATAATCTATTATTATTATTATTAAATATCTCTTTAGTTTAGTTTATGTTTTCTAAATGTACGAGCAATCATTTTAATTAATTCATAAAATCTTCTAATTATACCTTTTAATATTTTTTTTTTCCTTGCCTCTCTTTCCTCAACTTTTCACATCATATAATAATAATAATCTTTCAGAGAATGAATCTATGTGTGTGTGTGTTAGGTTATAATAATTATATCTTCTCTCCAAAATGTTTATATTAGTGGAGAGAAATCAATTATGTGTTTTTTTCCCACTTTCTTATATAATTGTAATATACAGTATATATATATATATTTAAATTTCTCGTTTACTCCCGACAGATTATTATTATTATTACTATATATTATAATTATATGTCTACATTAATTTTATCCATATTATTTTGTTTCTTTAATTGTTTTTTTTATAGTATTTCATCAAGTTTTACAGAGTAGTTAGTTAGTTAGTTAGTTAGTTAGTTAGTAGTTAGTTAGTTAGTTAGTTAATTTAGCGACCCTGGAGGGAAGATATTTTTTTTTCTGTTGTTGATTGGTAAATATGGAAGCCTTCTGATTGTCCCAAACTTGTTCAAAATTTGTGCCTCTATCTATCTAGCTACTGTATTTCTATCTGTCTATCCTATCGCTATTTCTATCTGTCTATATATCTATCTATTTCTATCTGTCTATCTATCGCTATTTTCTATCTGTCTATATATCTATCTATTTCTATCTGTCTATATATCTATCTATTTCTATCTGTCTATATATCTATCGCTATTTCTATCTGTCTATATATCTATCTATTTCTATCTGTCTATATCTCTATCTAACTATCTCTATCTATCTATCTAACTATCTCTATCTATCTAACTATCTCTATCTATCTATCTATCTAACTATCTCTATCTATCTATCTATCTAACTATCTAACTAACTATATCTATCTATCTATCTATCTATCCTATCTATCTATCTAACTATCTCTATCTATCTATCTAACTAACTCTGATTTGGGGGTCCTGTTGTTTTCTGATATACATACTTACATACATAGTTAGTTAGTTTGGAGAAATCAACAGCCTTCCAATTTACTAAAAAAACAAAAGACACAATCTCCCCTCAATTAATTACATAAAAGGTTAGGTTAGGTTAGGTTAGATTAGGTTAGGTTAGATTAGGTTAGGTTAGGTTAGGTTAGGTTTAGGTTAGGTTAGGTTAGGTTTGCTTAGTGTTTACACCTAAATTGTCTAACTAGAGAGGATCATATTTTTTTTGTGTGTTTTATTATTATTATTATTATTATTAGTTGTTTTGGTTAGGATGTGTTGGGTGTGTTAACATGTGAATGTTTTACATAACAACCAAGAACATAGAAGAAGAATGTAGTTGAAGTATATTGCTATCGAGCAGTGACAGTAATTTTTAAGTGGACTACTGACATGAAAGTAAAGTAAATAATGGTAGGAATGTCTGACTGGACTGGGACGGCCGGCCTTAGGCTCTAGGTAGAGTGGGTGGGGGGTTATTATTAGTAGTGTGACGAACACACACACCTATCATCTCTCCACCAGCCAGCCACCAGCCTCCACCCTACTAATACTATTCCACTCGGAGTGGAACAAAATAGGAATCATAAAATCACAAAACGTGAGTGACTCACATAGCCCCACTTATCTATTCCACCTATTCCACCTGGAATAAGCTGGAATAAGACTAACTGAGTGCACCTAGTTCCACCTCCCCACCGCACCTAATAAGCTGATGCGTGGCACCCACTTCCACCACGCCACCCACCTATCTATCTCCGACTCTCCTACCCACCACATACCCACCTATCTATCCACCCACCTTCCACCACCATCCACCTATCTATTCCACCTATTCCACCTCCCCACCCACCTATCTATCAATCCCACCTATTCCACCACCACCACCCACCTATCTATCTATTCCACCTATTCCACCACACCACCACCCACTTATCTATCCCACCCACTTCCACCACCACCACCACCCACCTATCTATTCCACCCACGTTTCACCACCACCACCACCCACCTATCTATCTATCCCACGCTCCACCTATCTATTCCACCTATTCCACCCACTTCCTCCACCACCACCCACCTATCTATCCCACCCACTTTCACCACCCCACCTACCTAAAGTTATAGTATGTACACACACACAACACACACACTCACACACCACCACCACCACCACTACCACTACTACCACTACCACCACCAACACTACCACTACTACCACCACCACTACCACCACCACTACCACTACCACCAACACTACCTCCACCACTACCACTACTACCACTACTACCACTACCACCAACACTACCACCACTATCATCAACAACAACAAATAAAATACTGTACCTATAATTTCCACTCTCACCCCCCACCCCACCCCCCCCACCCAAACCCCCCCACCCACCCCCCCTAAAAAAAAAAGACTGAGACTGAGGAAGAGGAATAAGAATAAGAATAAGAATAAGAATAAGAATAAGAATAAGAATAAGGAGGGGCTAAGTCTACTATACCAAAACGCTCTATATATAATAATTATAAGTTTAATATTAATCAAAGCTGCTTTTTTCTCCACATTCACACCACTCTTTTTTTAAGTTTAGTTAGATTTTAATTTTTTGGATTGATTATACTTTTTTTTTTATAATATATATATATATCTCTCTCACTCACTCACTCACTCTCTCACTCTGTCTATGTCTCTCCACCGCACCACTAATATAATAATAATAATAATAATAATAATAATAATAATAATAATAATAATAATAATAATAATAATAATAATAGTATTTTTCCAATTACAGTACGCTTTATTTTGGTTAA
>JAWZYT010002788.1:45000-47500 GCA_034508575.1 Petrolisthes manimaculis | reverse complement strand
ATTCTAATATACTGTATTTACAACTTCCAAATAAGTTCACATTTTGCTTAAATACTGGGCTGCTCTTCTACACTATAATAATTATAATAAAAACAAACCACTTCCTCTTTTATCAATATTATAACAGTAAAAAAAAAAAATAATAATAAAAGAATAGTAAAAAATGAAAATAAAAATAGCAATAGGATGTGGCTGAAAAATTGCCATGAAACACACCACACACACACACACACACACACACACACACACACACCACACACACACACACACACACACACACACACACACACACACACACACACACACACACACACACACACACACACACACCTATATGGAAGGAGGTTGACAAAAAAGGTTTATTTAGCAAGCAACATAATGTATATCAAAATTAATAAATATATACATACTGTACATACAAATAATAGAGATACAGTATAATAATAAATTAATATATTAAAAACTAATAATAATAATAATAATTGTAGTTGTCGTCGTTGTTGTTGTTATTATTATGAGGAAGTGGTAAAAGTAAAAAAAAAATATATACAGTATATATATATATTATAGAGTAGAAAGAGTTCTTTTGCTAAGCTTCCTACATCAATCTTCCTCCTCCTCTTCTTCCTTCTACTACTACTACTACTACTACTACTACTACTACTACTACTACTACTACTACTACGACAACTCTCTCCCGGCAGATCGCAGAGTTTAGAAGAGTAAGTCAAATTGTTGGCATCTTGATTTTATTATTTAGTGTGTCGTGTGTACAGTAACTCCCTCCCCCCCCAACTCCCCCCCCAAACTCCCCCTTCAACTCCTACTTCCCCTCCTACTCCTACTCCCCCTCCTACTCCAACTCCTGTTACTGTTGTTGTTGTTGTTGTGATGATTGATTGATTGATGATGTTGTTGTTTGTTGTTTGTTACTGGTTATGTGCCTGTTAATATTCCTTATCTCCCTCTCTCCTTTTTATTCCTCCCTTCTTTTTCTTCCTTTATTCCTCCCTCCTTTCCTCCTTTTATTCCTCCCTCCTTTCCTTCCTCCCTCCTTTCCTTCCTCCCTCCTTTCCTTTCTTCCTCCTTTCCTTTCTTCCTCCCTTCTTTCCTTTCTTCCATCCTTCCTTCTTCTCTCTCTCCCTCACCTCTCTCTCTCCCTCTCTCTGTCTGTCTCACCTCTTCCTCACCACCTCTCTCTCTCTCTCTCTCTCTCTCTCTCCTCTCTCTCTCTCTCTCTCTCTCTCTCTCTCTCTCTCTCTCTCTCTCTCTCTCTCTCTCTCTCTCTCTCTCTCTCTCTCTCCTCTCTCTCTCTCTCTCTCTCTCTCACCCTATTGTTTGTTTATCTGTATTGCTACGTGCATTATTTCGTAAGCAACATCCGGCATTGAGTGAGTGAGAGAGAAAAATTTGGCTGTACTTACCGAAACTATAAAAAACAAAACAAAAAAAATACTGTATATACATTTTTTACTTCTTTTACTTTCTTATGGTTTAATATTATTGTGTTAGGTTTGGTTTTTTGTAACATTTTGATACTGGTTTTTAATTCGTTTTTTTTTTTTTTTTTTTTTTTTTTTTTTTTTTTTTCATCGGCCATTAATGCTAAACTGATTATTCTTTTGATTTTGTGGAAGGGACCCTGTGTGTGTGTGTGTGTGTGTGTGTGTGTGTTGTAGTTGGAAAAATTGGAGATTAAATATACGAGTCCTTCAAATATTGGCACGAAGCACACAGTACACACACACACACACATATACACACACACACACACATCCAGTCAGTGTGTGTGTGTGTGTGTTCCACTTTCACACACACACACACACACACACACACACCTATATGGAAGGAGCTCTATGAACCCTCCAAACTACTCCAGGCAACAACAGATTCCCTATTCGAAACACTGAAGCATAATTTGGAGGGTTCATAGAGCTCAAATAAGGGACCTAAAATGATTTAAAACTATATACGGGCCTCACAAAAATTATTAAAGTTAAATGTGTGTTAACCAGAGTACAGCCACTCCTTCCTTACTCACTCACTCACTCACTCGTAGTAAATAAGACACGAGACACTCTAAAAGCTTCACTCATTCACTCACTCACTCTACTCGTTAATGAATGAAATAAAAATAAGTACAGGTATACATAATAATATTATATAAATTTAGTTATTGATGAGAGAAATTCAATGGAGATATTATAGTGCATTTATTTATTTATTTATTTATTTGTTTACTATTGTTATTACTATTATTATTATTATTATTATTGTTATTACTATTATTGTTATTATTGTTATTTCTATTACTATTGTTATTATTATTATTATTGTTATTATTATTATTGTTATTATTGTTATTTCTATTACTATTGTTATTATTATTATTATTGTTATTATTGTTATTGTTATTATTATTGGATAAGATATATTTTTATTACAGTACATACATATATTTTGGAGTGAAAACAAAATAATTAATAAACTACAAGTAATA
>JAWZYT010002788.1:20000-42500 GCA_034508575.1 Petrolisthes manimaculis | reverse complement strand
GAGTGAGTGAGTGAGGAGGAATCAGAAGCCTCCATTATTATACACCATCACTGAGGTTTCTTATAAGGGGGTAATATTATAATCCTTTGGTACATTATAATTATGCCTGCTGTTGTTATTGAATGGTAGGACATTGAGCCTGAACTTAAAATAGATCCTGTGAATGAAATGAATGCTGAGTATGTGGCATTGGTTGTGTCTATATGAATGACACTTATTGATGCCATCATGTGACAACAGTTCCAGGTGATGGTAATGGTAATGGTAATGGTAATGGTAATGGTAATGGTAACTATTAGTGATGATACACACAACACTACTTCAACATTTAATAATTAACCTCATATAAATAATGTTTACAGCCAAACACCACCTGGTATTGTTTCTTATACAACATGTATACCAACTTCACAGATATACATTGGTAATGTAATGTATACCCATTCAAAAAACAAACCCACTTTATTGTATAGTGAAAAGCATTAAAATGATGTTTTGAAAAACAGTACTGTACTGTAACCCAAGTGTATTGTCCTTGTATTAATATGAATCACAATACTGTACCCCCATCCCTTCCCTTCCCTTCCCTGACCCAATGTGTTCCTCTTCCATAGTTAGTCAACTAACAACTGATGGGTAAGTAAGGATATAAGGGTGAGGGAGGGAGGGACTGTTGAGTTGTCTACAAAGGCTATACTGTATATTGTCTTGAGTTAAACACATGGTTTTCAAAACATCATGTACTGTATAGGAATTTTGTTTTAGAATAAAATGTGTTTGTTTTTCACAGGTGAATACATTGCCATTGTTTGTCAATAAAGTTGCTTTACATGTTATATATTATAGTTCTGGTTTATTTATGAGTATGGGCCTTGTAGGTACAGTACCAAATAGCATGCTTACTAATTTCTATAACTGGTTTGGGACATTGATAAGTTACTCTATACTCACCAAGCTATATAGTGTAATAATACTTATAGTTAATAGATAGGAAACAGACTCCATTATTGTCATTTAGATAATAGTTATAGCGAGTGTCATAAACACGTTTTATTCATTGTGCATTTTATTGCATAACTTGGACATGTCTGCCTGTGGTAGGAGTTAGACTTTATTATTATTATTATTTTTTTTTATCATATATACAGTATATATATTTTTTTTTATGTATACTGTATATATATATACATGTAAAGTATATATTTTTTTATTAATACTGTACACTGTATATTATTTTTCGTAATTAATTACAGTATATATATACTGTACTGTATATATATACAGTATATAATTTTTTTTTTTTATACATTTTTTTTTATCAATATATGTTTTTCATAATTAAGTACAGTACAGTATGTATATATATTTTTATGTGTATACAGTATATATTTTTTTAATATTTTTTTTTTTTTTTTTTTTTTTTTTTTTTTTTTTTTGTAATAATGTATGTATGTATGTATGTATCTCTCCAAAGCGTGTAAAGGACCTTCCCTGTGTGGTTATTCCCAGTGTATTCCCATTTCAACAAGACATACATCAAGAAGGGCCTCGTGATCTGCCTGTATGTATGTATGTATGTACAGTATGTATGTATGTATGTACAGGCACAGTAAAAAAAAATAATATCCACCCACACTTTCCTTCCATCGTTCTAGTAAATATCTTGATAATTAAGAACAACACGTGTATGTATGATTTTGCACCCCCTCATAATAATAATAATAATAATAATAATAATAATAATAATAATAATAATAATAATAATAATAATAATAATAATAATAAAGGACAACACGTGTATGTATGATTTTGTAGCACTTCATAATAATAATAATAAATAATAATAATAAATAATGATAATAATAATAATAATAATAATAATAATAATAATAAAGGACAACACGTGTATGTATGATTTTGTAGCACTTCATAATAATAATAATAAATAATAATAATAAATAATAATAATAATAATAATAATAAAAAACAAGTGTACTGTATGTATGATTTTGCAGCACCTCATAATAATAATAATAATAATAATTGATGGGGTTGAGTTGAGTTGACGTAAGGTGTTGTTGTTGTTGTATGATTATAGTTTGATATGATACTGATTGATTTATTTGCAAGACGGACGGAAGGAAAGTGTCAGTGGATATTTGATTGTGACTATACATACATACATACATACATACGTTAACTAGATCACTGTACGAGAGAAAAAAAATTGAAATATCACCAGTTTAGATCACACCAGTACCACCAGTTTAAATCACCAGTACATTATATAGGTCCCAGTAACACCACGTCGTCACTAGTAACACCACGTCATCACCAGTAACACCAGTACAGTATTTAGTTCCCAGTAACAACCACGTCAAATTACATACCACTCCTTTCCTGCCTATATATGTACATTTGTTATGGAGTAAATGGCTTAACAAACTTACTACATCATTATTATACATTTATGCTTTGATATAACTAAAATTAAGACTTTATAATCCATTATTAATGCTCAAAAGTCCAATTACAAAGAGATTAATTCTAATATAACCCAGAATTATAAGCTGGTGTAGAAATTTAAACCAAAAAAGTCTATATAGCACGTGTAACTTTATACTGTAGTTATGTTGTTGTTGACGTTATCCATGAGGTACATATTGTATTTATAGATGGTGTTGACGATGATGTGGTACCGGTACGATGACCGACACCGTAGACACACAACACAGCCATGGTACCAGTACAATGCCATCGTCAACACGACCACAAATGTAGAATCTAGCTCTTGCTACGAGAGGTCAATGTAATCACTTGTCTATTCACCCTCAAATCTAGATAACCAAAGATAACATAGTAAGATTGGCCCATAGTTACTTGGCCCTTGATCCCCAAATATTATTCCTATGACAAACCTATAAATAACCAAAGACAATATAGTAAGATTGGCCCATAGTTACTGGAGTGGTTTGTTTTATGCCAAGGTGATTCAGGTTCTAGACTCGTTGTATATAAAACTAGTAGCAGAGTGTGGGAGGGAGGGAGGGAGAGAGAGAGAGAGGTTTCCTAGCCCCCTATGTATGTATGTATGTATGTACAGTATGTCTGTCACTGTTCATCTATAGCAGTAAATAGGTACCTGGTTGTATGTCACTGTTCATCTATAACAGTAAATAGGTACCTGGTTGTATGTCACTGTTCATCTCTAGCAGTAAATAGGTACCCGGTTGTATGTCCCTGTTCACCTATAACAATAAATAGGTACCCGGTTGTATGTCACTGTTCACTTATAGCAGTAAATAGGTACCCAGCTGTCTGTCACTGTTCATCTCTAGCAGTAAATAGGTACCCGGTTGTATGTCACTGTTCATCTCTAGCAGTAAATAGGTACCCAGCTGTCTGTCACTGTTCATCTCTAGCAGTAAATAGGTACCTGGTTGTATGTCACTGTTCATCTCTAGCAGTAAATAGGTACCTGGTTGTATGTCACTGTTCATCTCTAGCAGTAAATAGGTACCTGGTTGTATGTCACTGTTCATCTCTAGCAGTAAATAGGTACCCGGTTGTATGTCACTGTTCATCTCTAGCAGTAAATAGGTACCCGGTTGTATGTCACTGTTCATCTATAACAATAAATAGGTACTTGGTTGTAAGAGGGAGTATTACAACCTTGTATAACCTACTTTATTCTTCTAGTTCAGTTGTAGACAATAATAGTTTACTTATACTTATATTACCATAATTATATTAATGGCTTAGATGTAAATAATACTAGTTTTCTTACATTAACAATAGTATAACTATATTAGTAAGTTAGTTGTAAACAATAATAGTTTCCTTACATTACTATAACTATATTAAGAGGGTGCGGGAATAGGGGGACAGGCTTGGGGCGGGGGTAATTAAGGGACCATGTGATGTACAGTACAGTAGTTGGAAAATGAAGAGGTCAGGAGGAATCAGAAGCCTCCAGTTTCACACAAAGTACATTATAATTATTCTTCTCTCAATTGCACATTCAAGAAATAGAAATTATTCTTATACAACATTCACTCATCAATATACATTTTTAAATTCATATAATGATATAAAATTGTGGGCTATAGATAAGGTGTAAGATTTAGTAGGTCATTTCATTTATTATATACATTTTATTTATTATATACTGTATACACAAGTCAATATTTCTTTTACATTTTATCGCAACATACAGTAATCCATTTTGTATAAACATTCGTTCGTGTCGACAGAATTTCTCTATTGAATGTTGATAAAATACGAGAAAGCCACGAGGTATTAATTCTGAAGTATATATATATAAATAAAATATTGTACAACTTTCCATGCAAAAAATGGTGAAAAAAATGGTTGAAAAATATAATAAATAAAATATTGTACAACTTTCCATGCAAAAAATGGTGAAAAAAATGGTTGAAAAATATAATAAATAAAATAAATAAAATATTGTACAACTTTCCATGCAAAAAATGGTGAAAAAAATGGTTGAAAAATATAATAAATAAAATATTGTACAACTTTCCATGCAAAAAATGGTGAAAAAAAATGGTTGAAAAATATAATAAATAAAATATTGTACAACTTTCCATGCAAAAAAATGGTGAAAAAAATGGTTGAAAAATATAATAAATAAAATATTGTACAACTTTCCATGCAAAAAATGGTGAAAAAAATGGTTGAAAAATATAATAAATAAAATAAATAAAATATTGTACAACTTTCCATGCAAAAAAATGGTGAAAAAAATGGTTGAAAAATATAATAAATAAAATATTGTACAACTTTCCATGCAAAAAATGGTGAAAAAAAAAAATGGTTGAAAAATATAATAAATAAAATATTGTACAACTTTCCATGCAAAAAATGGTTAAAAAAATGGTTGAAAAATATATAAATAAAGTACTCCATCTCACAGGCCATTCCATATCATATCCATATAATTATAATGTCGCTTGAATCCTTACTCCATGTGGGTATTGCTGTGTGTGTGTGTGTTTATCGGAGAGCAAAATTTCCGTCCCACTTATTATTATTATTATTATTATACGATTCCTATTACTGAAACTATTTAAGATATTTGTGACTGAAGTGTAACCTACCCAGTTGAAGGCTAATAATTAGAGAGAGTCTTTGATTATAGACGAAATAATTACTAACTACAGTAGATAAGTATTTGATTATTTATTTAATTGTTTATTTTAAGTGACTAAAGGTTCTCAGGTCAATGATATAATGATTATTATTAATTATGCGATAAGCTACAAAAATCTTACTTGAATGTGAAAAGTTACACCATCATACTTCAATCATTATTTCCCTGTCGAAAAAAACCCACAGATAAAACAAACAAAAAACAAAAAAAAACACCACCGTAATTTACTGTAATACGTAGTTTTTGTGTATGCCATTTCCTTGCCCCTAGATACTGTATACTGTATATCCCTAGTAATGTATATATGTGGTAAAGCTTCCCTGAACCCTCAACTCCACACAGTGTAATAATAGTAGACTCCTGTATATGAACCTCACTCAGTCGAGAGCCCCACAACTTTCCTTAATTAAGCCAAACTAATAATAATAATGTATAATTGTAATAAATTAAGGGGTGATAATTATGTAATAGACTCCTGTCTCTGAACCTCACTCAGTCGAAATCCCCACAACTTTCCTTAATTAAGCCAAAATAATAAAATAATAATAATGTATAAATTAAGGGGTGATAATTATATGATATAGTTTGCCTGAACTTTACCCCATCGGATTAGAACGTTGTATAATTGTAATAAATTAAGGGGTGATAATTATATGATATAGTTTGCCTGAACTTTACCCCATCGGATTAGAACGTTGTATAATTGTAATAAATGAAGGGGTGAAAATTATGTAATATAGTTTGCCTGAACTTTACCCCATCGGATTAGAACGTTGTGTGACCTCCCCTTATCGGTCCCCAGGTGAACGAGTCTCTCTCAGGGATGGGGAATGGCCACTGCATTGCCAACCTGTCTGACGAGAGTGAAACAAAGCCTCTACTGGTGGTGAAGCGAGGGGAGGAGTCGGGAAGCATTACTGCCATAATCAACCGCCAATTACAGGGTAGGAAACAATCACTATTCATCTCCAACACACATATACTACTTCATACACACACACACACACACACACACACTACTGTACTTAATATCCTTTGCAGCACACTACATGTACTTCAATCTCCTCTGCAACACACACACACACACTACTACTGTACTTAGTATCATTTGCAGCACACTACAGTACTTCAATCTCCTCTGCAACACACACACACACACACACACACTACTACTGTACTTAATATCCTCTGCAACACACTACTTCACTCTTCTTTCTTTATAGGCCACACTTCACTCCACTCTTTACAGGCTACACTTCACTCCACTCTTTACAGGCTACACTTCACTTCACTCCACTCTTTGCAGGACACATTCATTCATTCATCCATTCATTCTTTGTCCTTCTTCTTCTCTCGTCTGTGTAATACATGTTTACTCTTCTCTACAGGATATGATCATTGTTCTGTGTAAAGATGTGTGTCATGTCCTCTTCACTACTGGAGGACACAATTCACTCATCTCTCTGGAGGACACAATTCACTCATCTCTGTTGCAGGACATGTCTACCTACCTACCTACCTACCTACCTACCTACCTACCTACCTACCTACCTACCCTTCTACAGGACAACGTCACTCATCTCTATATAGGAAACAAATAACCACAACAACTCCAACCATTCTGGCAAGATAAATACACACCTTTATAATATAGAAACACATTATAATAAACATATACAGTATACTCCATAGGATATAATACAGGCTTATAGGAAACTACATATAACCACAACTCCAAGCATTCTGCCAAGATAAATACACACCTTTATAATATAGAAACACATCATAATAAACATAGTAAACATAATAAACATAAGTACTCTGGCAAGATATAGAACTCATCATAATTATATATATACAGTATATACTCGTCAGGATAGGAATATAATACAGGCTTATAGGAATGGCAGAGATTAAATAACATTAAATAACAAAACAGAATTAAACCATATTATTTTGTCATCAGCGTCGGGTTTTCACAACAAGTCCAAAAAAGTAGACGTATGTTAATATAAGGGGGTGCGGGAACTCGGGGACAGGCTTGGGGGAGGGTGCGAGGAGAGGGGGGGGTTTTGGGGAGTGCAGGAGTAGGGGGACAGGCTTGGGGGGGGGGGGGGATTAGGGGTGTGTGTGGGAATGATAATCAATATGTGATTCACTATACATGTACTGTACTTGGGGTGGAAAGGGGAGTAGGTACAGTTGACAGCATTTATAACTAGTACACTCAGTAGCCTTGTCAGTCCCTTCCTTCCCCATGTACTGTACTGGTTATATGTGCCGACAATTGTACACCAGTCACCAACACAACCATGGAAGGAAAGTGTACATAGATGGATATTTGATCGTGACTGTACCGGGCAGAGTCAAGTCCCTGTGTGTGTGTCTGTGTGTGTGTGTGTGTGTGTGTCTGTGTGTGTGTGTGTGGGTGTGTGTGTGTGTGTGTGTCTGTGTGTGTGTGTGTGTGTGTGTGTGTGTGTGTGTGTGGACTGACAATTTCTGTGCAATGTTTTACACCATAAACAGTTTATATATATTTTTAGTTTTACAGTACATGTATATATATTTTTGTCTTGTTTTTTTATTTCTTACAAATATGTATACAGTATATATGCTGTATATATATGCTATAATAATTATAATTTATACAGGATATTATTGAACTCCGCTAACTAACAGACTTGAAATAATTGATTGATAAACCATTGATTTATTTATTTTTTTATTTTTTATTAAGATTTATTTTACGATGGCCTTTTTTATTTTAAGATTTATTTTATGATGGCCATTTCATTAATATTAGTAAATGTATGTTTGTTGTGCTTAGAATTACGTGTATATAATATAAACCCTTTTAAATTAACCCAAAAAATGTCTGCCAGTATAATTATAAACATTTGTCGAATTAAATAACAGATCCCATTCTTGGTACAGCCTTAATTAAATAACTACAGACACCTTCCTTCTATCAGGTAAATAAATCAATATCATATCAAACTATAATCATACAACAACAACAACACCTTACGTCAACTCAACCCCCTCAATTATTATTATTATTATTATTATTATTATTATTATTATTATGAGGTGGTGCAAAATCATACATACACGTGTTGTTCTTTATTACCAAGATAATATTTACTATAAGATGGAAGGAAAGACAGTGTGGGTGTATATTTGATTGTGGCTGTACACGTCTTGTTCTTGTATAATATGGTCCGGATCAACACAGTCAGTCACTACAACAGTAACAGGTAAAGTAACAGTAACAGGTAAAGTAACAGTAACAGGTAAAGTATCTTAGGTAAGGAGGTAGTACTGTACACTTATGGTATGTACAGTATAGCCACAATCAAATATCCACACACACTTTATACTGTAGATATTAATAATTAGTGTACAGTAGCATGGAAACACACACACACACAACACAACACACACACTTTATAGATATTAATAATTAGAGTAGCATGGAAACACACACACACACACACAACACACACACACACTTTCTAGACTAGGCAGAATATAGTGTTTGGCATTATATTAATAATTAGTGTAGCATGGAAACACACACACACACAACACACAACACACACACACACAACACACAACATACACACACTTTCTAGACTATAGGCAGAATATAGTGTTTGGCATTATATTAATAATTAGAGTAGCATGGAAACACACACACACACAACACACACACACAACACACAACATACACAACACACACACACACACACTTTCTAGACTAGGCAGAATATAGTGTTTGACATAGATAACCTAGACTATTTGTAATCCATTATTTATTTATTACACTTCTTTGTCTACAACATAACAAACAAATACAAGCATCTGTGTATATTATTATTCTCCGAGCAAACGTGAAACTACGGATAAAAAGATTTGTGATATTATTTTTTGTCTTTCTCAAGGGTACGGTAGACTTTTGATAAATATAATGGTATCCAGCCTGTTGCTTGGACTAATTTGGAGGAATTCTTGGCTCCAGATTGACCACTACTTAAACAAAACAAAACAAACAATGTGATATATATTATACAACACTTATTTGTCATTTCCCGGTGTACAGGTGGATGGAGATAACAGGTGTGATGTACATGTATATTATTTATGTTATTTAATTCATTTTCTTTTATAATGATGTGTATTTATGTGTGTGTGTGTGTGTGTGTGTGTGTGTGTGTGTGTGTAATAATAATGTGTGTGTGTGTGTGTGTCAAATAGCATGGGTGTATTAGGTGATGGTTGTTTTTTTTTGGGGTATTTCACATTTTCTTTCTTATTTAAATGGTTATTATGTATTTTTTTCTAGTTTATCAAGTTATTGCTGTAATGTGGCAGAGATGTGGAGGAAGTAATAAGAAAGAAAACGTGAAATACACAAAATAACAGCCTATATATATAAAAAAAAAGAAGGGAAGATTGTTGTCATATACTGTACTATAATTTTTTTTATATATAGTACAGTATATGGCAAAAATCTTCTCTTTCTTGTACACTCAATTTTAATTTCAACATAACTGCCAAACAAGATCTCAGAAGATGTATGTTTATAGAGTATTTTTATCTTAGAAACATATATACTTTCACTTGACAAAGCAGAACAAGAAAGTCGAGATACACCCTATACTGTATATTATAGGAAGAGTTATTATTATTGCATGGAGTATTTATATAGGGAGATGTATTATTATGCATGGAGTATTTATATAGGGAGATGTATTATTGCATGGAGTACTGTATTTATATAGGGAGATGTATAACCGGTATTGCATGGAGTATTTATATAGATAGATGTATAACCGGTATTGCATGGAGTATTTATATAGATAGATGTATTATTGCATGAAGTATTTATATAGGAAGATGTATTATTGCATGGAGTATTTATATAGATAGATGTATTACCATTATTGCATGAGTTGTTTTTCCCATATTCAACAACATCCAAATATCCAAAGTCATTCTGCATTAATTTTGTCTTCAATGATATTCACTTGTTGATATCATTCATTTATTGACAAGTATATTTGCTTCAAGTGCAAATTACTAGATTTTTTTAAATGTATGGGATAAATTAAAAGCAACTGATTCCTCCAAACTATTCCAAACACAACACAAACATGCTCCTTCCATAATAGGTGTGTGTGTGTGTGTGTGTGTTTGTTTCATGGCAATATTTGAAGGACTCGTTTACTTTCAATTTTCTAACTACTGTACATTATAACACAAAAACAGGGTCCCTTAATTAAACTTCACGTTGTGGGAATGTTAATATTAATGTTTGGATAATTGTACTACTGTCTATCAACTTTGGAGTACAGTACATGATAATACTGTTCTTGAATATGGTACAGTAAAGCCACAATCAAAATAATTACTGACACATTCCTTCCATTGTGTAAATAAATTAGTATCATATCAAAATATAATCATACAACAACAACAACAACACCTTATGTCAACTCAACTCAACCCCCTCAATTATTATTATTATTATTATGAGGTGGTGCAAAATCAGTATCCTATCAAACTATAATCATACAACAACAAAACCTTACATCAACTCAACCCACTCAATTATTATTATTATTATTATTATTATTATTATTATTATGAGGTGGTGCAAAATCATACACACACGTGTTGTTCTTTATTACCAAGATAATATTTGCTATGATGGAAGGAGAGTGTGTGTGTGTGGATATTTAATTGTGGCTTTACTTTTCACCCTATAAAAGAATATTTTTAGGCCTGGTGATGACTATGACAACTTACACAATGACTATAAAGTTGTCTAATGTTAGTCATTGCCTTGTCCTTGTCCATCACTCATCTTGTATTTGGCCTGTTGTATGTATGTATGTAATGTATGTATGTATGTAATGTATGTATGTATGTAATGTATGTGTATGTACAGCCACAATCGAATATCCACCCACACTGTCCTTCCATCGTAGTAAATATTATCTTGGTAATAAAGAACAACACGTGTTTGTATGATTTTGCAGCACCTCATAATAATAATAATAATAATAATAATAATAATTGAGGGGGTTGAGTTGAGTTGATGTAAGGTGTTGTTGTTGTATGATTATATTTTGATAGGATACTGATTTTGCAGCACCTAATAATAATAATAATAATAATAATAATAATTGATGGGGTTGAGTTGAGTTGACGTCAGGTGTTGTTGTTGTTGTTGTATGATTATAGTTTGATATGATTTATTAGCACGATTAAAGGAAAGTGTGGGTGGATATTTGATTGTGGCTAGACTTAACTTAACATACACTGGGGATCAATCAATAATAATTCTGTCCTGATTCGAAGCATAATATGAATGAATCCCTACCATGCAACTGGACGAGGTGCTATGAGAAGGAGTTAAAAAGACACTATTATGGTATATGAATGAAAGTTGGAAGAGGAGGAGAGATGGGAGGAATGGATGGAGGAGGAGGAGGAGGAGAGATGGAGGAAGGAATGGAGGAGGAGGAGAGATGGAGGAAAGTAGGAAGAGGAGGAGGAGAGATGGAGGAAAGTAGGAAGAGGAGAAGGAGAGATGGAGGAAAGTAGGAAGAGGAGAAGAGATGGAGGAGGAGGAGGAGGAGAGATGGAGGAAAGTAGGAAGAGTAGGAGGAGGAGGAGAGGTGGAGGAAAGTAGAAAGAGGAGAAGGAGAGATGGAGGAGGAGAGATGAAGGAGGAGGATGAGAGATGGAGGAAAGTAGGAAGAGGTGAAGGAAAGATGGAGGAAAGTAGGAAGAGGAGAAGGAGGAGAGAAGGAGAGATGGAGGAAAGTAGAAAGAGTAGGAGAGATGATGGAGGAATGAAGGATGAATCTTTTCTACCAACTGAACAAGGTAAAAATAACGATAATAAGAAGTATAAAGGACAGAATAAATGATTGCTTGACCCTCAGTAGTGAAGATGTCTGGGTATCTTCACTACGCTATAAATGCCTGCCTGTGTAGGTGACGACGACCAGACCAGACTTTTGGAAGACGAGGAGGAAAAGGACGAGGAGAGAGACCATGATGATGTGTTAGTGAGAGCGGTAGTCGTCCATAGGTGAGTCTTTTGGGTGTGTTTGTGTGTTTGTGTTGGTGTGTGTGTTGTGGTGGTGTGTGTGTGTGTGTGTGTGTGTGTTGTGTTGTTGTGTTGTGATGGTGTGTGTGTGTGTGTGTGTGTTGTGTGTGTGTCTTGGTGTGTTGTTGTTGTGATGGTGTGTGTGTCGTGTGTTGTGTTGTTATAAGTGTGTGTGTGTGTGTCTTGTGTTGTGTTGTTATAAGTGTGTGTGTGTGTGTTGTGTTGTGTTGTGTATGTGTGTGTGTGTGTGTTGGTGTGTTTGTGTGATGTGTTGTGTTGTGTGTGTGTGTTGTGTTGTGTTGTGTTGTGTTGTTATAAGTGTGTGTGTGTGTGTGTTGTGTTGTGTTGTGTTGTGTTGTTATAAGTGTGTGTGTGTGTGTGTGTCTTGTGTTGTTTTGTGTTGTTATAAATGTGTGTGTGTGTGTGTGTGTTGACTTAACTATTAACTATAATAACTTAACTATTAACTATAATAACTTAACTATTAACTATAATAACTTAACTATTAACTACAAAATTAACTATTAACTATTAACTATAATAACTTAACTATTAACTATAAAATTAACTCTTAACTATAATAACTTAACTATTAACTATAAAGACAACTATATAATTATTAACACTATAAAATTAACTATTAACTATAATAAATTAACTATTAACTATAAAATTAACTATTAACTATAAAGACAACTATATAATTATTAACACTATAAAATTAACTATTAACTATAAAATTCCAGCTTATTAAACTAAATAATTCCTAAATAAATACATGGGATGAATGAATAATTATACAGTATATAATTATACACAATGCTTATTTTATGCTTGTTTTAATGTATGTATGTATGTGTGTGTGTATGTATGTATGTATGTATGTATGTTCTCTTACATTTATTATTTTTTACACTTTTTATGTATGTAATAATTGAGGGGGGGTGTGGGAGTAGGGGACAGGCTTGGGTGGGGGGGGTGGGGGGGTGCGGGAATAGGGGGACAGGCTTGGTGTGGGTGGGTAGAGCGCCTGTCCCCTATTCCCACACACCCCTAAAGGCTGTTCCCTTACTCCCGCACCCTCACCCCCCCCCAAAAAAAAAAAATGGACCCCCCCCCCCCCAAGCATGTCCCCGCACCCCCTACTCCCGCACCCCCCCCCCAAGCATGTCCCCGCACCCCCGCACCCCCCCCCAAGTCAAAAATTCCTGTCATCGGTAATATAAAGGTGAGAATTACACTATTTACTTTTCTGTCTACTATAATTGTACAGTTGCCTGCATTTGTAACGAACACACACACGCAGCGTCTGGTGGGAAACTTGGCAACACTGCTTGTTTACATAAAAGGTTAAATTAGGTCCTTAATTAAAATATTATGTGGTGGATAAAATACTGTAGTAGAAAATTTTAATGATATCAGTCTATTTATTTTATTTCCTATTTTTCTATGAATTATTTGGAAAAGCAACTTAATTCAAATATAAAATGTCTGTTTGTTTGTTTGTTTGTTTGTTTTTCCTCTACAAGAAACTAATTAACTCCTTTCAGATGATATAATTTAGTAAATACATATAGTAGAAGATTATGAGTAGTGTGTGTAGTACGATATAATGTGTGTGTGTGTGTGTTTTTAGTACGGTATAATGTGTGTGTGTGTGTGTGTAGTACGGTATATGTGTGTGTGTGTGTTTTTTTAGTACGGTATATATATACAGTTTTTTTATAAGGATATATTATTTGCTATTTCTATACTAGATATTTCTATTTGCTATTTCCATACTATAGCTATTGAAAGTGGATATGTTTAATTAATACACATAAAGGTAACTCAAACCAATTGCAAAACTTATTTTTATTATGTTTATATTTTAAATGTTGTGTTAGTATTATAATTTAGAATAGTGAGTTAGAAAAATACTGCAAAACCTACTTATTGGAAAATGTCTAAGCAAATAAGTAGAGTTTGAATGCAGGGTATGTATGTGTGTGTGTGTGTCTGTATGTGTGTCTGTGTGTATGTGTGTGTGTGTGGCTTTCATTACTGTGGTCAGATATTATTAATTAAGTATCACGACTGTACCAATGTAGATTATTATTATTATTATTATTATTATTATTATTATTATTATTATTATTATTATTATTGTCCTCAGCTGTATACTTAGAAGGAGAACATGTTGGTGTATACAGTACTTAATTAATAATTGTATGTATTGGCCTGTAGCTGTATTTATGAACGAATTTTAGGTTATATTCCCGTAAATGGATTTATTTTAATATTTTGAACGTGTTGTGAAATGAGTGGAAGTGTTAAAAGTAATTATTATTCTTATCTTGTGGAAAATGTTGTGTTATCATGTTTATCTCCTCGTTTCATAATTACCAAATGTATTCTGTATGGTACATGTATAGTGAAAACATGTGTTGAAGGTGTTGTGTGTGTGTGTATGTGTGTGTGTGTGTTTTTCTAGAATGTATACACACACACACACACTCATAGATATACAAAACAAACACACATACTGTAGATAGGGATATTTAGTGTTTATGTGCATGTTTTGAAGAAATGAGTTGTAAGTTGTGAAGAAATAAGTTGAAAGTTGTTAAAGAAAATGAGTTGAAAGTTGTTAAAGAAATGAGTTGAAAGTTGTTAAAGAAATGAGTTGAAAGTTGTTAAAGAAATGAGTTGAAAGTTGTGAAAGAAATGAGTTGAAAGTTGTTAAAGAAATGAGTTGAAAGTTGTTAAAGAAATAAGTTGTAAGTTGTTAAAGAAATGAGTTGTAAGTTGTTAAAGGAATGAGTTGTAAGTTGTTAAAGAAATGAGTTGAAAGTTGTTAAAGAAATGAGTTGAAAGTTGTTAAAGAAATGAGTTGAAAGTTGTTAAAGAAATGAGTTGAAAGTTGTGAAGAAATGAGTTGAAAGTTGTTAAAGAAATGAGTTGAACGTGTTGTGTGTATCATATCTGGTTGTAATGAGTTGAACGTGTTGTAATGTGTTGTATTAATAATGTCTGGTTGTAATGAGTGGAAAGTTGTTAAAGAAATGAGTTGAAAGTTGTGAAGAAATGAGTGAAATGTGTTGTGTTAATAATGTCTGGTTGTAATGAGTTGTACATGTTGTATTAATAATGTCTGGTTGTAATGAGTTGAATGTGTTGTGTTAATAATGTCTGATTGTTACAGCTAATGACTCTACACACACACACACATACACACACACACACACACATACACACACACACACACATATTGAATTCCATATAACCAAGAATTTTAATGTCTGGTTGTAATGAGTGGAATGTGTTGTATTAATGATGTCTGGTTGTAATGAGTTGTATTAATAATGTCTGGTTGTTACAGCTAATGACTCTGCTCCGTGGAGACTCGGACGCATTGAGGAGACAGATCAGGAAACTCCAGTATGAACCACACGAGTTGGGTTCTCCACTCCTCAACGCCTTCAAACTCTTCGCCCCTCAGCTTGACAACAGTGACAACAAACAGCAACAACAACAGCAACAGTCATCATCACAACTACAACTACAACAACAGCAACAGTCATCATCACCACAACTACAACTACAACAGCATTTGGTTGAGCTGTAGGGCCTAAACAATAACGACAAAAAACAACAACAGCAACAACAACAACAACAACAGTCATCATCGCCACAACTACAACTACAACAGCATTTGGTTGAGTTGTAAACACTGATTGGGCTTTGACAACAACAACAACAACAACAGCAACAACAGTCATCATCACAACTACAACTACAACAACAGCAACAGTCATCATCACCACAACTACAACTACAACAGCATTTGGTTGAGTTGTAAACACTGATGCGGCTTTGACAACAACAACAACAAACAACAACAACAGCAGCAGCATTTAATTGAGTTGTAAACACTGATTGGGCTTTTACAACGACAACGACAACAAACAACAACAACAACAGTCATCACCACAACTACAACTACAACTACAACTCGTGGTGGTGGTTGTGGTTGTGGTTGTGTGGTTGTTGGCTGATGTAACTTTACTTCTAATAAAAGGGTCGTCATCTTTTGCATAGGGCTATAGATGAATCCCTAACTCAAATTTGTATACATAGATATGTTTGTATAAATATAAAGTCCTTGGGAAATAATCTAAGGACAAAGGGCAATGTTCTGCAGGAAAAATGAATGAAAAAATAAAGAGTGTTCTGCAGGAAAAATGAATGAATGAATGAATGACAGAAAGAAAGAAGGCTCAAATAATAATAATAATGATGATAATGATTTCTATCCCCTCCGCTCAGCTCTATATATAGGAAAAGAGAGAGAGAGAGAGAGTGAGAGAGAGAGAGAGAGAGTGTATGGGGACCTCAATCTTTTTTATCATTATTATTATTATTATTATTATTATTATGATTATGATTATGATTATTATTTCCCATCCCTTAGATACATACATATTATAAAATGACGCCCACTGTGTAAACTCGATCGAGGGAGAATAGTCGACAAATAAAGAAAGAACAAGTGATGGTGTTGGTAAATTTGGAGTGACTGAATCCTCCAAACTATTCCAAGCAACAGACTCCCATTACTTTAGTTTCATCTACATAGTTCTGTTTCTTGACGTAATACTTTGGAGGAATCGAGACGCTCTAAAAAGCACCAAAAAATATATATATTATCATTATTATTATTATTCTCCCTCTTAACACAGACCAATAAACGCTGAGGATTATTCTCTTTACGTGAAGGCGTCAGGAAATGTATCGCTTATACAGTATACCTTATTTAAAAAAACAATGCAAACTTTTATTCAGCCTCTTTCTGCACATTACAGCATATAATTAAAAGTGTAGAATACTTATATGACTTTTAATCAGTAGGAACCACCACTTTTCTCAATTTTGTTTTTATTATTATTATTATTATTATTGTATTTCATTCATACTGTAAAAAATGAAATATATAGACAGACTGTGGGTGTGAATTATTATAGGTATTATAGGTGTGTGTGTGTGTGTGTGTGTTGTTCATTTCCCCACCCAGTACACCTATAGAGGCTGAGTTCGAATGTGTGTGTGTGTGTGTGTGTGTGTATGTGTATGTATGTGTATATGTATGTATGTATGTGTGTGTGTATGTATGTATGTGTGTATGTATGTGTGTATGTATGTATGTATGTGTGTATGTATGTGTGTATGTATGTGTGTATGTATGTATGTATGTAGGGTGTCACCAGGGTTCTTATATAGATGGGAGGTCTAGCAGTGAAGTGGCAGAGATGTGTGTGTGTATGTGTGTGTGTGTGTGTGGGGTTGAAGACCTTAATTTCTGTTAAGTTGAGGCAGAGAAGACTGACTGAGATGGTGTAGGCAGCTGTGTGTGATCTGATGGGCCTGGTATGGGTATAGGAGCGCCATTGATGCATACCACTTAGTACTCCCGGAAATCCTGTTTTTATCACGAATTTTGACACGAAACTATTTGCAATTTGACTCTATTCTTGTCTATCACAAGGCCAATATAGGAACTGGGGCCGCATAGATCTCTTAGGCCTACACAAACTTCCATGACCTTTATTGAAATCGAACCTATAAGCAACACTTCTAAACGATTCATAAGGTACCTAAGATGGGGTGACAGTCCCAGAAGCGGCACAAGTTGCTGAAAAACAAAATAGGTCTGCTTTACTTAATACTAACGAAGATATCGTCTAAATCCAAATATTCACTAAAAATCTGGACAATAATGAATAGAACAACTAAAAATAAGCAGGAAAATGTAAACAAAAACTCGAATTAAACACGTTCCATGAATGTCTAGAAATCCCAAGATTTACAAAACTATCACAAGGCCAAGCCCAAAATCCCAAGATCTTGAGATAAATTCCAAGGAGTGTATGAAAACTGGAGGCTTCTGATTCCTCCTGACTATGCCATAAAACAAACTCCTTCCCTTTATATATATTGGTGGTGTTTCGTGGTAATATTTGTACGACTCATATAACTCCAATTTTCTGACTACATCACAGGGTCCCTTAATTAAAATCTTCAGTCCTTAATTAAATATGAATTGTTCATCTAATTTATTTACGTGAATACTAATGAAGATGCCTATATACCCATATCTAAACCCAAAGTAAAGTTTCATAATTAATAATAAAGAAAAAATAAATTAAAATATGCCTTGAGTGTGTGTCGGCTAGAATCAGCTACCCGCCACAAGCATCAGCCCTCTCGCCTGATGGGTTCTAATAGTGTAGCAGGCAGGAATCCTTTTATTCATGTATTTCAGGTTCACTCTAAAATCTTATATACCATTTGTAGCCTGTATGAATAAACAGATTAAAAACTCACGATCTCTTAGTCTCCTTCCAAACCTCACCAGGAGACTAATGTAGCACCCCGCTACAGTAACAGTGGTGACCCCGGAGTGACACGAACATCCAATCTACTCCACATGGCTGGCAAACCTCTTCTTAGCCATCACATCTAGTGACCCGGGAGTGTAAACCCCAAACCTCTTCGTTAGCCGCTGCGTCTGGTGACCCCAGAGTGTAAACCCAGACCTCTTCTTAGCCGCTACATCTGGTGACCCCGGAGCCGAACAACACATCTCAACTACGATGCTGCCAAGTAATCAGCACACACCACAACTACGATGCTGCCAAGTAATCAGCACACACCACAACTACGATGCTGCCAAGTAATCAGCACACACCACAACTATGATGCTGCCAAGTAATCAACACACACCACAACTATGATGCTGCCAAGTAATCAGCACACACCACAACTACGATGCTGCCAAGTAATCAGCACACACCACAACTATGATGCTGCCAAGTAATCAGCACACACCACAACTACAATGCTGCCAAGTAATCAGCACACACCACAACTACGATGCTGCCAAGTAATCAACACACACCACAACTACGATGCTGCCAAGTAATCAACACACACCACAACTACGATGCTGCCAAGTAATCAACACACACCACAACTACGATGCTGCCAAGTAATCAACACACACCACAACTACGATGCTGCCAAGTAATCAGCACATCTGCACTACTCACCATACATCTTCACTACCCACCACACACTGGTGAGGAAGATGTGTTGGTGCAAACTACCCAGCACACATCTTAACACATCTCAACTACCCACGGTACCCACCACACACTGGTGCGGGAGATGTGTTGATGTAGACAAGCCAGCACCAACTCCTCTCTGCATCGCTGTTCACAGAGTTCACCTGACCTTTGGACACCTGCTGCTGCCAAGCAATGCAACTCCATATGTCTGGCAAGCTTCACCTGCTTCTGTCGCCAGCATATTACCCATTGCTTCCCCTATCGACTACCAATCGAGGGAAGGTGTTTCCGTAGTCAGAAACTGGTGCATCTGGGAGCCCTTCGTCCATCATAATCTATGCACTACCGGCATATATTCCTGCATCGCTCTAGTGCGTACGCCGAGGGTAGCTAACGCCCGTACCACTACTGCCACACACGGCCCTACATCACGGCTCGACCTATCTACAAGACGACGACCCGCCGCCTGTAGGTCGCCCCCTCTAACACGGACCAAGAATTTCTCGCTGAGGGGGGAGTATTGTGGCGGCTAGAATCAGCTACCCGCCACAAGCATCAGCCCTCTCGCCTGATGGGTTCTAATAGTGTAGCAGGCAGGAATCCTTTTATTCATGTATTTCAGGTTCACTCTAAAATCTTATATACCATTTGTAGCCTGTATGAATAAACAGATTAAAAACCCACGATCTATTAGTCTCCTTCCAAACCTCACCAGGAGACTCACCCCGCTACAAGTGCATTAATCTTCTCAGTAAATATTTAACTTCATTATTTCAGAATCATTTTGGTGTAAACAAATCAATTTAATTTCCCCCCCTAAATGGATATTATAGAGGGTGAAAATATAATATATAATGGTATAATATAATAAAAGAGCACCGTTGGAAAGGTTAACTATCAGTCATCATCACTATCTTGGTAACACTTGTATGTTCCTTGTTGGTAACACTGACTCTACTGTTATGGTGGACTCGTGATCAACAAAAACAATAATAATAATACTATTTTCTTCATTTTAATGTCATGGTGAGGTTATAATTACATCACGTGTGTATAAATAAGTATACTAATGATGGCTAATTATATATATTATCATTATATATGTAATAAATATGTAGTAATATCATTAAATAAGGTAACATATGTAGTAATGGGGATTTAATTAAAGAGATTATTGTTACGGTGTTATAATAATAATAATTAAAGGGTTATTAAACTTACAGAAGTAGTTTATATTGTATATTTTAGTATTATTATTCACTATTTTTCATCTATGGTATATTTTAGTATTATTATTCACTATTTTTGGACCATTTTAATACGTTTTTTTTTTGGAAATTAGTCTGACTACCGTAACCTAACCTGGGCAGACTACCCGGCCAGTTAGGTGTTATCTGTAACTTGTCATAACACATAACACACTTGTATTCCATAACTTGTCATAACACTAACACATTGATAATTTATAATATTTCGTAACTTGTCATAAATTTGTAACACATAACACATTAATATTGCATAATTTATCATAACACATAACGTAACACATTTATATTGCATAATTTGTCATAACGTAACACATTAATATTGCATAATTTGTCATAACGTAACACATTAATATTGCATAATTTGTCATAACGTAACACATTAATATTGCATAATTTGTCATAACGTAACACATTAATATTGCATAATTTGTCATAACGTAACACATTAATATTGCATAATTTGTCATAACACATTAACACATTAATATTACATAATTTCTCTCTCGTAACACATTAATATTGCATAATTTGTCTTTTGTAACACATAACACATTAATATTCCATAACTTGTCATAACACTTAATTAATATGAATAACTTATCTCTCATAACACATAACACATTTAATATTGCATAAAATGTCATAACACATTAATATTAATAACTTATCTCTCGTAACACATAACACATTAATATTGCATAAAATGTCATAACACATTAATATTAATAACTTATCTCTCATAACACATAACCTATCATCATTTACAGGCCAGTTAAAGTTAGTTAGCGTGTGTGTGTGTGTGTGTGTGACGGTGACGGTGGTGATGGTGATGGGTGAGGCGGATGTAGCGGTGGTTAGGATCGCCGTGGCTAGACTGGCTGTGGTGACGGTGAGTCTGCCGTTGGGGGCGTTCCTACTCTGTATTTACCTCTCGCTGCGATACAACTTTGATCTCTCCACCGCTACACATTGTGGGGTTAGTATTACTTATTATTATTATTATTGTTATTATTATTATTACTCTTGTTATTATTATTATTATTACTCTTGTTAATAATGTTATTATTATTATTATTATTATTATTATTGTTATTGTTATTATTATTATTATTACTCTTGTCATTGTTATTGTTATTGTTATTATTATTACTCTTCTTCTTATTATTATTATTATTATTACCGGTACTGTTATTATTATTATTATTATTATTACTCTTGTTGTTATTGTTATTATTATTATTATTATTACTCTTGTTATTATTATTATTATTATATAATGATTATTATTTATATTCATATTTATATTATTATTTATATTATTTATGTTATATTGATATTTATATTCTTCTTAATTATATTTATACATTATTTATATTCTTCTTAATTATATTTATAGAGTATTTATATTATTGTTAATTATATTTATAGAGTATTTATATTATTGTTAATTATATTTATACAGTATTTATATTATTGTTAATTATATTTATACAGTATTTATATTATTATTAATTATATTTATACAGTATTTATATTATTGTTAATTATATTTATACAGTATTTATATTATTGTTAATTATATTTATACATTATTTATATTATTGTTAATTATATTTATACAGTATTTATATTATTGTTAATTATATTTATACAGTATTTATATTATTATTAATTATATTTATACAGTATTTATATTATTGTTAATTATATTTATACAGTATTTATATTATTGTTAATTATATTTATACAGTATTTATATTATTGTTAATTATATTTATACAGTATTTATATTATTGTTAATTATATTTATACAGTATTTATATTATTGTT
>JAWZYT010002788.1:10000-17500 GCA_034508575.1 Petrolisthes manimaculis | reverse complement strand
TAAATTATTCCTCCTCCTCCTCCTCGTCCTCACCTCACATTGTCTCTCTCTCTCTCTCTCTCTCCGCCAGATATGCACAAGTTTTCGTTCATTGTGTTTATGTTGTGCAGTGAACTCTACATGCTGATTACTTACCTTCTACTCAAGGACAATCGCCCTCGCCTCACGTCACCACTTGAACGATGTGCTTTAACCAAGAAGGTAACTAACTACGGGCTCGCAGTTTTTTTGTGTTTTTTTATCGCACACACACGTTCCAACAATTTTTTTTTTTTTTTTTTTTTTTTTTTTTTTTTTTAATGTTCCTTCCCATCTTCCAAGGAAAAAATTAATAATACTGTATATATATATATATATATTTTTGGTATTTTTACAGTAAACCTGGGTTCAGTAAAACGTATATATTAGTATGTTTTACCACTAATTAGGACCATTCTAAGACTATTTTCTTCAATGGTGTTTCTCTCGGAAATGCCCCGTTTTTGAGATATGCCCAGTTTTCATACCCCATACAAACTTTGGGGAGAGCCTGGGAATCCGGGGTTTTAGGTGGGAGAAAACATGCTGTACACTATGGCGTTGTCTTTATAATACACTTCTTAACTTTGTTTCTCTTAGAAATGACTCGTTTTCGAGGTATGCCCCCGTTTTCATACCCCATACAAACTTGGGGGAGAGCCTGGGAATACGTGGTTTTGGGTGGGGGAAAACACTATCAGTGTTGCAAATGTTGTAATATTCACGCCACTTGTGGCTGTATTGGCTATATTTTGTTTTGGGAATACTGTGTTTGAGCGTCCTGTATCCATATACGTTCCTGGATATTTACCCAGTAACTTTTTCTATTTGTTATACCGGTTTTATGCCCAGGTTAGGCCCGGTAGTTAGCCCAGGTTAGGTCCCGGTAGTCTGTCGTGGTCTAGGTTAGGTTAGGTTAGGTCAGGTTAGGTAATACTAATTCCCAAAATAACCATTTGATTTGAATATCTAGCCCAACCCAAGCCAACACGTGTTGTAACGCTGCTGTTTGGGCTATAATTGTATTTTATTGTATCGGTCTCGAAAACTTTGTTATTTCGCTTTTATTTCCTGTTTCAAATGTTTATTTAAGACAATTACATATTATAAAGACAACGCCATAGTGTACAGCATGTTTTCTCCCACCCAAAACCCCGGATTCCCAGGCTCTCCCCTAAGTTTGTATGGGGTATGAAAACTGGGCATATCTCGAAAACGGGGCATTTCCGAGAGAAACACCATTGAAGAAAATAGTCTTAGAATGGTCCTAATTAGTGGTAAAACATACTAATATATACGTTTTACTGAACCCAGGTTTACTGTAAATTTACCAAAAATTAATAATACTGTATATATATATATATATATTTTTTTCCCCCACACATCTCCCAACAAAAGAAATAATAATAATAATAACACACTGTATATTTTTTTTCTATACCAATTTTTTTTTTTTTTTTTTTTTTTTTTTATATTAACAAAGATGAGGACAGTCATCTTCCAACAACAACAACAACAAAACGTAGTAACATATACCATTTTTTTTCCCCACACAACTCCCAACAAAAAAAAGAAATAATAATAATAACACACCGTATATTTTTTTTCTATACCATACAGTCATTTTCCAACAACAACAACAAAATAGTAACATATACCATTTTTTTTTCCCACACAACTCCCAACAAAAAAAATAATAATAATAACACACCGTATATATTTTCCTATACCATACAGTCATTTTCCAACAACAACAACAACAACAAAATAGTAACATATACCATTTTTTCCCCACACAACTCCCAACAAAAAAAAGAAATAATAATAATAATAACACACCGTATATTTTTTCCTATACCATACAGTCATCTTCCAACAAAGAAAAATTAATAACATATACTTTTTTTTCCCCACACAACTCCCAACAAAAAAACAAGTGACTGATGTTCCGTACCTTCCATTGCAGAGGCAGCTAATGATGGCAAACCTCACCAGTTTCATTGTGGCTTTGTACTTCTTCTATCGACACAACAAATACTGTGAACCCGGCAGTGAGTAAAAGAAGTGTTTGTTGTTGTTTGTTGTTGTTTGTTTGTTGTTGTGTGTTTGTCAGGGGGGTTGTAAGTTGTTGAATATATTTTAAAGTGTACTCTCATTTTATCATCCATTATTTCTCTCTCTCTCTTTCATTTTCTTTCTTTTTTATATCTCTTTCTCTCTCTTTCTATCTCTCTCTCTTACACATGTCTATAATATTGTCATTTATAAACACATGATAATATTCTGTGATATTTATTACTGTATTACACAACTTAGTTTAAGTGGCTGATATAATAATAATGTCATCTTTATACCTATAAGTAACCATGTCCCATATACATAGTACTGTACTGTATATTACAAGTTTATTTCACACACACTAACTCACTCTCCCCCTCCCTCTCTCCCCCTCCCTCTCCCCCCTCTCTCCCCTCTCTCTCCCACTCCCCTCCATCTCTCACACACCCTCTCTACCCCACAGTGTATTCGGTGTTTGCGTTCCTGGAGTACGTAGTCGTGTTAACCAATATGGGCTTCCACATGACTGCTTACTACGACTTCCACCACCATGAACTTGTAGTGGGACAGTGGAAGGCTCCCTCCAGTTGACAATCCGTGTGAGGAAACTACGCAACTCCACACACACGCGCACGCACTCACTCAAACACGCATGCACACACGCACACTCACGGGGTAAGTATATGACCGACTGTGTGTGTTGTGTGTATGTGTGTGTTATTGTGTTGTGTTGTGTTGTGTGTGTGTGTGTTTACTTCTTCAGTCTACCACTACTACAGCTACTACTACTACTACAGCTACTAATACTACTAATACTACTACTTCATGCAAGTAATTGGGTGCATACATACATACATACACACATGAGCTCCGACATGTTTATAGACACACATACATACATACATACATACACACATCTATACAAGGACTATACTATTATATACTCATTTATGGGGTGACTTGGAGGCTACTGATTCCTCCAAACTTTGCCACAAAACAAAAAAACAATAAAAATAAAAAAACACATCCAAACCCATAAATCTATTTCCTGGCAAACTTTGGAGGAAACGATAGCACTCCATAAACCCCCGTCCCCCCCCTTCCTCCCCCCCTTCCTTCCCCCTTCCTTCCCCCCCCCCCCAATATGATATTTAAATAATTTCTTAGTTTATTTATTAAATGTATTTGTGTTCCCTCCTTTGCTGTTGTTGTTGTTGTTGCTGTTGTTGTTTGTTGTATTTTGACGTCAACATTTTGGGTTCGCTGTCGTAGATGTTTATGTGTTTATGTGTAAATTGATTATATAAATTTCGTGTGGTCACCTTATGTAGTGAATATGTATTGTTTGTAGGAAATATGTTTATAGGATAAATGTTTAATTAGAAAAAAGATTATAGGAAAAATGTTTTAACTAGAAAAATGTTTAATTAAAAAAGAGTTTTCTGGTGTGTGCTTTTTTTTTTTGTTCATAGGAAAGTGTTCAAATGTTTAATAAGAAAAGCTTTTAATTATGAGAAATTGTAATAATGTTTGTAATATGATATTTGTAGGAAAATATTTATAAGAAAAATGTATTAAAAAAAGTGTTTGAATCTTAATAGTAAAAATGTTTTGGTGTTTAATTTAAAAAAATGTTTAGATTTTAATAGGAAAAGTGTTCAGGCGTTTGTAAGAAAATTGTATACTAAGAAAAATGTTCTAATATTTATAGTAAAAATGTTCAAGCGTTTATAAGAAAAATGTTCAAGTGTTTAATAAGAAAAAAATGTTGAAATTTATTGACCATAAAATAATGAAATGTTTACAAAATTTGATAAAAGTGGAGGTGTAAATATTTCTGTCTCAAATGCAAAAAGATAAGAAAATAAATGAATAAATAAATGAATAAATAAATAAATGAATAAATAAATGAATAAATAAATGAATAAATAAATAAATTAATAAATAAATGAATAAATAAATGAATAAATAAATGAATAAATAAATGAATAAATAAATAAATAAATGAATAAATAAATAATTAGTGGCCACCGAATTATGTCTACGCGTTAAAAAATAAATAAAAATAGTTAAATGAATTTACTGTAAAGTGAGATTCTATTGTTGGTGTATTTGAGTGTGTCTGTGTGTTTCGTGGAATAGTTTGGAGGAATCGCAGACCCTCCAATTCACCAATAAGAGAATCTCGACTTAAAACGTACACGTGATAAAAATTAAAATGTTGACGTTTGTGGAAAAAAAATGTGTAAATTGAAGGAGAGAACATGATTTTTTTTTTTTTTTTTTTTTTTTTTTTTTTTTTTTTTTTTTTTTTTTTTTTTTTTTTTTATAAACTAAGGAGGAATGTATAGAAAGATGTTATGGCATACTTTGGAGGAATCAAAGCACTCCAATCTTTCAAAAATGAAGAGGTTTTGCTTGGAATCACACATACATACATGCATACATATATATATATAAATAAAAATACAGTATGCATATACTGTATATATATATTATACTGTATAAAAATTGTCTTAGATGCAGTATACCGGTATATGTATATTATAAAAAAATTAAGTCGTGTAAACATTAATAAGAAAATTGTTTTTTGAGTTTTATTCATACATATATGTATTGAAACTTTTGTCTAGGACTGTACAGTATAATTATTTCCCTCTACAAAATCATCATTAACTCATTTGAATACCAACTGTTCTTTATTCCAAAAATATTGATTTATTTTTAAACTGGTGAAAATAATATTAATAATAATGACGTATGATTTTAGTAAACCATAATATTTAAATCCCAATAAATCAGTTGTTCTTCCCTGTAGTAAAACATTATTATTTATTATTATTATTATTTATTATTATTATTACTGTATTATTATTTTGGTATGTGTTGATTCCTGTAGTGTTGTATTCCTTTAGCAAAACCTTCCTTGTACAGTCGGCAAAAAGTGTTTTGTTACCATCCGTTTAAGAGTTATTAATTTAAGTTATTAGTTTAAGAGTTATTATTTAAGTTATTCTTTTTCTAAAATAATCAAACGCATTTACTTATGTTTGATAATGAATAGCTAAATAGTAAGAATTTAATTTAAAATCAGCTAAACTTTTGATATAAAAAGGAAATGGATTGTGTCGTGCCGAGTCATCATTGCCTCGGCAAAGACGATACCCGTCCAGCATGTCTCAGATGATACCAGGTACCAACAGCTGCCCAGTTGGCGGAGTACCAACCCTACCTCACTTACCAATATTAAGATTAACTTACGGGTGCTAACGAAACTATTTTTGCCAACTGTACCTCCTCCTCTTTCTCCCCCATACTTTTCCTCCTCCTCCTTCTCCTCCTTCTCCACCTCCCTCTCCTCCCTCTCCTTCTCCTCCTTCTCCTCCCTCTCCCTTTCCTCCTCCTCCTTCTCCTCCTCCTCCTTCTCCTCCTCCTCCTCCTCCTTCCTTTCTTCCTCCTCCTCCTCCTCCTTCTTTTTTACCCAATATGAGAGAGACAAGTCAATGTTTAGATTAATTACCATGATAATATTACACTCATACAATTATTTATCACAATTACTACACACACACACACACATTACATATACTATGAACACACACACACACTATATTTACTGTACTACACATACACACACACACACACACATTACAGTTACTACACACACACACACACATATTACAGATACTACACACACACAATTATTTATCACAATAATTCGACACACACACTACATTTACTACATACACACACACACACACACAATATTGTAGATACTGCACACACACACACACACACACACACACACTACAATTACTACACATATACACACACACACACAAATAGTAATCATAATTATCATAGAGTAATCATCTAACCTTCTGACTTATCTCTCATTTATTATCATTATTCTTTATTCAATAGTCTTGTAGTACCTAATAGTATTAATTGTGTATGTATTGTATTGATGTATTATTATGATTTATTAGCATATAATAAATGTTCTCAAGTGATGTATATACTGTATGATAAATTTTGGGTTGGTTATAAATAAGTCTATAATATTTTGGTTTATTTTGGGTTCTTTAAAATATATTGGGTTGATTTTGGTGTAATTTTATGTTCATATTATTGTTATATTAATTATTATCATTATTACAGTACAGAATCACAATTATTTTTATTACTGTTATTATATTATTATTTTCATTATTATTTCTAAGTGTTAGAATTTGGTATAGAATACGTTTTTTTTATTATACAGTATATATATATATGTATATAATTTGTGGACATTTATTATTAGTTATTAATTATACATATTATTATACAAGAAATAAACAGTGTATGATTTGGGCAGGAAACTAAAGCCTGTCCCCCCCTATTACCGTACCCCCCAAGCCTGTCCCCCCCTATTACCGTACCCCCCAAGCCTGTCCCCCCCTATTACCGTACCCCCCCCAAGCCTGTCCCCACTATTCCCATACCCCCAAAAATAATAATAGTGTTTCCTGCCCCTACCCCCCCCCCCCAAATTGTGACTTAGTAATTACTGTATTATTATTATTATTATTCCTGTTGTGTAGACCGAAGCTGGGAAAGTAATGGACTCTTATTCTCTCCTTCTCTCTCTCCTCTCTTTTGTTTATCTTATTTTCTCTTCTCTCTCCTCTCTCCTCTCTTTTGTTTATCTTATTCTCTCCTTCTTTCTCCTCTCTTTTGTTTATCTTATTTTCTCTTCTCTTCTCTCCTCTCTTCTCTTTTGTTTATCTTATTCTCTCCTTCTTTCTCCTCTCTTTTGTTTATCTTCTTCTCTCCTTCTCTCTCCTCTCTTTTGTTTATCTTATTTTCTCTTCTCCTCTCTTCTATTCTTTTCTCCTCTCCTCCTCTTCTCTTCTTTTCTCCTCTCCTCCTCTTCTCTCCTCCTCTCCTCTCTTCTTCTCTCTTTCTCCTCTCTTCTCTCCTCTCCTGTGTTTTGTTTTGTTTTGTTTTTAGAATAAGAGAGAGACAAACAAAAAGGAAAAAGAGTGAGAGAAAGAGGCCAGAATATTTTCCCATTGGAGTGACGTAGATTCCTCACGAGATTATTATTATACATTATTATTATTATTATTATTGTTATTATTATACATTATTATTATTATTATTATTATTATTATTATACATTATTATTATTATTATTATTATTATTATTATTATTATTATTATACATTATTATTATTATTATTATACATTATTATTATTATTATTATTATTATTATTATTATTATTATTATTATTATTATACATTATTATTATTATTATTATTATTGTTATTATTAAGGGTCTTTGTAATGTGTAGTTACAATGTTAGTGAAGATGTTAGTTGTTATCTTCACTTTGGGTTAATGGTAAATATGTTAGTGTTGGTAACATTGGTACAGT
>JAWZYT010002788.1:0-7500 GCA_034508575.1 Petrolisthes manimaculis | reverse complement strand
TATTGATTGTGTTGGTAAATATTAATATAAATATTTCTTATTACCTGAGTAATATTATATCGATTGTGTAGGAAAATATTACAGAAAATAATCATATTTCTCCTTTCTTTTCCCACAGTAATTAATATTTTGTATTGATAATATTAATACAAATATATTTCTCTGCGTAATTCTATATTGTGTATTAATAATATTAATACAAATATATTTAGTAAAATATATTCTGTATTAATAATATTAATACAAATATTTCTCATTTCTTTCTTTCCTTGAGTATTTCTGTATTATGTATTAATAATATTAATACAAATATTTCTCCTTCGTTTCATTGATATTATTAATACAAATTTATATTTCTGCTTTGTTTGTTTGTTTGTTTGTTTGTTTGTTTCCTTACATAATTCTGTATTGTTGTTTAGCAGTAAGTAATACAAGGCATATTTATGTACCCTAAGTTGTTGTTGTTGTTGTTTGTTGTTTGTTGTTTGTTTGTTGTTGTGTAGTGGATAATACAGGTAAGGTTAACACACTATGTATTCATGTTGTATAAGAGATGTATAGGATGTATGAAAATTGCGTATGAGGATTTTCAACTTTTCAAAAATTGCGGATGTAGATTAATTTTCAACTTTTCAAAAATTGCCGATGTAGATTAATTTTCAACTTTTCAAAAATTGCGGATGTAGATTAATTTTCAATTTTTCAAAAATTGCGGATGTGGATTAATTTTCAACTTTTCAAAAATTGCGGATGTAGATTAATTTTCAACTTTTCAAAAATTGCGGATGTAGATTTTCAATTTTCAACTTTTCAAAAATTGCCGATGTAGATTAATTTTCAACTTTTCAAAAATTGCGGATATGAGAATAATTAATTGGATGTGGATGAAGATATTAAAAAAAATAATTGTGGATGAAAATAGGAGAAAAAAATTGCGGATATGAGAAAGATTTAATTGCGGATGCGGATGTGAGAAAAATTTAATTGTGAATATTAGATAAATTAATTGTGGATGAGTAATGTGGATGTTGCATGTATGTATTGCCAATGCGGATACAAATTGCTAAAAAATGTGAATAATTCGGATATTGCAAGTACAGTATTGCCAATGCGAATACAAATTTATTAAAAATGTGAATAATTCGGATATTGCAAGTACAGTATTGCCAATGCGAATACAAATTGCTTAAAAATGTGAATAATTTGGATATTGCAAGTACAGTATTGCCAATGCGAATACAAATTTATTAAAAATGAATAAACGATAACTGTTAAAATCCAATCCAATACATACATCTCTCATACATAATACAGTATACAGTAGTAGTCAGTTTATTGGCACAGTATACATAATACAGTATACATTTCCTTCATCCTCAGTCCTTAAGGTCAAATTAATATCAACTTAACTTTTTTCTTTTCTCTTTCACAAATAAAATATAACTAAAAAAAATAAATATTAAAAGCTAATAAAAAAAAAAATAGATTAAAAATTTATTGTCCTGCTTTCATTGTTGTTGTTGTTGTTGTTATTTTGTTTTTGTTTTTTTGTTGTTAGTTATTTTAATTTTGCTTCATAATTATAATATTTTGCTTCTCATTGTTAATGCAGTAATGTATTTTTATTTATTTATTTTTTTAATTAATACAGTATACTGAAGTGATTTTGTCAGCATAATACCATAAGCATTAATTACTGTATTTGTATGTTATTGTATTAATTTGTATTAATTTATAAGCATAACATTACATAAAATAACTTTATTGTATGATTTTGTATTAATTTGTATGTTATTGTATCATTTGTATTGTATTTTAAACATGCCATTACTCTATTGTATTATTTATATTATTTATCATGTATTAATTTGTATGATATTGTATAATTTATCATGTATTAATTTGTATGATATTGTATAATTTATCATGTATTAATTTGTATGGTATTGTATAATTTATCATGTATTAATTTGATATTGTATAATTTTTCATGTATTAATTTGTATGGTATTGTATAATTTATCATGTATTAATTTGTATGTTCTTGTATTATTTGTATTAATTTATAAACATAACATAACAACAACATTATTGTATTGTATTAATTGTATTATTTGTATTAATGTATTGTATATCTCCGTCCTTCAACTTACCTGAGGATGAAGGAATGTGTGTGTGTGTGTGTGTGTATGTGTGTGTGTGTGTGTGTGTGTGTGTGTGTGTGTGTGTGTGTGTGTGTGTGTGTGTGTGAGTGCGTTATGTCAGGTTAGGTCACCAACCCACCACTCGCCTTAAAGATACACACACACACACACACACACACACACACACACACACACACACACACACACACACACACACACACACACTCTCTCTCGCCTTAAATATAGATAGATTGTTTTTCCCCGACACACACACACACACACACACACACACACACACACACACACACACACACACACACACACACACACACACACACACACACACACACACACAATCGCCTTTTAAAAATAGCAAGTTAGATGTTACACACACACACACACACACACACACATGCCTTAAATTTAAATAGCCACATACACACACACACATACACACACACAACCATTGTTTACCCTTTGTCCCTGTACTAAGTAATAAAAGACATTAATAATAAGGTATAATTATATATTGTGTTTTAATATCCTAATATGATGTTATTTATTTTCAGAAGGTAATGGAAAGAGAGAGAGAGAGGAGGTAATGGAGAGAGAGAGAGAGAGGGGGTAATGGAGAGAGAGAGAGAGAGGAGGTAATGGAGAGAGAGAGAAGGGGGAGAGAGAGATAGAATAAAGATAGACAGAACAGAGAGGGAGATAGACAGAATAGAATGAGAGAGAGAGAGAGAATAGAATGAGAGACCTAGATAGAACAGAGAGTGAGTGAGAGAAAGATAGACATAATAGAATGAGAGACCTAGAGAGAACAGAGAGAGAGATAGACAGAATAAAATGAGAGACCTAGAGAGAACAGAGAGAGACAGAGTGAAGGAATATAAGGGACACACACACACACACCAACACCTTCAAACTTCCCCAAACTAAACCAATTTATGGACACTGAAATTCTGTCTTGACTCTCCTAGTTCCCCCATTATCTTCATTCTCTCCTATCTCTATCTTCATTCTATCCTCTCTCTATCTTCATTCCTTCTCTCCTATCTCCATTCTCTCCTATCTCCCTTATTTCGTTCTCTCCTATCCCTATCTTCATTCTCTCCTATCTCCCTTATTCTATTTCCCTTCCTTCTCTCATTCTCTCCTCTTCTTTCATTCTCTTCTATCCCTATCTTCATTCTCTCCTATCTCCCTTATTCTATTTCCCTTCCTTCTCTCATTCTCTCCTCTTCTTTCATTCTCTCCTATCCCCATCTTCATTCATTCTCTCCTATCTCCCTTATCTCATTCTCCCCTATCTCCCTTCTTCCTTATTCTATTTTCCTTATCTCATATCCCTATCTTCATTCTCTCCTATCTCCCTTCCTTCTCTCCTACCTCCTCCATTATCTCATTCTCTATCTCTCTCTTCATTCTCTCCCTTATTCTCCATCCGTTCCTTCTCTCCTATCTCCTCCATTATCTCATTCTCTCCTATCCCTCTCTTCATTCTCTCCTCTCTCCATCTCCATTTCGGGATAGATAATTTTCTCGACCAATTTATCTATTATCAATCATTATAATTCTTCCATTTTAAACATTTATAGATTATAATTATCAACGCATATAATTAGACGAATAAATAAACATAACTAGACGTATAAATAATCAAATAATTAACGTTTGTAATGGAAAATATTAGTGGGACAGAAATTAAGATGGTTCCTTACGACTGTCAACAAACCATCGACCATAACAAAAAAAGTCACGTGTTGGTGGTTTACTAATTTAAGGGGTGTGTGGGAATAGGGGGCAGGCTTGGGGGGGTGCAGGAATAGGGGGACAGGCTTGGGGGGGTGCAGGAATAGGGGACAGGCTTCCTACCCACTCCAAGCCTCACCAAATTCATTAAATAATTCACCCATAAGTCATTTAATAATAATAATAATAATCACTGTATAGTTTACTCACCAAATTCATTAAATAATTCACCCATAATTCATTTAATAATAATAATAATAATCACTGTATAGTTTATTCACCAAATTCATTAAATAATTCACCCATAAGTCATTTAATAATAATAATAATAATAATCACTATAGTTTACTCACAAAATTCATTAAATAATTCACTCATAAGTCATTTACAAGGCTAAGATTCTTTCGTTTGTGTGCTTACAAACCAATACCAACCACTGAGGAATCGACCCTTAATTAATTTAAACTCGTGTGTCAAAATAATCACTCCATTTTTTTATAAGTGTATGAGATTTGGAGACTTCTGATTCCTCCTAACTATACCTACCACGAAACAAACTCCTTCCATATAGGTGTGTGTGTGTGTGTGTGTGTGTTTCGTGGTTAGGTTTGAAGGACTCATTAACCTCTAATTGTCTGATGAAATTAAACCACTTTGATTCGAGTCTGCTTCATTATTCATAGTTCGAAACTGACTCGTTCGAAGCTGACTCGTTCGAAGCTGACTCGATCGAAACTGACTCGATTGAAGGTGACTCGGTTCATGTCTAGTGAGTTTCTAGTCAGTTCTCAGTAAGATTTCCCAGCGTCAAGAAGGACTCGTGTGTGTGTGTGTGTGTGTGTATATATAGAAAAATTAAAATACGAGGTGACTTCAAACACAGCTATATTAATTAAGACTTAATTAAGACTGCTACCTTATATCAACATAGCTAATTTAATCAACAGAAAAATATCAACATAGCTAATTTAATCAACAGAAAAATATCAACATAGCTAATTTAATCAACAGAAAAATATCAACATAGCTAATTTAATCAACAGAAAAATATCAACATAGCTAATTTAATCAACAGAAAAATATCAACACAGCTAATTTAATCAACAGAAAAATATCAACACAGCTAATTTAATCAACAGAAAAATATCAACACAGCTAATTTAATCAACAGAAAAATATCACATAGCTAATTTAATCAACAGAAAAATATCAACATAGCTAATTTAATCAACAGAAAAATATCAACATAGCTAATTTAATCAACAGAAAAAATATCAACAACAACATATAAGGTGAGTACCATATTATTATTATCTTATCATATTCATAATTATCCGGGAATTATTTTTTATGACGCTTAAAAAGGATAGTGTGTGTGTGTATGTGTACGAGTGTGTGTATGTGTACGTGTGTGTGTATGTGTACGAGTGTGTGTGTACGTGTGTGTGTGTGTTTGTGTGTGTGTGTGTGTACGAGTGTGTGTGTGTGTGTGTGTATGTACGTGTGTGTGTGTGTGTGTGTGTGTGTACGAGTGTGTGTGTGTGTGTGTGTGTGTGTGTTATTATTCATTACCAACACACACTAACCTATAATTTTACATAACTAACCTAACCTAACCTAATCTAAAATAAGGAATATTTTTACAAGTTGCCACAATTCGATTTCGAAAATTTTAATATTACCAGTGTATATATTTCACTATTACAAACCACTTTTCTATATACCATTTCCTCTGCAAATGATGCATAATAGTAGTTACCCTCTTATAGTTAGGTACAGGAAATAATTAGGACTATAGTGAAATAATATGTCTCTCTCTCTCTCTCTCTCTCTCTCTCTCTCTCTCTCTCTCTCTCTCTCTCTCTCTCTCTCTCTCTCTCTCTCTCTCTCTCTCTCTCTCTCTCTCTCTCTTTTGTGTGTGTGTGTGTGTGTATTTTCCCTTTGTATGTATGTTTTCGCGTAGTTTCACACACACATACATAACTACTGTGTAATATCTTTCACACACACACACACACCTATAATATCTCTCTCACACACACACCTATGATATATTTCACACACACACACACACCCACACATATCTATTATACCTTTTACACACACACACACATAAATACATGCATACCTAGAATACCGTTCACACACACACACTCACACACACATACTCGCACACACACACACACACACCTATAATATATTTCACACACGCACACACCTATGTCTGTCACACTCACACACAAAAAAAAAAAAAAAAAAAAATTGAAATGTATGTTTGTGAAGACACACGTGACTTTCCACCAAAACAAACATTGAATTTTTTTACCGGTACCTGTTTTTTTTTTTTTTTCATTATTTTTCTTTTTTTTTTTTTTTTTTTTTTACATAGTGAGTCACACGAATTTCCCGCGCAGTTGTTATTTTTTCCCCGCGCTTTTGTCACCATTTTCCCGCGCAATTATTTTTTTCCCCGCCCATATATCTACATTTTCCCGCTCAATTATTTTTTTCCCCGCCCATTTATCGACAGTTTTCCCGCCCACTTGTCAACCTTTTCCCGCCCAGGACCCCCCCTCTCCCCCCCCCCGCACCCCCCGCCCCCTCCCCTGCCCCCCTGCCCCAAGACGTGACCTCTCTTCACAACAACACGAAGGAAAGGTGAAGTGAAAAAAACATGGTTGATACACACACACACACACACACACACACACACACACACACACACACACACATAGAAAGGGAAACACACACACACACACACACACACACACACACACACAAAGACAGAAACACACAGAGAGAGAGAGAAACACACACACACATACACACACACAGACACACACACAAAGACAGAAACACACAGAGAGAGAGAGAAACACACACACACACACACACACACACAGAAAAGAGAAACGCACACACAAAGAGACACACACACATACATGCAGAGAGAAACACGCACACACAGACAGGCAGACACATACACTAGTAAGTACACACACACACACACGGGACAGACAGACAGGCAGGTACAGTACACACACACACACACACACATACACACACACACACACACACACACACACACACACACACGTTCTGGAGCAAGTATTTTTTTTTTTTTACTTTTATTGTGGAGATGTGAAATTATATATATCAAACAGGTACTATAATAAATAAAGATTAATTTGATATCACTATGATAATAATAATAATACCCTCTGACACACACACACACACACACACACACACACACACAGCACTCAGGCTAGTAGGCTACAGTACACACACACACACACACACACACACACACACACATAGAAAGGGAAACACACACACACACACACACACACACACACACACACACACACACACACACACACACACACACACACTAACCTTTCCATGCTCTATACCCTACATGGAAGGACTGTGTGTGTGTGTGTGTGTGTGTGTGTAGGATAGGTCCGAGCAGTTAACCTTTAGACAGAAACACACACAGAGGCATGTGTGTGTGTGTGTGTGTGTGTGTACAACAAAATCAACAACAATAATAATGATAATAATGATAATAATAATAATAACAATAATAATAATAGTA
>JAWZYT010002787.1:210000-219945 GCA_034508575.1 Petrolisthes manimaculis | reverse complement strand
TTAACTTTTATTTTGTTAAGGCATATTATCTGTGGTTTTTATTCTTATATACCATCTTTAATTTCAGAATATGTAGATACAACACCATCTAAGCTATATGTGAGTACAGTATATCATTATTATTATTATTATTTTCATTTCTGTATATTATCTTTCCTTGTTGACATTTATTTTTATTATCCACCATTTTTTTTTACCTGGATTTTTACTTTGTGGGTAAAATGTCTCGCTTTTTTTTTTCTTCTTCGTCTTTTTTCTTTTTCAGTTCTTTCAGTTCTCTTGTTTTTTGCTTCATTCATTTTTTTTCTTTGAGTATTTATTTGTCTTCCTTGGTTACCTTTATATTGGTATATTTTTCAGTGTCTTTCAGTCCTTGGTTGTGTCGTGTGTGTGTGTGTGTGTGTGTGTGTGTGTGTGTGTGTGTGTGTGTGTGTGTGTGTGTGTGTGTGTGTGTGTGTGTGTGTGTATCAGTTGTACCCTGTGTGTATATATGTATGTATGTGTGTATCAGTTCTACCCTGTGTATGAGTATATATATATGTGTGTATGTATATATTAATTTCCCAACCTACCAAAACACAAACACAACACAACTAACGAGCCTAAATCAATAAAAAAAAAAAAAAAATACATTACCTTAACCTCCACACTCTATATACTTCCCCAAACAGGGCTCATAAAATAACAACAATTGAAACCTTTATTTAATACGTAATACACTATTTATCTACGCTATCTATCTACACTATCTATCTACACTATCTATCTATCTACACTATCTATCTATCATCATATAAATTACTTCCTGAGGGACAATGTTTATCTTTGGTATAATATGTTAGCAGGAATTATTATTATTATTATTATTATTATTATTATTATTATTATTATTATTATTATTATTATTGTTATTATTATTATTATTATTATTATTATTATTATTATTATTATTATTATTATTATTATTATTATTATTATTATTATTATTATTATTATTATTATTATTATTATTATTATTGTTATTGTTATTGTTATTGTTATTGTTATTATTATTATTATTATTATTATTATTATTATTATATATGTAAATTTCACTGGAGTTGTTTCTCTATATACATACAATTTTTTTTTTATTTTTTTTTTAGGATTCTGTGTGTAATCGTGTGTGTAAATTTGGAGGTTTCTGATTCCTCCTGACTATGCCACGAAACACACAAGCTCCTTCCATGTATAGTAGGTGTGTGTGTGTGTTTGTGTGTGTGTGTGTGTGTGTGTCAGTTTGGGCCATGTGTGTGTGTGGAAAGAGAGAAATAATTTTGCTTATCCATATTATTTCAAGGTATTTTTTTTGTTACATTGGAGTGCCTTGATTCCTCCAAAGTATGCCAGGAAACAACAGGACCAGATTAGCAACAACAACAAATAAAAAAAAAATCGCTCGTAGAGCGAGGACTTGGCGAAAGTATGGCAAAATTCAGACCCCTTGATTTTCGACCTAATGCTCAAATCGCGAGTTTTAGGAATACGGCCAACGCTCAAGTACCACCAGAAGCAGAAATGAACATAGCAGGTTACAGAAAAAGTTTGATCAAAATCAGATCTCTACAACCGAAATTATTGCGGTTTTATCAATTTTCATTTTTTTTTATAATTTTGACCTTGATTCTTTACTTTTGACCTTGAAAAACAATAGGTGACCTAGATATTGTTGATGCCCAGGCACCTGTGGTGAATTTCAGCAAAATTGGACAAGAATTGCGACCTGTAGACCACGAACTCTACAGACATTACCACAAACTTACAAACACACAAGACCACTGAGCAACATACTTGACGTAATAATAGTGTTCTGTTGCTTTGAATAGTTTGGAGGAATCAGTTGCTCCAGATTTATATATAGGGTTGGTTGGTTGGTTGGTTGGTGGGTGGGTGGGTTGGTTGGTTGGTTTGTGGGTGGGTTGGTTGGTTGTTTGGCTGGTGGGTGGGTTGGTTGCTATGCCTACTAAGGAGAACTTGTGTGTGTAGGTCGAGGTGTCGGTGTCGTGGTGATGGAAGGGGGCGAAGAAGAGGAAGGGGGACGAGAGGGGGTCATATCTCTATTGTCCCTTCCCCCATCCCAAATACAGAGTGGGGGAAGATCTGAGAGGCGTGGGGTTGTGGGTAGATCTGAGAGGCGTGTGGGTATGGGTGGGGGTGGTGGGGACAGGGACGAGCGGTGGGGGTGTGTAGGCAGGTCTGAGAGGCGTGTGGGTGTGGGTGGGGGCAGGTCTGAGAGGCGTGTGGGTGTGTGTGGGGGCAGGGACGAGTGGTGGGTGTGTGTGATGGGTCGTGTGTCGTGGCTGGCGAGTAGGGGCTGAGCAGCAGGGGGGACAGAGTGCAACAACAAGGTAGGGTAGGGTCTGACTGGCAGAGGTGGTGGTGGTAGGGGCACCTGATTAGTCGTGAGGGCAACAGGGGGCAGCAGAAAGGGACTGAGGGCAAGAGGTGTGGGCAGGAGGGAGTGGAGGGAGTGTGGTGGTGGTGGTGGTGGTAAGAGGGAGTGGTGGAGTGATGTAGGGGTGTGTGTGGTGGTGGAGAGGAGTGTGGCTGCCAGGGTTGGGTCCCAGTATGGCCAGGCTAAGGCTAGGCGTTGACGTTTGTCCTTCATTCGTCTGTTTTGGAACCACACCTGAAAAATAAGAAACACCTGTAATTAATAACCACACCTGTAATATATAAACACACCTGTAATTAACAACCATACCTGTAATATAACAACCACACCTGTAATATATAACACGTTACATAACCACACTTTTAATACACAACACGTAATACAATCACACCTGTAATACTGTACTGTATATAACACATTACACAACCACCTGTAATATAACAACAACACTTGTATTATAAGAAACACCTGTAATTAATAACCACACCTGTAATTCATAATACGTCTCTCTCTCTCTCTCTCTCTCTCTCTCTCTCTCTCTCTCTCTCTCTCTCTCTCTCTCTCTCTCTCTCTCTCTCTCTCTCTCGGCCTTCCACCATTTTGTTAGCTGCCACTACCGTCCCAAGGTGTGTGTGTGTCTGTGTGTTTGTTTACTCTTTACTATGTGTTTACAGTGTTGTGTGTGTGTGTGTGTTTGTGTGTTTGTTTACTCTTTACTGTGTGTTTACAGTGTTGTGTGTGTGTGTGTGTTTACAGTGTGTGTGTGTGTGTTTGTTTACTCTTTACTGTGTGTTTACAGTGTTGTGTGTGTGTGTGTGTGTTTACAGTGTGTGTGTGTGTGTTTACTGTGTTCATGTAGCTACTCTAAATCTACTTAATTAAAGAAAGGCTACTGATTCCTCCTAACTCTACCAGAAAACAGACATGTAATGAATATCAGTATTAATAAAATATCCTAACCCGTAACAAAACCTAACCTATTATAGATAACCTAACCAACCTATTAAAATTTTATCCTAACCTAACCTAACCTAACAACCTAACCAAACCAAATCAAACCAAACCAAACCTAACCTAACAACCTAACAATAACCTAACCTAACCAAAACAATAACCTAACGTAACGTAACGTAACCTAACCTAACCTCACCTCTTACTACCCTAACCTAACCTAACATAACATCTACCCTAACCTAACAATAACCTAACCAAACCTAACCTAACCTAACCTAACCTAACAATAACCTAACCTAACCAAAACAATAACCTAACCTAACCTAACCTAACCTAACCTAACCTAACCTAACCTCTTAATAACCTAACCTAACCTTAATAACGTAACGTGACCTAATCTAACCTTAATGGTAGCCTCTGGTAGGTTGAGGTCAGCTGCTAATTCACACCGTCTTGGTCTGCTCACATAATTTTCCCTCAAGAACTCTCTCTCCAAACGGGTTACCTGCTCACGTGTAAAGGCTGTACGGTACCTGGAAGGAAAATATACAGGAAGATAAATTAATAGATAGATAAATAAATAGATAAATGAATAGAAAAATAGATAAATGAATAGAAAAATAGATAAATGAATACACAGATAATTAAATAACATATACTGATAAATGAATAGATAGAAAAATAGATAGATAAATAGATAGATGAATAGATAAGATATACAGATACAGAAATAAATAGAGAAATAGATAGATAAATAGATAGATGAATAAATATAATATACTGATAAATGAATAGATAGATACATGAATAAATAGAGTATATAGATAAATTGATGGATAGAACAATAGATAAATAAATAGACAGATGAATAGATAAAATATACAGATAAATGAGTAGATAGAAAAATAGATAAATAAATAGATAGATGAATAAATAAAATATACTGATAAATGAATAGATAGAAAATTAGATAAATAGATAGATAGATAGATAGATGAATAAATATAATATACTGATAAATTAAATATACCAATTAATAAATATAATAAATAAATATAATATGCAAATTAATAAATAAAATGAATAGATAAAATATACCAATAAATGGATAAATAGATAAATAAGTAAATAAATAGATTGATGTATGAATAATTAGATGAATAAAATTTGCAAATAAATTAATAAAATATGCTAATAATTAGATAATATATACAGATAAATAAAATCGAATATGCAAATAAAAAAATAAGATATGTAGATGAATAAATAAAATATACGAATAAATAGATAAATAGAAAAATAGATAGATAAATAAATAAAATATACAAATACATAAATAAACTATACAAATGAATAAATAAAATATACGAATAAATAAATAAATAGAAAAATAGATAGATAAATAGACAGATAAATAAATCAAATATACAAATACATAAATAAACTATACAAATGAATAAATAAAATATACGAATAAATAAATAAATAGAAAAATAGATAGATAAATAAATAAAATATACAAATACATAAATAAACTATACAAATGAATAAATAAAATATACGAATAAATAGATAAATAGATAGATAAATAGATAGATAAATAGATAGATAAATAAATAAACTATACAGATATATAAATGAAATACAACTGGGTTTTTGCTGAAGTTGTAACACGTTTTATATATGTTAATTTTGTATGACAACTTTATTATAATTATACGCTTTGTTGGTGGAAAGTGAGTGAAAAAAAATATAATAATAATATACGATAATAAACTGTAATATACTATGATATACTATACTATAATATACTATAATAATATAATAATAATAGTATACTATGGAATTTTTTTTTACATGACTTATCGGTACCTTAATATCTTAAATAAACCCCCATATTATTTTTTTTACATAGCTTATAGGTACTTCATCTCCTAAAACACACACACACACACACACACACACACACACACACACACACACACACACACACACACACACACACACACACACACACACACACACACACACACACATACACACATGTTCTTTTCTGCTATACTCAAATATGTGAAAAAACATAATACGTGACCAACTGACCTTCTGATACCTGAGTCGTGGGTACCAATAGAGTCAACTACAGGGGGTGAGACTGTAGTGGTGGTGGTGGTGACGGTGGCGGCGGCGATGTTGTTGTGGTTGGTAGTGGTGGAGGCGATGTTGTTGTTGTTGCTGTTGTTGTTGTTGTTGTTGCTGTTGTTGTTGGTGTTGTTGGTGTTCGTAGTGGAGGCGATGGTGTCACAATCATCATCTTTCTTCACACCATATTTAATCCTTTCTAAAATTCTTGCCGCTGCTGCTTCTTCTTCTGCTTCCTCCTCGACATCGTTCTCGTCTTCGTCTTCGTCCAGGCCTCCTCCTCCTCCTCCTTCTCTTTTTCCTCCTCTACAACTTCCTGATTGCTGAACTTCACTACTAGGCCGCTGGTGGTGGTGATGTTGTTGTTGTGTGAGGTTGTCAGTAGCGGAGTTTGTTGCCTTGGATGTTTGTTGTGAGGTGTTGTTTTGTGTCAGTGTGTTGCCGCGTGTGTGTAGTCCTCCCAGCAACTCCAGGGTATGATCAACACCTCGCCTCTCCTTGTACGACACACTACTGTTGTTGCTGCTGCTGCTGCTGTTTCTGTGTGTCTCAAGATCGATGGGATATGAAAACAATTGACTGTGGTAGTGGTGAGGGTGGTGGTGCAGGAGAGAGGTAGGTAGAAGGTCCGAGGGTTGTCTGGTCAGGAGAGGTACCGAGGGACGAGGTGAGAGGTCGTGACAATACGTGCTGTCGTCTGGTTGTGTCGCGTCCCCATCCCTCAGACGTCTATGGCCAGGTGGCAGGTGGTCAGAGCCTTCACTGAATAATAAGGATTTGCGTACTGTAGATAATGTGGTGATGTGGGGTACACGATCACAGGATAGAGGGTTCAACACTTCACATGTCTTCCCGTGTGGTATGGAATCACAGGGTATTGGTTTTGACACTTCAGCTGTTTTCAAGAGGGACACACGATCACAGGAAAGAGATTTTAAAACGTCTTCACTCGACTTGCCACGAGGTGTGACACGAGGACCTTGGTTGGGACAGCAATTACAGGGGGACGACTTGGTATTGTCTCGTCTTGTGGGATGTAAGTGTTTGTCTGAAGAATTTGGGAGAAGCCTTTCGTGTGGGGAGGAGTGGGGTTGTTGGTGTTTGTCTAAGGAGTGAGGGTGTTGGAGTTTGTCTAGAAGGTGAGGGTGTAAGTGTTTGTCTAAGGTGTGAGGGTGTAAGTGTTTGTCTAAGGTGTGAGGGTGTTGGTGTTTGTCTGCGAGGTGAGGGTGTAAGTGTTTGTCTAAGGTGTGAGGGTGTAAACGTTGGTCTGGGGAGTGAGGTTGTGAATGATGATGATGATTATGTTGTTCCTGTTGCTGCTGCTGTGGGGACTGTGGGTGAAGAAGGTGTTGTGGTTGTTGTTGGTGGTGGTGTGGGGAGTGAGGCTGAAGGTGTTGTTGTTGTTGATGTGGTGGGGAGTGTGGGTGAAGGTGTTGTTGTTGTGGTTGATGTGGTGGGGAGTGTGGGTGAAGGTGTTGTTGTTGTTGTTGTTGTTGTTGTTGTTGGTGTGGGGGTGAGTGTGGGTGTGGTCGTGGGTAGTGGAGTCCTGGTGAGGTGGAAGGTGTGGCCGGGGGTGTGACAGGCAGGGGGGATGTATGAGGGGGTAGAGTGAGGAGTCTGAGGTAGGGAGGATCTTTGCTGTTCCTCCCACACTCATCGTCTTCCTCCTCCAACACCTCATGTCTTTTACTTCTTTTCTCTGGTGTGTTGTTGTCGTCTTCTTTCCCTCCCTTCACCACGGCAGCCTCTCCAACATCCTCCATCACCTGCATAAGTAAATAAACATAGAAAAAAAATTCATGTTAGTGTAAAAATTGAAACATCAAAATATAAAATTCATGTTACCGTAGTTGAAAAATTATAACATCAATATACGAAGCGTAAAAATTGACATAAAAAAGTCAGAAAATAATTTATCGTTTGTAATTGCGACAGACAACTTGGATTTAGATGTTAGTTAAATACTTTTGATGTACATTGGAGTGCCTCGATTCCTCCAAAGTATGACAGAAAACAGGACCAGATGAACAAAAATAGTGATAATGGTGGTCTGTTGCTTGGAATAGTTTGGAGGAATCAGTTGCTCCAGATTAACCAGCTGTATACAACCCCTTCAATGTTATTAGTAAAATGAGTAAAAAATAATCAAGTGAACCTTTTAGGAACCCTGTGATGTAGTCAGAAAATTGGAGGTAAATAATTCCTTCAAATACTGCCACGAAACACACACACACACACACACACACACACACACACACACACACACACACACACACACACACACACACACACACACACACACACACACACACACACACACACACACACAGATATAAGGAAGGAGCTTGTTTCGTGGCATGGTCAGGAGGAATCAGAAGCCTCCAATTTTTATACACAATCACAGGGTCTTAAAACAGAGCTCCCCTAAAAATAAATTATGCAGTAATATTATCTAAAACGATCTATTAAAACTACAGGTAACCTTACTGTAATGGAATATATATCACAGGTATTGTAGGCTAATTTGTAACGCCAAGATTTTTTTTTTTCTCTTTTAAGGACCCTGTGTGTGTGTGTGTGTGTGTGTGTGTGTGTGTGTGTGTGTCTCTGCTAACAGCCAATCAGGGCGCAGTACGCACAACTGTACCTCCATACAGGGATTATAAATATACCTGTCTCTCTGTAAGACACTCATTCCTTTGAGAGAAAGCCGAAACGTCAGTCAGGCCAATAAACTCACTTGGTAATTTGCTTTTCCATCTCCCCAGCAATACTAAGAAAACAATTCGCAAATTAGAAAAGATTTGCTACAAAATAAACAGCGCAGAGCTCACAGTTATCTTCAACAAAACCTGTTATTATTGTTATTATTATTATTATTATTGTTATTATTATTATTATTATTATTATTATTATTATTATTATTAGTAGTAGTAGTAGTAGTAGTAGTAGTAATAGTAGTAGTAGTAGTAGTAGTAGTAGTAGTAGTAGTAGTAGTAGTAGTAGTAGTAGTAATAGTAGTACTAGTAGTAGTAGTAGTAGTAGTAGTAGTATAGAATGTTTAACACACCCAAGTCGCCTCGTAAGGACCAATAGATCTGTCGTTGTTTGTAGGTTATTTGTATCCCTTTGTAATAACTCGGTATTATCTGACATACATACATACATACATACACACATAAAGGATATATATAAAGGACTGCCTGGGGATGTTATAAATGTGAGAATGATATGATTACTCTATGGAAAAACACCTCTTTGATTTTAGTAGCTACATATGTTATAATTAAAAGTTCTATACTATAATTTATTACTATATAGAATAACATCGCTTGAATCACGTGGCTTGAGAAAAACGACTATATTTTTATGTATATTATTCATTTCGGATGATAATTTTTATATTGTGTTTAAAGGGTGGTAATTCACTTTGGTTACATTGGAGTGCCTTGATTCCTCCAAAGTATTATTATTATTGTTGTTATTTTTAGTAGTAGTATTAATAGTAGAAGACAGTGTTATTATTGTTATTATTATTATTATTATTATTATTATTATTATAGCTGTGGAAGTAGAAGTTAGTAGTAATAGTAGTAGTAGTAATAGTAGTAGATGTAGTAGTAGAAGTAATAGTAGTAGTAGTGGCAGTCGTAATAATAGTAATAATAATAGTAGTAGTATAATAATAATTTGAAAACATTACATGGTTGAGTATTATCTCCTTCACGTCCCTTCCTTATAATAAAACAGCTTTGTGTGTGTATATGTGTGTCTAATCTTTATTAACTCACTCCCAATTCATATATATGTGTGTCTTATCTTTATACGAATTTTAACTCACTTCGAATTAATATATGTGTGTTATCAATTTCAGTTAACGTTGTATAAGTAATCCAAGAATAAGTCAGTGTTGCCAATTAATGTCCCTCTCCAAAAACATGCATAAATAAAAACAATGAATAAATATATATAAATTATAAATATATAACCAACTAAATATGTGATTATATAGATGATATTAAATAGATAGGTATAATAGATGATAATAATATTAATAATAATATTAATAAATAACTAATAAATGAAATATCTAATATCTCTCATAGTATTGGTAAGCCATATTAATATACTGTATTAATTCCATACGTCTTAAACTTAAATCTGTCTCTGATGTTTCTCCGATTATCATTAATTAAGCCATATTAAATTACTGTTAATTCCTAATGTTTTAAACTTCGGTCTGTCTCAAATATTTACCCACTATCATTAAGCCATATGTATGTACTGTCAAAATTTCTTATGTCTTATATTCAGGTCTGTCTCAAATATTAGGTTTCTACGAGTACCAGTAAGCCATATATAAATTACTGTCTTAATTCCTTACGTCTTATACAATATTATAAGTTTATCTCCGGTGT
>JAWZYT010002787.1:197500-202500 GCA_034508575.1 Petrolisthes manimaculis | reverse complement strand
TTATATACTCTTCCAAATCTATTCCTCTCTCTCTCTCTCTCTCTCTCTCTCTCTCTCTCTCTCTCTCTCTCTCTCTCTCTCTCTCTCTCTCTCTCTCTCTCTCTCTCTCTCTCTCTCAATCTATCCCTTTCACTGGCTTTCACAACACAATCTATCCACACTTCTCCATAAAAGCTTATTTGTCTCTCCTAATATCACTCCTAATCTCTTGTCTCTACCAATCTCATCTCCTAATCTCCACAAACAATAAATGCATTAAAAAAACACTAAGACATTGCAAACTTCAAGCCTTCAGTCCAAACCTGATTATGGTCCATCGCTTGACTATTACCATTTTAGGATAAGTATAAGAAACTATTATTATTAAAGTTAAATTTATACAAGATACACAATACAAAGATATCAACACTTATTTTTAGGATAAGAATAAGAAGCTATTATTATTAAAGTTAAATTTATACAAAATAAACAATACGAAGATATCAACATTTATTTTTAGGATAAGGATAAGAAGCTATTATTATTAAAGTTAAATTTATACAAAATACACAATACAAAGATATCAACATTTATTTTTAGGATAAGGATAAGGTACAATTATTAAATCTACGGATAAGTATTAGGAACAATTATTTAAAGATTAGTATGTTTAAGTTTGTTTAAATAAAATTACACATAACATAGATATTAACACTGATATTTAGGATAAGTAAAAGGAACAATTATTAAAAGATAAGTTAATAAAAATTACACAATACAAAGATATCACTACTTATTTCTTAGGATAAGTATGAGGAACAACAATTATTAGAGATGATAAGTATGTTTAAGTTTGTTTAAATAAAATATTACACAATACAAAGATATCAATCAATCAATGTATCTTAAAAATTCTGTTTATACATATTATCAGTACTCGCTACTGTACTTTAATGAAACAGATTCACGAAAGTTACTGAGGAGCGATTGAAACGTATCTATCTATCTATGATGTTGTGACCTGGGAGCAATTATTTGTGAATGAACTGTCTGTGAGGAGTTAGGGTGAGAGTGGGGGTGAGTGTTGGGGGAGGAGGAGAGTGGTGGGGGAGGGTGAGAGTGGTGGAGAGTGATGGGGGAGGAGGAGAGTGATGTGGGAGGAGGAGGAGAGTGTTGGTGGGAGGGTGAGAGTGGTGGGGGAAAGTGGGGAAGGAGGAGAGTGATGGAGGAAGGAGGAGAGTGGAGGAGAGTGTTGGGGGAAGGAGGAGAGTGGAGGAGAGTGAGGAGCTAGGGTGAGAGTGGAGGAGGGTGATGGGGGTGAAGGAGGAGAGTGACTGCATCGTGGACTGAGTGAAAGATGTGTTGAGCAGTGAACACCTCCAGACTGCCACACCTTCCCAGGCTACACAACACACTCTCTGAAACAACAACAACAACAATAGGTTTTTAAGTTATCACCATAAATACACACATACACACACACAACACACTCTCTGAAACAACAACAACAACAACAATAGGTTTTTAAGTTATCACCATAAATACACACATACACACACACAACACACTCTCTGAAACAACAACAACAACAATAATAGGTTTTTAAGTTATCACCATAAATACACACATACACACACACAACACACTCTCTGAAACAACAACAACAATAATATGGTTTTAATTAAGTTATCATCACACACACTAGTATATAATCAGCTGTCAGAGGTGTTACAATATATCACGTGAATAAGTAAGTGGCCCCATAGTTTGTTTTTTGAGCGACTGTACACTAACACACAATAATATCAACTTATACCTGTACATACATGACTATAAATATTCCTGTGGTCAAGAGAATACGGAATTATTATGTACATTACTTGATTTAATAAAAACACGTAACTGGACTTTTTTACATGAGGGGGCAGTTAGTTAGTTAGTTAGTTACGTAGTCAGTTAGTTACGTAGTCATTCATTTTCCCTGTGTTGTAATCGATGGAAAACAATAGCTATAGCGTGTGTGTGTATTCATTCTTGTTACCTGAAGGGGCCGCTAGACAGAGAGTGATGCCAACAGCCTTCAGATCTTGGTAGAGTTGTGTGAGGAGACGACAGGCCATGGTGTCAACATATCCCACACCACTCAACTCCAATATCACCCACTGTACGCCACACTCTACCTGTATATACACACATACAGACATTATTATCAGCTGCAACTTTATTATTGTTAGTAGTAGTAGTATAGTAGTAGATGTAGTTGTAGAAATTGTAGTTGTTGTTGTTGTAGTAGTAGTAGCAGTAGTAGTAGTAGTAGTATGTATGTATATTACAGTATTATTATTATTACTATTATTATTATTATTATTATTATTATTATTATTATTATTATTATTATTATTATTATTATTATTATTATTATTATTATTATGGTTATTATTATTATTATTATTATTATTATTATTCTCCAGTGGCTCGTTAGGATAAATCTAAAGTTACTGTTTATACTCTTATATTTTGTTTAGTACACAACAGACACACTCACTTAATATTCTCAAGCATAAAATATACAACCCACCTCCATCTCTACTTCCTCCTCCTTCTCCTCCTTAGTGATCTCAGTGTCAGTCCCCATGTCCACAGTGAGCATACTTGACTCTACAATAACATCTCTCTCTCCCTGTACACACGTTGTTGATGTATTCTGAGCTGGGATGATGTGGTTTGTTGTGGTCTTGTCGTGTGTTGGAAGTTCATTTGGTATCCCTTCACTGGTGTGTGGGATGATGTGGTTTGTTGTGGTCTTGTCGTTGGCTTGTTGGTTGTGGTTTGTTGTGGTTCTGTCGTTAGTTTGTGGGTTGATGTGTTTTGTTGTGGTTCTGTCGTGAGTCTGATGTTTATGAGCTGTGTTGTCCTGGTGGGTACTGGATGTGTTGGTTGTTTTTGATCGAGGCAGCAACAACAACACGTCATTCTCTGCTGCTGGTGGTGGTGGTGGTGAGGTGCGGCTTGTCTCTGTCGTGTTCAGTGCCTTTGCTTTGGTGGTGGTCATCTTGGGTGAGGAATTGATGTTGGGGAAGATCATGGTGGGGTTTGTGTAGGAGGAGGCGACCTGTTATGGTAATGGAAAATATAAAAACGGATTGTATTCTGGAAACTATCTATGAAGGAACACACACACACACACACACAAGACAGCAAATTATATATATACAGGGGTATCATGTGAAGCCTTATGGAGTGTCCAGAAAGTGAGCACCCAAAAGTGATCAGGATATGGGAAAAAAAGAGAAAAAACAAATAACTTCGTCTGTGGTTGTTGGCCAAAGGTGACCGTCTGAGATATCATTGACAAGCCTGACAACACAAAAGTGTTTCCTTTACATCTTTGGGGTTCTATTTTGGACATAGTTTCCTGACTCCCTAAATAGTTTCACCTAAACATCCCTGTGTCTCTAAGGAGGAATTGAGGCACTCTGTGTTTGGATGCTGTTCTGACCTTGTTATTGTTGTTGTTGGTGGTGGTGGTGTTGGTGTTGTTGTTGGTGGTGTTGTTGTTGATGTTGTTAGTGGCTGCAGTGTCATGAGGTCGGTGCTTGGAGTTGGAGTGATGGTGACGACGACGAGGCAAGCTGAGGTCCAACTTGCACGAAGACAACAACCTCGACTTGAAGTAAGAGGCATTAGCGAAGTGGATGCTCCCAGAGAACCCAAAGATCCTCAACCCAGGCAACTCCACCGCCTGAGGAAGTTTATATGTCAAGGGAAAGATGTTATTAACCCTCAAAAATATTCCATAAGTACAAGTAGGTTAGGTTACGTTACGTTAGGTTAGGTTAAGTTAGATTACGTTAGGTTAGGTTAGGTTAGGTTAGGTTAGGTTTGATTACGTTAGGTTAGGTTAGGTTAGATTACGTTAGGTTAGGTTAGGTTAGATTACGTTAGGTTTGATTACGTTAGGTTAGGTTAAGTTAGATTACGTTAGGTTAGGTTAAGTTAGATTACGTTAGGTTAGGTTAGACGTGGCAGATAGACAGACCTTGTTAGTAAGACCATATATGTATAAAAAGAGACGTGATAGGCAGACAAACAAACAGACCTTGTCATTAAATTTATGTGTATATAAAGAGACGTAACAGACAGACAGACAAACAGACCTTGTGATACTTGTTAATGTCTAGATAGAGGTCAGTGTTGGGGACGTGGCCGAGACGTGCAGTTGGTGGTGTCTGTGAACGAGCCACGAGCACCAACACAGACACCAACACACCCACAGCCAACCCGTAGTCAATGTCCACGATGACTGAGGTGAGGAAGGTAGTGAGCCAAACCAGGGCGTCTAGTCGTGAACACAACCACAACGTCTTGAAATCCCACACTTGTAAGAACAGACCTTTGAGAGCCACCACGATGATCGATGATAACACACACTGAAAAAAAAAAATAAAAAAAATAAAAACAGAACACTGATAATGATAAAATAGTGAGTGTGTTTGTATGTATGTATGTATGTACAGCCACCATCAAATATCCACCCACACTCTCCTTCCAGCGTGCAAATAAATCAGTATCATATCAAACTATAATCATACAACAACAACACCTTACGTCAACTCAACCCCCTCAATTATTATTATTATTATGAGGTGCTGCAAAATCATACATACACGTGTTATTCTTTATTACCAAGATATTTACTACGATGAAAGGAAAGTGTCTGTGAATATTTGATTGTGGCTGTACATACATACCTGATGAGCAAGTTTGACATTAATATTTATTTATATATCAATTTACCTATTAATTTCAAGTTATAGTTACTTACGGATGGACTTGCTAGCTACAGACTCAAGTTGGGAAATGTTTGGAAGAGTAAGAAAGATCAAGTATTACATTTATATTTATTTACTTACGGGTACAAGTTATTATAGTTAGTGACAGATAGACTCAAGTTGGAAAGTGTTTGGAAGAGTAAGAAAGATCAAGTATTACATTTATATTTATTTACTTATGGGTACAAG
>JAWZYT010002787.1:187500-192500 GCA_034508575.1 Petrolisthes manimaculis | reverse complement strand
AATGGGTGTATTTCTCGAGTCTATGAATTATGTGCGTGTCTTTGAAGCAGGTGAGGCGACAGGACTTTTGCCACCGACTGTACTATCCAAGACAAAAAAAAAAATTCGTAGATGACTAATAATCAAACTGGATAATAATATAAACGTTACTGGGGTGAGGCTTGCATTATTTTTTTCACAGGTTTTATGCGACAGGAGTTTTGTTTTTGATAGTACACACACACAATTTAATTTATTCGATTAATAAGAACATTTCCCTTGAAGTAAAGTAACCAACAAATGGAGTTTTTTTTTTTTTTTTTTTTTTTTTTTTTTTTTTTATGAGTGTGTGTTTGTGTGTGTGCATTATTTTTGTGTGTTTTTATGTGTGTGTGTGTTATTTTTGTGTGTGTGTGTTTTTTATATATGTGTGTGTTTTTTGTGTGTGCATTATTTTTGTATGTTTTTATGTGTGTGTGTATGTTATTTTTTTTTTTTTTATATGTGTGTTTTTTGTGTGTGTATGTTATTTTTGTATGTGTTTTGTTGTGTGCGTTTGTGTGTGTATGCAATTTGTGTGTTATTATTATTATTATTATTTTGTGTGTGTGTGTGTATGTTTTTATGTGTGTGTTTATTTTTTATTATTTATTTTATTTTATACTTGTACTCACCTCCCACAGTCCCACCATCAACGCAAGAACAGCAGCTACTTGTTGGGGTGAATACTGAGGTGTAGTAGTAGTAGTAGTAGTAGTAGTAGTAGTAGTAGTAGTAGTAGTAGTAGTGTCTGTGATGTTGGTGTGGGGTGAAGATCCTACTCCTACTACCTTCTCAGAGTCCATGTGTAGTAGTAGTAGTGGTGGTGATGTGGTAGTGGTGGTGGAAGGGTCTATTAGTAGTGGTAGTAGTAGTGGTTGTGTTGTGGTAGTAGTGGTGGTAGTGGTAGATCCTCCTATTACGATTTCAGTGTCTGTGAGTAGTGGTGGTAGTAGAAGTGGTAGTGGTGTTGTCGTGTTGTTGTTGTTGTTGTTGTTGATGTTGTTGTTGGACAGTTCACCCACCACCTTCCCCATCATGAGACAAGCCACAGCAAACGTACCTGTGTGTAGAAGGAAAGGGGTCATTGATTCCTCCATAACTATAGTACAGGCAACAGGATTGATTATTGTTTTGTATGTAAAATGAAGGGGGCAATTGGAGAGAGAGAGAGATAGATAGATAGAGAGAGAGAGAGAGTGAGAGAGAGAGAGAGAGAGAGAGAGAGTGTGTGAGTGAGAGACAGATAGAGTATGCATGTGTTGTGTATATGTGAGAGACACAAACACAAACATAAAAACCAACCCACCCATAGATACGTGACGTGAAGTGCCAAGAACCACATAAATCAGGACTGGGAAGAAGGCCATGTACAGTCCAGTGATAGGAGGCAGACCAGCCAACAATGCATACGCCATACCTGAAAAAAAAAGGCAAGGAGGAGGCACGAGAACTAGTTAAAAGACACCCAATGAGAGAGATGAGATTTTACCATAGGAACCCATTGAAAGAGAGGAGATTTTTACCATAGAAACCCAACGAAAGAGATGAGATTTTACTATAGGAACCTATTGAAAGATCTAGTGAAATAACATCCATTAGAATAAAAGGAAAAGAGAGACGAGGAATAATTAAAAGACACCCACTGAAAGAGAGGAGATTTTACCGTAGGATCTAATAAAACAACCTCTATGAAGAATAAAAGGGAAGGAGGGACGAGAATGCAAAAATATCCATAATGAATAAGAGGAAAGGAGGGACGAGGAATTATTAAAAGACAGCCAATGAAAGAGACGAGATTTTAACATAGGTACCTAATGAAAAAGATGAGATTTTACTATAGGGTCATACTGCAACAACATCTATGAAGAATAAAAGGGAAGAAGGGACGAGAAATTACTATAGGGGTCGAATGCAAGATATATATCCATGAAAAACTAACTTACGTATTTGATAGAGAGAATGGATGAAGCATTTCTATAGATACCTAATAATAAAACGTCAATGAAGAATAGATTGTGTATTCGATTGAGAGAATGGATGAGAAACAACTACAGGGACCTAATGTAAAAATATCTGTGGAGAATAGATTATGTATTATGAGTGTGACAGAAGGGACTGGGCCTATACTATTTTTAACATGGGTATTACGGTACTATGTTTGGAAAGATGGGAGACTGACTGACTGACTGACTGACTGACTGACTGACTGACTGACTGACTGACTGACTGACTGACTGACTGACTGACTGACTGACTGACTGACTGACTGACTGACTGACTGACTGAATGACTGACTGATTGACTGACTAACTATCTGACTCTGTACTAACAACAACAACAACATCAACTTCAAACAACATGGGAATTAAATATAACAGGAAGAAAGAAGGAGGTACAGCCACAATCAAATATCCACTAACACTTTCCATCCATCGTGGTAAATGTGTTGGTAATAAAGAACAACAACAACACGTGTATGTATGGTATTGCAGCACCTCATAATAATAATAATAATAATAATAATAATAATAATAATAATAATAATAATAATAATAATAATAATAATAATAATAATAATAATATCCACCAACACTTTCCTTCCATCGTAGTAATTATCTTGGTAATAAAGAACAACAACACGTGTATGTATGATTTTCCAGCACCTCATAATAATAATAATTGAGGGGGTCGAGTTGACGTCAGGTGTTGTTGTTGTTGTTGTATGATTACATTTTGATATGATGCTGATTTATTTGCACGATGGAAGGGAAAAAATGTGGGTGGTTACTTGATCGTGGAGGTACAGTTGGACACACATGAAGCTGGTATGTCTTGTTACTTGTGAGGTGGCTACAAAAGAAAAAAAAGTAAAAAATGATGTAGTTTGTTGACAAGCAGACAGTAAAATGTTATAACTGTCTGCTTGTCAACAAACTATAACTTTTGCCGACTTTCCTTCCTGTTGTAAGTACGTATCTCACAAGTAGCGAGAGGCGTACCAGATTCATGTGTGGGCAACTGTACCTGAGTTGAGACTAATTTACCCTGTGGTATATGCATAATGCCGACGGTGACTCCCCCAATAATATCTCCCAGTAAGGCCTCTCTTATGTCATACTTGGGCAGCCACTCCAGGATAGGTACCCTCTGTTTTACCCACGACCACACAACACCACGACCATCTCCACCATCTCCACCATCATCACCATCATCATTATCATCTCGGCATCTACATAGCCCCCTCGCCTTCCGTCTTGCTCTCTCCGCCACTCCTGTAAAATGGTTAAAGATACACGAGTGATTCAGGGACCAGTGTTATATATAGTAAGTGGAAAAGGATGACACTTGTAGCCTAAACTGTATGGGATAGATATACCTTTTTATCGATCTGTGTTGTGGGTTTTCTTCATTTCGTATAAACACAAATTTACCCAAAGCATGTAGGCTACAGTTGTATGAAAGAAATCCAGTACACATATTCGGTACATGAATAAAGAATATATTTAAATAAAATGCAAACATTACACCATCACTCCTAACAATGCCTGACTATAACTAACTAACTAACTAAACTAACCAACTAACTAACTAACTAACCAACTAACTAACTAATCAACCAACCAACCAACTAACTAACTAACTAACTACCTAACTAACAAACAAACTAACTAACCAACTAACTAGCTAGCTAACCAACTAAATAACCAACTAACAAACAAACAAACTAACCAGCTAACCAACCAACCAACTAACTAACTAACTAACTAACTAACTAACCAATGTGTCGTGGAGGAGAGTAGAGACAGTGCCTGGCCCTCGTATCAACAGTGAGTGCCAGCCTTTCCACCTGCACTTGTGGTCGGTACAGGAGCTCCTCAGACACCATCTCCTTAAGAAAATGGAAGATAAATAAGTCCTTGGCAACCTCGAAACATCACCTATAAGGAAGGAGCTTGTTTCGTGGCATGGTTAGGTAGAATAAGAAGCCTTCATTATTTATACACGAACACAGGGGGAATCAAAACAAACGTATAAGTGCTTAACTAATTTATTTTTAAGGGGGAAGTTTTGTGTTGGTATATCTGAAACAAGTGAATCCTCCTAACTATTCCAGGCAACAGAATACCATTGTTTTTGTTCCTCTGGTTCTGTTTCCTGGTATGCTTTGGAGGAATCATGGCACTCCAATGTAACAAAATATAATTATCACCTTAAGGGACCCTGTGATGTAGTCAGAAAATTGGAGGTAAATGAGTGTGTGTGTGTGTGTATTTTGTGTATATAATGGTGTGTGTGTGTGTGTGTGCATTTTGTGTATATAATGTTGTGTGTGTGTGTGTGTATTTTGTGTATATAATGTTGTGTGTGTGTGTGTGTGCATTTTGTGTATATAATGTTGTGTGTGTGTGTGTGTGTATTTTGTGTATATAATGTTGTGTGTGTGTGTGTGTGTATTTTGTGTATATAATGTTGTGTGTGTGTGTGTGTATTTTGTGTATATAATGTTGTGTGTGTGTGTGTGTATTTTGTGTATATAATGTTGTGTGTGTGTGTGTGTGTATTTTGTGTATATAATGGTGTGTGTGTATGTGTGTATTTTGTGTATATAATGTTGTGTATGTGTGTATTTTTAAACGAAGATGATGATGATGATGTTGTGTGTGTGTGTGTGTGTGTTTGTGTGTGTGTGTGTGTGTGTGTGTGTGTGTGTGTGTGTAGTCTCCCCAGATACAAACAGTTAAGATGGTAATTCATTTTGGTTACATTGGAGTGCCTTGATTCCTCCAAAGTATGCCAGGAAACAGAACCAGAGGGACAAAAATAATGGTGTCCTGTTGCTTGGAATAGTTTGGAGGATTCAGTTGGTTGGTGTTATTAATATATATATATATATATATATAAAATAGTACAGTTATTTAATATTAATTGTAGTAGTGGTGGTGGTGGTGGTGGTGGTGGTGGTGGTTGTGGTGGTAGTG
>JAWZYT010002787.1:102500-177500 GCA_034508575.1 Petrolisthes manimaculis | reverse complement strand
CCATTCATGTGTCCAACTGTACATACTCATACATACTCATACATACTCATACACATCATAGCTCATACAAACACATGCAGGTGGAAGTGAAAACGAACTTATACTGCCGACTGTACTATTGGCCACAAAAATTCGTACACACGCTGTTGTTGTTTTCCATGGTTTACAACATACTGTATATATAGAAAATACAAGAATATCTAACTACAATACTACATAATCATTAAGTTTGTAGTTTTTCTAATCACCGACGAGTCACTTGTTAAACCATATTATATTGCAGTACATAAACATTTTTTTTTTTTTTTTTTTTTTTTTAAATTACCTAAACAATAATAACCTCTCTTTTCATATACTGCCTGTGTAAGAATTCATGTGGCTAACTGTACAACAAGTGAGTCATAACCGCTGGGTCTTCCTTTATTTACAACACTCAGCCGCACCTTCGTCGTTCCGTTGAAAAAATAAAAACATTGACTAACACTAACTTCCTGCTGCTGGTGGTGGCCGTGGCGTGCCTTTCTACCTTTCACATCCGCTCCCACGTTGTATGGTCCCCAGGTCTGCTATCCTATCTAGGTATTTGTGTGTTTATTTATCTATTTGTGTGTTTATTTATCTATTTGTGTGTTTATTTATCTATATATATCTTTATCTATTTCTTCAGTGGGGTGGTTAGTCATATATAAACAATAATATTAATCTCCCTACGTATTTGTTTGTTTATTTATCTATTTGTGTGTTTATTTATCTATTTGTGTGTTTATTTATCTATTTGTGTGTTTATTTATCTATTTGTGTGTTTATTTATCTATTTGTGTGTTTATTTATTTCTTCAGTGGGGTGGTTAGTCATATATAAACAATAATATTAATCTCCCTACGTATTTGTTTGTTTATTTATCTATTTGTGTGTTTATTTATCTATTTGTGTGTTTATTTATTTCTTCAGTAGGGTGGTTAGTCATATACAAACAATAATATTAATCCCCCACGTTGTATGGTTAGGTCTCTGCTATCTAGGTATTTATTTGTTTATTTATTTATCTATTTATATCTTTATCTATTTCTTCAATAGTATTAATCTTCCACCTCATGTATTGTACACTCGTGGATAGAAGTTTCAGTACACATTATTATTATTATATTGGTAACTCAAATAAATTACTGATTGACAAACTAATATGTTTTCACGTTCTCATATGATGTTATATTTGTTTTGAATAATAAAGTAGTGAGTTATATGATGATATATTTGTTTTGAATAATAAAGTAGTGAGTTATATAGTGTTATATTTGTTTTGAATAGTAAAATAGATGATTGTAGTGAGTTATAAGATGATATATTTGTTTTGAATAGTAAAATAGATGATTGTAGTGAATTATATAATGTGATATTTGTTTTGAATAGTAAAGTAGTGAATTATATGATGATATATTTGTTTTGAATAGTAAAATAGATGATTGTAGTGAATCATATAATGTAATATTTGTTTTTAATAGTAAATTAGTCGGTTATATGGTATTATATTTGTTTTGAAAAGTAAACTGGGTGAATATAGTGAGCTAAATGATGATATATTTATTTTGAATAGTAAAGTAGTGAGTTATATGATGTTATGATTGTTTTGAATAGTAGTTACCCATTTAAGGGGGTGTGTGAATAGGGGGACATGCTTGGGGGGGTTGGGGGGTGCAGGAGTAGGGGAACAGGCTGGACCAACAGATTAGCAAAAATAATATGGTCTGTTGTTGCCTAAAATAGTTTAATTGGGGACATAATTAAGGCAGTTATTCCTTTTATCGCTCATTTCATCTATCATTTTACAAGTACCATAATAAATAATGCTTTTACTTTGCAATTCTACGAGAAGAAAATAGTGTTGGTAAAGAAATAGACAGTTTAAAGAAGTATATGCCAAAAATCAACCTACATTGTTATAGAAAAATAACCACGTTCGTTTGGAAGAAAATGGCAACATATTAAGACTAACTACAGTATTTTGTAACTAATGCAATTCAATTAAGAGGGTAATTCACTTTTGTTACATTGGAGACTTTGGAGTGCCATGATTCCTCCATTTCACTTAAGAGGGTAATTCACTTTTGTTACATTGGAGTGCCTTGATTCCTCCATTTCACTTAAGAGGGTAATTCACTTTTGTTACATTGGAGTGCCTTGATTCCTCCAAAGTATGCCAGGAAACAACAGATGAACAAAAATAATGGTGTTCTGTCTGTTGCTTGGAATAGTTTAGAGAGGAATAAGTTGCTCCAGATTTACCTACCAACGCCTACGTACACTCGTGATACGTAATTTCTGACCAGAGACGAACAGCAGGCACCACACACACACACACACACACACCCAGACACACGCACACACACACACACACGCACACGCACTCACACACACACACACACACACACACACACACACACACACACACACACACACGATTCTAATAAGTTTTCTGTTCTTCACACTCTGGTCAGATACAAATTAATATAAATAGTGGAATATTAGTTTGCTTGTCGGTTAATTCTTGCTTGTGTCAGTCAGATGGAATTGTACAACGTTGCATGCATTCTTCTAATTATTATACTTCATTGTATAGCCACAATCAAATATTCACCCACACTTTCCTTCCATCTTACAAATAAATCAGTAGCATATCAAAATATAATCATACAACAACAAAACCTTACGTCAACTCAATCCCCTCAATTACTATTATGATGAGGTGGTGCAAAATCATACAAGTGTTGTTCTTTATTACCAAGATATTTACTACGATGGAAGGAAAGTGTCGGTGGATATTTGATTGTGGCTGTACAAACTCAGGCTCAGCCCATAATATAATAGTTAGTGCACACGGGAATCTCATCTAAGACTATAGACGTCATCGCCGCCGCCGCCGCCACCGCCGCCGCCGCCCCGCCGCCGCCGCCCCGCCACCACCGCCGCCGCAGCCGCAGCCGCATCGCCGCCGCCGCCGCCGCCAACGCCGCCGCCGTCGTTTTTTAATAATTAGTTTTTTTTATTTTGTTTTTAAATAATATATATATATTTTTTTTTATTAATTTTTTTTTTTTTTAATAATTAACTTTTTTTCATTTCTTTTTATTTATTATTATTATTATTATTATTATTATTATTATTATTATTATTATTATTATTATTATTTTTCGTCGTCGTCGCCGCCCCGCCGCCGCCGCCGCCGCCGCCGCCGCCCCGCCGCCGCAACCGCCCCGCTGCCCCCGCCGCCGCCGCCGCCACCGTCGTTCTTTAATAATTAGTTTTTTTTTTTTTTTAATATAATATATATATTTTTAAATATATATATTTTTTTTGTTATTTTTTTTTTTATTATTATTATTTTTTATTATTATTTTTATATTTATTAATTTTTTTTCGTCGTCGTCGTCGTCGTCGCCGCCGCCCCACCTCCGCTGCCACCCCGTCGCCGCCGCCGTCATTTTTTAATAATTATTATTATTTTTATTTTTTAATAATATATATATATATATATATATATATATATATATATATATATATATATATATATATATATATATATATATATATATATATATATATATATACCACACCTACAGACCACCGACCTTACTGAGACTCATCTCCAACACCCTTCACACCCATACAGAATAGAGCCCTAAAGATAATCACAGGCTGCACACCATAAAACCAAAATCAAGGATCATCTTGAGATGAGCGGCACACAAACACTTTAGTCCATGAGAGGCACACAAACACTTTAGTCCATGAGCGGCACACAAACACTTTAGTCCATGAGAGGCACACAAACACTTTAGTCCATGAGAGGCACACAAACACTTTAGTCCATGAGAGGCACACAAACACTTTAGTCCATGAGAGGCACACAAACACTTTAGTCCATGAGAGGCACACAAACACTTTAGTCCATGAGAGGCACACAAACACTTTAGTCCATGAGAGGCACACAAACACTTTAGTCTATGAGAGGCACACAAACACTTTAGTCCATGAGCTGAGCCTGGAACTTGAGAGAGTACCAAAAAGGTGAATAAATATTATATGCACTTTCAGCAAGGTGGATCTGAAGTGTTGCGAAATTTGTATTCATGATGTATCGTAAATTTTTCACCGAAAATCGAGAATAAAGTAATAAAAATGGCAAGTCTTCAACTAAAGATCATATTAAGAGACTTCTAGTTGGTCTCATCTTATTCGTTTCTTAATTCTGCATCTTTTGGTGTATAATACATGCAACTTAGGACACAAATTTGCTTCATAATATGAGAAAAGTGAAGGAAAAGTTGACCAATTTGTAGTATTTTCTTACGACTTTGTTTACAAACTTTCTTTTGTTTCTGCCCAATCCGTATCTGGACGACGAGAACACAGATTCTACGTATTTGGTCAGTTCTCGTCACTGAAACCAAGCGCTCCCAAGACGGTCTTGGTACCCCAATCCTCTGCTTGGACGACCAGATGACGTCTTATATATATATATATATATATATATATATATATATATATATATATATATATATATATATATATTGCAGCTGGGCTTGACAGGGGGGTGGATCGAACTGGAGAGAAGGTTTTTCAATTCTTGTAGCCATTTAGTTCAGTTATTATTATATGACACTGATGACTCTTCCCCCTTTCAGTACGTTCTATATAAATTATACTGTCTGAAACGGGAGATTGAAATTAAAGTCTGATTAATTTATTTGCACGATGGAAGTAAAGTATCGGTGGTTATTATTTGACTGTGGCTGTAGATACGTACATACCAAGGCCAAGAGATATACAAGTACTGTATAATCTCTTGGCCTTGGTACGTACAGTCACGGACAATAGCGACGCCTCTCTTTCTTGATCCATACAAAACCCGCAGCGATTACTGTCTTCAGTGTTGGGGAAGGAGCTAGGAAGGCAGTGGGCGAGAGGAGACAGACATTTAATTGTTTTTAAATCAATTATATGAAAATGGTCATAGGATGGAAATAAAAACTTGTTGTGCTTTTGGTTCAGTGTACAGCCACAGTCAAATAACCACCAATACGTATATACATTCCTTCCATCTTTTGCAAATAAATCGGCAGTACCATATCAAAATATAATCATACAGTTTCTTATATGTCAACCCAACCCTATTCAATTATTACTATGAGGTGCTGCAATATCATACATGTGTTGTTCTTTATTACCAAGATATTTACTACGATGGAAGGAAAGTGTGGGTGGATATTGGATTGTGGCTGTACATGCATGGTTGAATATTCTTTTAAAACCGTATACTTATTTTAACGTTAATTGGCAGTCAGTTTGTGGGATTTTTAGTTGGTTTTCATTATAATATAGGAAGACGATATCAGACTTGCAGCCACAAAGTTACTGGGTTGGTAAAGGTCAATATACTTGATGTAGTCAGAAAATTGGAGATGAAATGAGTCCTTCAAACATTGCCACGAAACAAACACACACACCTATATATGGAAGGAGTTTATAATTGTTTCAAGGCATGCATGGTAAGGAGGAATCAGAAGCCTTCAATTAATGTTCATACACGATCACAGGGTTCTTAATTAAATACAAAAGGTTATAATTAAAATACAGTAGGTTAGGCTATATGGGTACAAATTCCAACTGTGATATGCATTAATTATTTTTACCACACACATGCAGGGCGGTATGCAAGAACATTTACGGTGAATACGATAGCGTGGTACCGGTAAGACGGCTCCATAGACAATCAACAGACCCATCGTACCGGTACCACGCCGTCGTATACACCATGAAATGAATGTTCTTGCATACTATAGCTGCCCACATATAAATAAATAGGTCTAGGAAGAGTAAATAATACGAGTGAGCTACATATATAGTTTGTTTTGATATATATTCCATCAGAGCGCTCCATTTTACTCAACAAAACACATTAATATTAAATCATGAACGTAAATGCCTTCCGTATGTGTTTTCAGAGATGCTGTGGTGAGTTTTGGGAGTCCCTCTGCTGGTGGAAACAGCGTTGCCAGGTTTGCTTGACGAAATTTCCCCAACTTCAACATCAAAATTTCCCTTTTTACCTCAGAGAAATTCCCTGTTTATCCAAGACAGTCGTACATTTACCACATTCTTGGTATTTCGTCTGGTAGAAATTTCCCCATTTACTCTTGTTGAACAATCTTTCTATAATTTTTCCATTAGTATTTGTAATGTTCGGGACACATGTATGGTTTATGATGTATGGATGTGTATGGCTTGTTATATTGTATTGTAGTGTGTGTCAATTGGTTTTCATTGTTTTGAGGCTAATTAACCAATACACGATTGTGTGTGATTGTATGTGTGTGTCTGTGGCCTGCCAGGTACTGTACAGGAGACACAGGCTGGTCAGGCGATTTATGTTTTGGACTGGTATACGGAATACACAAAAAAAATATACTGTGGTGTCTTGGTGGCCAACACATTTTTCCCACCTCTATTAGTCTTTCAATATTAGTCTTTCATCAATATTGTCTTTCAATATGGCTAGCACTGGGTCAGGTGGCTGTTGTGACCTTATTGTATTCAGTCATACACACCCACCACTCTGACATTTATACCACAAGTCTTTATTATCAGCCACAACTCGCCATTATAAGCCACAACTCGCCACTATCAGCCACAACTCGCCATTATAAGCCACAATTCGCCACTATCAGCCACAACTCGCCATTATAAGCCACAACTCGCCATTATCAGCCACAAACTGTGTGTTTGTGTGTGTGTGTGTGTTTTGTGTGACGTTCGTAATTCCCCAAATCTATGGTAAATTCCCCGCCTGTGCTAGTGTTGTGTGTGAGTGTGTGTGTTTGGTGACGTCATGCGCGAGACATCAGTTACTACTGAGACGATCCTAGACGGGTTGGCTGTTGAACCTCTTATACAATATACACCCGTGGAAAATGGTGTAAAATCCATGCGGGGTTTACCCGCTGTATACAAAAACTTTGTGTGTGTTCCAGGACGCAGGATGAGTGTATTATCAGCGGTGGATGCTACATGTAAGTTGTGATAATTTGTGATAGAAAATACCAGTTGTTCCTCTTCATAGAGCTTTGTTCATCATGGCGGATGCGCGGAATACAAGCAGCTGTATGCGCGTCATACACACATACAGTATACACATATATACACCACTAGACACTCAATACTTTACATAAAAATTATATGTTCAAAAATATATTGATTTATTATGCGTGGGGCAGCGTAATAGAATGTTGTATAGTATTAATGTATATGTATGATTCGTACCATTGGCAGGGGTGTATGTATGTATGTATGTTGGGTTGGGACTGGGGAAGGCCTCAACACCGGCTATAATACACACAGACATACATACTCTACACTAATAAAAACATTAATTCATATCTCAATAATAAATATAAAAATAATAGTGGACGTAAATAATTCGTTGTATACTTATTTTAAAAATTATATATATTTTAAATATATATGATACATACGTATATACATCGGCACATATACATACATACATACATCACATACCACATACTGTACATTAATAATAAATAGAAAAAATACTGGGCTTAACATTATTTATTTTATTATTATTTAAAAAAAAATATGGGCTTATATATATACGGTATACATACATACTAACAAATAAAGATAAAATAATGGACCTAATCTATCTTTGACTTATTTATTATTAGGTATTACAATTATTATTTTTATGGGTGGTTTGATATAACTTTTACGTGTGAATGGTAATATATGAATAAATAAAAAAAAAAGAATAATTATAGGAAAAATCTGACATTGGAATTTATACCAAACAACAAAAGGGTTTAATTTTTCCCATAATGAACTTTTGAAAAACAATATTTAAATTAGTTTAACGTTGACACCAGATTTCCGTTTGAATAAATAGTTGAATACCTACATTTTTATTTGTGGTATTTGTATTAAATTTCTGTAAAAAGTGTCACAAGCTGTCATAATTATTTTCAAGTTTATTTATTTTTTGTTAGGTTGGGAACTGACAGGTTAGGTCTGATTTAATTCCACAGTGGTTGGTATTGGTTTGTAAGCACGCAAACAAAAGAATCTTTTCCGTTTAAATGACTTGTGGGTGAATTATTTAATGAACTTTAGTGAGTAAACAATGCATTGATCACCATTATCTAACTGGTTGATAAATTTTGTGAATGTGGATACTCAGCTTTTGGAAAATAATGAATGAAGCCTTACAAGTGTGGTTGGTTGGGAAGCTAACAAACAAATACCACTGTGGAGTCTGCTCTAAGAATACAGTACTGTGACACCATCTGGGACCCACTCACTAAGAATAATATCAATGAATTTAGAGTCCATGCAAAATAAAACTGCAAGATGGGACAGAAGTGATTACAGACACACTACATCAATCACAAATAATTGACAACACGAAGACAGATACACAGACAATAGATGATTACAGACACACTACATCAGTCACTTTGCTTAAACAAGACACAATACTAGACCCATTGACAATACAAAAATAAATACACAGACAACAGATGATTACATACACACTACATCAGCCACTTTGCTTAAACAAGACATAACTAGACCCATTGGCAACACCAAGACAAATACGCAGACAACAGATGATATACAAAATCACAAACAAGTTAGTTGACATAGATAGAGACACATATCTACACCCTACAAGTATATGATTCACTAGAGGCAGCCACAACTTAAAATACCATACATACCAGACAAGCACTGATATATTTAGACACTCATTCTTTCCCAACAGCATCCAAGAGCAACATCTCATATAGTTAATAGCCCCACTCTTGATTGACACGTTTAGATATAGGATCACCAATCATTATCTCCCCAATCCTAATCCACCCTTATCCTAACCCACCCTTATCCTAACCCACTTCCTAATCCTCCCCTGGATCCTTAAATCCTCCGCACAATCCCCACATCTTATGCTGCCCATGAGCGTCCTTCTGAGGGACCCACAACTTGAACTTGAAGTATTTATGAAAGTTGAAAAATTAGTTGAGAGTTGTTCAAGTATGACAGATGAGGAAAACTGTGTATGTATATATTGTACTGTATATCTAACTGGTCTGCCAAGCTTAGTGATTGATAGATTGATTGATATTAGGCGCCGCAACAGCGAGGTTATATAGCGCCAGAAAAAGGTGATAGATAGGTGTGACAGCAAACAAGAAGGAAATAGGAAGAAAGGAGGGACAGTAGAAGACCAAACTTAGTATAGAAAATATACTACAATATTCTGTACCAAGAAAGAAATAATATCAGGGAATGGGGAACTAAACCGTTGTATAATTTTGTACATTGTTGTAGGATGGTAGTGGTCAGGGAGCATTGTTCTTATAAACGAATTACCATACCATATCTTGTAACAATATGTCGGCATAATTTGAATTACCATTACTGCAACACATATATTGATCAAGGATAAAATTACAAGGGAAAAGAAAGCTTGACTAGAAAGACTTTGTACCACAAGGGAGGAGGAATGTGAGGAGGTACACAAAGGAAAGGATGGACATCTGAAGAGAGGAAAGGGATTAGTTCAGGCCCAAAGGAGTGTCAAAACCCTTGAAGCATGGCCCACATCTTTGCAGGCAATGCTGTAACCTTACCGTACGACAGGGTATTGATCAAGCACCTTGGTTGTTTAGTATTGTGCCACATTTTACTTCATTCTATACTGTATCAGATTTTGTATTGTATATGAATTGGATATACAGTACAGTGTAATATATTGTAACATTACAGGTATTGTACCGGTAAGATATTAAATTAAACAAGTAAGAATGTTGGGACTCTTATGTATTTTAGAAATGTTTTATTTTTGCACTGTTCTGTTTTCAAACTACTATTACCCTATTTCTTGTCTAAGTTAGAGTTTCTCAAGGTTAAATTTGTTTGAATACTGTACCTACACTATGTCTTGGCTAATGACCATGAAACCTTTCTTAATTCTCATGTGTATAAATAACCCTTTCATCCATTTCAATACCTCAATCAGACCATAAACCTCTCACCTTACTAGTGAATACAGGTTCAAATATTTTATTCTTTTTTCTAATGTGAATAATTCAATTCATCCTTCTTTGTACAGTATTAATTGATATCATTGTATAGAATGGGAAACACAATTAACTGCATCGTCAAAATGTTCTATAGGCTACAGCTACAGTATACCTCTGTTCATTATTTTTTTTACATTACTGTAGTAATATATACAGTGTATATTGGCTCTGTGCAAACAAAGGCATTATTCCCTTTGTGTTAAAGTCCGTATGAACCATGATGTCTAGATTCTTTTTTACATAATTATATAATAACCAAAGCCTTTGTTATCAAGTTTATATGATGTCCAATTTGCTTACTTCTTACATTTTGCACTTTATTATTATTGATGTTAATTTTTATTTACACCCTGTACTGTACTGTACTAGGGTATTTGTCACACAATTTGGTATTTCTAGAGAATAGTTTCACCTGGACTTTTCCAAGTTTTTTTTTTTCTTGCATACTGGTACTTTTGGGTGCTTAATTTTTAACCATATTATTGTAAGGGAAAAGTCTTTAACCTGACCTGACTTAACCTAAGATCAAGCAAAAAAAAAGGTAAAATTTACTGATAACTTCAGTACAGTACTGGGTGTACTAGTTATTATTATTATTGCAGGTAATGGATATTGTTAATAATGACTAAACTGTGTTTCTTGTATTTCAGACATGTATAAGAGAGTGTAATGAGTGCAAGAGACAATAGTGTACAGAATGAAGGAACCACTAGCAGCCAGAATGTGACTGACACCACACAGCCTGCTGTTGGGGTAGGTCTTTAAAATGTGACAGCAAATATTCCTCTTTCTGCTAGTTTCTTGTTAATCACTGGTATTAAAAAGTAAACCCTCATTATTATTATTAAGTTTCATTTTTTTAGTCTTGTTCTGTACCATATGTTCATATAAAACTTTTCTATTGTTTTTAATTAAGTATATTCTCAACATGTCTACCATTTTCAGGGCAGTGCCTCCAGCAGCAGCAGTATTAGTGGGGGTGTCAGTGGAAGTACAGAGTCTCGGCTGATCCAGCAACTTATAGGTCCAGTGAAGACTGCCAACATGGGGTCAAATGAGGGAGAGCTGGTACGGCTCACAGACCCAAGAAGCCTCCACTCATACACACCTCACACCTCTCCTGTGCCTTCCACACAAGGGACACTTTCACTGGCTGAAGTCACCCCCAATACCACTCCATCATCATCTCCCAGGAGACCACCGCCGTGTGTGTTGTCACAACCTCCTGCCAAGCGCTTGAAATTAGGAGAAAAACCATCTGATGTGATAGAATTACGTTCAGTAATAGTTGATTGGAAAAAGGCAAAATTAGTGTGTGTAAAAGAGAAGTATAATGATCATATAGTTGAACTGTTTTTCTTAGAAAGAGATGGGAATATGATGGACTTTCAGGCATGGAGTAGGCGTCCCACTCGTGAATTTCTGCAGCATATCTCTCGAAATAAACTTGAAGGAGATGAATCATTAGAATCTAGGTTTACCATTCCTAATCCTTTGCATGTAACCTCAGGACTGCAAGCAAAATCTGAAAATGTATCAGGTTCCCAATCTCCCTTAAAAAGTGCATTAACCTCCCATGGCAGACCCTCAACTTCTCCTGTCAAACCAGGGAAGGGGATAACAAGTCCTGGAACTGTACCACGTCCAAAGTCTTCCTCAGTGAGTGAAGGTATTCAGACAACCACACAGCAAGACCAAATGGTGGAAAAGGCAAGACAGGAAGCCTATGTCATGCAGCGAGTCGCACATCTAAGAAAAGAAGGACTTTGGACAGAAAAACGATTACCAAAAGTGCAGGAACCAGCACGACCAAAGGCTCACTGGGACTATTTGCTAGAAGAAGTGGTATGGCTTAGTGCTGACTTTGCACAAGAAAGAAAGTGGAAAAAAGCAGCTGCTAAAAAATGTGCTCGTATGGTTCAAAAATACTTCCAAGACAAAGCTTTACAAGTCCAGAAAGCTGAAAAAGAACAGGAAATGAGACTTAGGAAAGTGGCTGCATTTATTGCAAAAGAAATCAGAACATTTTGGGGTAATGCTGAAAAACTAGTAGAATTTAAAGTGACTACAAAATTGGACGAAAAGAAAAAGAAAGCTCTTGATCAGCAACTTAGTTTTATTGTAGATCAGACTGAAAAATATTCCTCTTGGCTTGCTGAGAGTATGAATAAACCAGTGGACTCGGCTGCTGCTTCAACACGATCCAACAGTCCATCTCGAGACAGTGGATTGTCTGACAGTGAGTACCTAATGAAAGATTGTGCTACAGTAGTAAAAAGCCATTTTTAGTTTTTTTGCTTTGTACTGTATTGTGCCTACTCGTGTTCTGTATTAAAAGCCTGATTATTGAAATTATTAATATATGGATGGTGGTTACAAGTGGTAGTTATTTTTTAGTCAGTCCTAATGGGGAAGGAATAACTTACTTCAGACTCAGACTAGGATGAAGTACAAAGCCATGAAATACTGTTCCAGGAATAGGCCTCACCAACACCAACCAACCAATGCTGGAATTTAAACTTTGTATACAGGAATTATGTTGGCTGTTGGAGCATATTTGATGTTTGTATTGCTTGGTGGAACAAGATTTTACTGTAACATCAATTTTTTTTTTCACTAATACTTGACAGCAGAGATATTAGTGATAATTTAATAATTTTGGCTCCCCTTTGGACCTGAGCCAATCCCTTTCCTTCATTTTTTCTTTTCCCTTGTGGTTTTTGGCCTAGGATAATTTTCTCCTTTATGATACAGTACCGGTATAAGCTAATAATAATATAAAGTTTTTATGTTAAATAGCAAGAGAAATGCTGTTTCCATGAAAAGTGGCTTATTTGTAATGAATGTTAATTTTCCATTTTTCAGAGGAGTTTCAGCCTGAGGAATCTTCTGAAGATGATGAAGACACCATTGCTAGGGAAGATGACAACCCAGAAGAACAAGCTTCAGAATTACAGTTACTACAAGAAGAGTCCAAACAAACCTTGGAGGACTTATTGAAGGACTTGCCTCCCGGGTATTTGGAAGATGGAGACTTTCCTCAGGGTGATAGCAGTGAGGATCAAACTAGTACCCCAGACAACCAGGAGAATGCAGAAGTGGCTGATCCTGAAAAATCAAAAGAAATTCCTACTGAGGAGATGGTTGGTGATAATGACACTAAAGACTGTGATAGTGTAGGTGAGAACAAAGGCTCTGTTGTGGCTGTACGCTCAAATTTAAAAAGGAAAAGAGTAGCGTTGACGAGTGACGATGATGGTAGCAGTGAAAAGGATATCGGTGATGATGACTTTGAAGCTGTGGAATCTGATGAAGATGTGGAAGATACGATTGAGAAGCAGGAGGCAGAGGAAGGTGAAGTGGACCATGAACAGGAACTTAACGAATTAGAGGTAAGGTGTATTATTGTTTGTTTATGCTGGAAGTACAATGGGATTATTGTTAGGTTTCTTCTGTTGGTCATTAGCTGAATATAGAAATCCCAGCCTCGGAAATTATCAGCTTTTTAAACTTTTAGGGAGGATGATGGATTGTCACCACTAAAAACCAGGTTCTTAGTTTATTAGTTCTAATTCCTTGAGAAATGTACATGCTCTCACCAAAGAATAAAAGAAAACTAGCTAGAAATATATTTTTAAAGTGAAATACAGGCTCCCAAAAACATTTCATCACCCTTACAGCATGATACATTATGCCACACACACCACATGAGGCATTCTGAACCACATATGCAAGCCATCTGTAATAATCATTTAGAAGAGTATCAGAGCATGGGGTGCTAATTAATCTTTGAGCCTGTACATTGAATACAACTAGATGAGTGTTCCTCAGTTTATTTTTGCTCAACTGTCATGTGTACTACATTTTTGTATGGACTGTGGACATCTGATTTTAATCTACATAGTATGTTTTGTAAAAAAAATTATGAAGCAGCAGCAAAATAACAATTTTATGTTACACCCCAAGCTGCAAAACAATTGCATGCAAGATTTTTATAAAGTATAGAATATGAACTTCTCCATTATACTGGTATGTCTGGAAATTTAATTATTAGCCTAATTAATTGTTATCACTAGACAGAAGAGGTTTATGGAGGAAAGCAGTCACAAAGTGGATGGTTTAGACAATACCATATTTGTGGTGCAGTACCGGTGTGCAAACACTTGAGCTTTATATTATAATCTTTGTTTCAGGCTGAAAATGAATTGTCTGTTGAAGAGCTGAGAAAAAAATATGAAGAGCTTGCTGCGAATGCTGAACCAATGGAGGAAGATGGATCTGATGATAGTGATGATGATGAAGATGAGATAGGTGGTGAGGATGATGATGATGATGAAGAGGAAGAGGATGAAGAAGATATGGATGTTGATCAGGAGGAAGAATCAGAGAAGGAAGAAAACAGTGATGATGAAAGTTTGTGTACTGATGATGATGAGTCAGAGAAAGAGGAAGACTTAAGCCTTGGACTAGAGACACTTATGGAAGAAAATCTTGAACATGATTCCAAAGGTCAAAGTGAGAAAGTAGATAAAGAGTTACAAGATGCATCAGCTGCTGCAGAAGCTTTACAGCCAAAGGGATTTACTCTATCGTCTACTTCTGTAACTACACCAGTTCCTTTCCTGCTCAAGCACACGTTGCGAGAATACCAACATGTTGGTTTGGATTGGCTCACGACCATGTTTGAGAAGAAACTGAATGGTAAGTAGTGCAACATTTCATTTACAGAATTTTTCTTTTACCTCTATATATCACTTCACTTTCCAGCAAAATTATCTCCAATTGTCTTGTATGCACATGACTACTTTGTATTTCTCAAATTTCTCTGATATTTCATTAAAGGTTAGGCTCTTACCCTCCCTTTTTTTTTTTTTTTAATTTCCCTAATCATACTTCAATAATTGTTCTAATTTTTTCATCAATAACGGAACTTTAAAAAGTTTGCAATAATCACCGTCTTTACAAGTAAAGATTGTTATTAGGAAATATTTCTAACCCTAAAATGACCCCTGAGAATTTGAATACAGTTGACATATACAGTAATTCAGAAATGTTCCCTTTGCTTCCTTTGGAAAGAATTTACATGAGCTCATACTTTCCTGGAAAATTAATCACGGTAATCCCTTATAGTCTTGAGCTTTCCTTGTGCACCACAGATCATACACAAATTGTATTGTATAGTATTGTACATGTCATATGACATTTACGCACTTGTGTTGTATAGAACACTAACAATTATCTTTTTCAGGTATTCTTGCTGATGAGATGGGATTAGGAAAGACAATTCAGACAATATCCCTCCTGGCACATTTAGCCTGTGAAAAAGGCAATTGGGGCCCCCATCTCATTGTGGTGCCAACATCAGTCATGTTGAATTGGGAGATGGAGTTCAAGAAATGGTGTCCTGCATTCAAGATCCTTACATACTATGGTACTCAGAAGGAGAGAAAAATGAAACGACAAGGTGATTTAAACATGACGTTTGGTTTACTCTTTTCTTTCAACACTGAGTGCGTTATAAAACTTGGTTTAGAAATGATTGAAACAAGAACACTTTTATATTCTAGGCATGAATGGACTCCCAGTAATACCTTGTCACATGAGGCAGAGAAGCTGTCACTGATCTACCTTGGTCACCCATTAAGAGGTTGTGATAGAACAAAGTGACAGTTGATATAAATACCCTTATAGTAAGGCATGAGTGAAAAAGTTTGCTAGTAGTTTAAGAGGCTTGGTAACTCAGTTTTAGTCTGACAGATCATGGAATGGCTTCTCTCTCCACGGGTAGATGATGCAACTTTGTTTTAGATATGTGGAGTAAGAGGCATGTCATGAGGTTAATGAGGGAGAATAGAGACAAACAACTAAGGAATTGGGAAGAATGAATGAATGAGGAGGGTGAGCCCATGTGTACTGGCAACAACCTTTGAGCTGGGATACTTTACTTCATTACAGAGAAAATGAATACCCTGTACAATATTCAGAGAAACAGTTCTGTTTGATCAAGAATATACTGAATCTCTTTTGAGAACAATACTACTTACCTTTCTTCTGGTAAAATGAAATAGAAATAAAATTTATTTCATGTTCTTATCAAGATGATTTATTAATTTTCAGACACAACAAACCCATTTTCATCCCCCATACCTATCATATTTTTTTATCTTCCACTTTCAGGTTGGACAAAACCGAATGCATTCCATATATGTATCACATCGTACAAGTTGGTGATTCAGGACCATCAGAGCTTCAGGAGGAAGAAGTGGAAATATTTCATCCTTGATGAAGCTCAGAACATTAAAAATTTTAAGTCTCAACGATGGCAGTTATTGTTGAACTTCCAAAGCCAAAGGTACTAAAATAATGAGTATTCTGGCCAGTCTCTTTTAAGAGTAAACTGGAAAGAATTACATTTGATAGCTGTATATTTATATTTGTATCTAACAGAATGAAAATTGTAATAACTGGACTAGTAATCCTTGTGTTGGAGAGGGTATTGTTCTTGTATTAATTATGTAACTAGATAGACATAGAGGATGTGGATGAAAAGATGATCTACAAGGAACTTTGATTATGTTTGATAAAAGAGGAAAAAACTTGTTAGATGCTGTAATGTTTTCTCTCCTTTCAGACGCTTACTGCTTACAGGCACACCTCTTCAAAACAACTTAATGGAACTATGGTCCCTCATGCACTTCCTAATGCCAAATATTTTTGCCTCTCATCGTGAGTTTCGTGAATGGTTTTCCAATCCCGTGACTGGCATGATTGAAGGCAACAAGGAATATAACGAGAGCATCATTAAACGATTGCATAAGGTAATATTTTGATGGTTTAGTATTGTGTTGGATTCGTCTGTCCTAATTTCATTCTTATATTCATCAAGACCTCAGGGTCAGTTTAATTCCTTATTTTGTGTCGTATGGATTCACTCCTCGTCCTGGCCAGTAAAATTTTATTTCATTAAAACTATAGTGTTTTACATACTCCTTATTGTTTGTAAAAATCATGGTGACTAAGAAAATAGTAACGGAATGCGTTTTATAGAGAAAACTAATATGAACATATGCAGCATTTAAAACAAAATAACTATCAGCAAAACCAATAACTGAAAAGTAAATACGGACAAAATATGAATGAAGTGAGCAAGGATCATACATTATTGAGTGTATAAGGTGAGGAAAGGAGATTTAATATGTCTTACAGTGATTGCTATCAAAAGTTATTACTTATGTAAGACTAAATATTTATTATTATGTTGTTAATTATGTGCTACAAATATCCAGACCTAACTGAATCTGAAAGCTGGCAAAAAAGAAATTTACTTTAGGTCCAAATGGAAACTAAATGCAATATGACTCATTTGTAACACTTATGGAATGTAAATTTTGTTTTTTAAATGACAAAATATTATGAATGGTCAGTAAATATTTAGAAATCCCATTATGGCAAACTAAGCATAATTAGGAGTGAGGATGTCGATGGTGGAGATTTCCACCAGCTGGAGAAAAATAACTATAGTTGTGTTTGAGTTAGAGGATTCACAATGAATTAAAATACTTTACTATACTTTATTAAAATACTTTACTATAATATTATTTCTAAACTTGTTCATTAATTTTCCTTATTGTTCCAGGTACTAAGACCTTTCATCCTGAGAAGATTAAAATCAGAGGTTGAACAACAGATGCCAAAGAAATTTGAACACGTTATAATGTGCAGATTGTCAAAGAGGCAACGTTATCTTTATGAAGAATTTATGTCACGAACCAAGTAAGTGTATTAGCATTGTGATCTACTGTTGTCCTCTGACCTTAACCTAAAACTTTTAATCTAGTTTCCTAATGGTATGTACTGACGTGAGTGATTTTCCACTATGAAGGCCCATGTGGAAAGTGCTTGTGGTATAATTTGATTTCAGTGTACTCATATCTTGCCAACATTGTTTATTGGTGCTGGGAATAATATTATGTTCTGTCTCGGCACACAACCTATTCAAGGGCAATCTGCACTGGTAAATTATTTTTCAGTTGAGTAAATGTAAGCCCTTGTACTTAACCCCTAATGACTGCAACTCCCCCCCCCCCTCCCTCCCTCCTCTATCTATCTTCTCAGCCACAATATTCAGGGTTGTATTTTCAACTTGCACAAAGGTTAATTTTGTAATTGTAGATTTAAAGAGCTTAGATTAACATACCAGAGTATTAAATATGTATGAGTCTCCTTTTTAGCATCAAAGAGGAAATAATATACACAAGTTGTTGCTGATTTATGGATAATTTTGCTAATAATCTTCTAAGAAACATATTTTTCACCAAATATCATTACTGTACATGAATTGCCCAAAGAAATATAGTGTATATTTCTGTAACCATGAAGTTAATATAATTACATTAGAAGGCAAAACAGAAAGTGAAGGAGAGGTAAGTTATAGTATGCAATCACATGAATGACTTCTTTTCTGGTCTCATAGATCAGCAGGAAATGAATTATCATTCTTGAAACTATTGTGTGAAAGCACACAAATCATATTTATGTAGAATTCTACCTTAGATATTGATGGCATGAACTTGTTTTTCAGGACTAAGGAAACGTTAGCATCAGGCAACTTCCTCAGTGTTATTAATGTTTTGATGCAGTTGCGAAAGGTGTGTAATCATCCCAACCTGTTTGAACCAAGACCAACTGTGTCACCATTCATGATGGATGGCTTGGTTTATAATGCGCCATCTATTGTTTGGGGTATCACTGATTATGACCCATTCAAGGTGAGATTTTGTACTTTATATTACTCATAAGAATGTACTTATTCTGATTTATTGAAAATATTTAATCACATGCAGATTTTTGGGAGATGATGATGAATATTACTTTGATAGTATAGTATGGTACTGTAGTAATATTGATTTGATTGTGGTTTGTTTACAGCACATAGATCTCTTCAGTCTGAACTTTCTGCTGGCGGATTTGGAGCTGTGCTTAACAGCCTTTGCAGCTCACCGTATCAAGAAGTTCCAAGCTCCACGTCGCCTAATTGAGGAGATAGATTCGGCTCCTAACCCTCCACCCAAGTAAGTTTTCCTTTTAGGTGATTAAGTATTTAAAGTTGCTACCTCTTAGTGCTTTAATGTCTTTAAAGCACAGTACACAATTATAGTCACTTCTGTAGTCCATTATCACAAATTACTCCATATCTTTCTTATAATTTTATGAGTTCAACCCTCATGTATGAATTCACTTTTCCTATAGATGTCCAGCTGGGAAGATAAAACTTCATGTGAGGCCATCTAGTCAAAGTGTGCCAAAGCCTGGCGTATCACCAGCAATTACCCCAAGAACACAAGCTCCAGGAGGAACCTTACGAGCCCCCGTACCACAAACACCTACTCTAGCAGCCGCACATAGTAACATACATGGGAGTGGAACACGCTTCCAACTGGTGCAGCAAGGAGGCACGATAAAAGGTTAGAACAACTATGGTTACCTGGTAGTCTATGAAAATAGTTGTAGTTATGCAGATATTATAACTTTATTTAAAAGAAAAATGCAATATAAAGTACAGTAGGTTCACCTATTGCGGTTGTTCTCAATGCACAACGAACCTCAAATCTGCAGCCTTTCCCAGAAGTGCGTCTAAACTCTGTTTTTTGCTTGAAACTTGCAGCTTCCCCACACACACGCAACCAGGCGCTCCCCCCAGCTAGCTTCTCCCTCTCACTCAGTCAGTCTCCCCCTCATTTGCATCCTGTGTACGCCCCTCTCCATTATCGCCGACATGTTGCCCCCAACCCTACACACTGCCAACTAACACCTGCCTTCACCATGCCAAAGGTTGAGTGTAAGAAGAAATTCCTGTCACACTGTAGTTTCAGGTGATTAACTAAAGACGGTAAATAATTATCAAGAGCTATTCCCCCCAAGCTGCAAAAACAGAACCATTTTATTTTTCATAGTGGATGAGGGTAGGGGTGGCTGGAGGGTGACAGTGTCACAGTCAGCCTTGAAATCTCATCTTTCATTTCTAGTGTGTTTCTGCACTGCTATTTCTTTGATAAGAACTTATATTCATTACTACCGTGACTCTTAATCAAATCACAATTACCAAATACTGTACTGTACCTTGCGTATTGGCATAAAGATCTCAGTAATTGTCAGTGTGAGACAATGACCACCCATAAATAATTTCACCATATAAGATGTATTCATACTAAGCGATTTCCCTTTACGTGAGCTCCTTTGCTGCCCAAATAGGTGCGCAATAGGTGAACATACTGTATAAATAAATGTGGCTTTGGTCAAGGTCATTTTCATTATGGGACCTTCCTGGTAGGCATCAACAATATAGACATATGGTTTAATATATTAATTCAATGAATTATGCAGCCATCCAGGTTGCAGCAGGTGGTGCAGGTGGAGTGATGGTACAACAGACTCCCCAGGGTCCTCGACTAGTAATGCCTCAGAGAACAGCAACCCTCAGTACTGCTGGTACTGCTGCAACAGTTACTGGTAATCCTGCCTCAGGAACATCTGCTTTAGGTGGACTACAACTTCTTCAGACTTCAACTGGACAGCTCTTACTCACCACAGCACCTATTCAGAAACCAGCAAGTACTACACTTTCACATGGTAAGTAGAGAAGTCATAATATTTTATAGTAGGAATATCATTAAATAATCAAGGTATGATAATACTGTGACATGTTTCACAATATTACTTTATTAATTGAAGTGAATAATTTACAATTTAGAAAATATATCTCTAGGGTCATTGTATTTTGTTGCTTCATTTACTAGAGTCTAGACTCGTATGATATTTGTGTAACATGTTAATTAAGAGTGTGGGTACTTTTTGCTTAGATGAATGGTTATGAAGACTAGATGACATTACCAATAATAGAGGTCATTAATGTTTGTTTTAAAGTCATCAACTTTTGTGTTAATAAAGTTCAGAGTTAACATGTTGTCAAGTTTATACACTATGAGTGGTGAATGAGTTGGTATGGCATAAAATTGTCTATAATTAGGTAGAAGAGACCTATAGTTGTCATTTGGTTAGCAGGTAACAATTTTATTTTGAGGGATGCTTCATATTTGCACCGAGCCGTATAAACCTCATCAGATGTGTGAAAGTAATAGAGTTATATTGATCCATAAATCATGGTAGATACATAAATTTGGAGACCTGATTCTTTTATTAAACGGATTAATTATTTGATGGTGAAAATAGTGCACACTCTCTGTTAGAAACACTCATCACAGACACATCCTTCATAACATTCACAAAACACATGTACAGATTTATTTCCAACATTTGAAATGCAGAAAAAAAAGGAACTGGTGCCACCTTGCCATCTTTGCAGTGGATCCACTCTGTACTGTTCATGTGGACAGAATATTTGGGAGTGCCGAGTTTGAATTGGGATTGTATATTTCTCTCCCCTTATGTATGGATAACTGTGTAGGTCAGTTTTTCAAGTAATAAAATTAATGAAACTCCTGTACAGTAATATTGTACTATATGGTCTATTTTTATAATTGCATTACAGGTGTGAGTGGAACTGCAGCAGCTGCCTTGTTACAGAGATTACAGGGAGTAAAGGGTCTTCAGGGCTCAATGATTACTACTGGAGCTGGTGGAAGGCCAGTGCTACGATTACCTATACCCAACCCAACTATCAGAGCACAGGCACAGGTTAGATCACTTCAGTTTATGGTATTCATTTAAAGATTCGTATGGTTAAGTTGATTTACATTAATTTGGTTTGGGTAAGTGGGCTACAGTAGTCATGTCCATTATCAGTTCTTTCCCGGTAAAAGTTGAAAGAGCCAAACCCCATCCATGCTTGTTGAATGAAGGTCCTATACACCCTGTTAGGTAAACTTGGCTGGAAAATGTCAGGAAGTACTTCTAATGTTGCATCCTATTAACCGAATCAGATTGTGAAGTGGTGTGTAAATTCCACCATGATCATCCGGGATATCATACATACATACATTCATACATCATAACAGACTCCCTCTCATTATGTAGATTCTAATTACTGGGTGGAACACTTGCCCAACTTCTTGTACCATGTGTTGCCCTGCCTTGTGCTATCCCTCCTCTTGATATATACAGTTGCCAAAAAAGGTAAATCTTGATAGAACTTTAACCATAATAATATCCACAACTATTTGTATGTGGACTATAAGCATGTATAACAGAAGGAAATATACATATCCTTTTGTAATACATACTTATAATCCCTACAAACAACTATGGACATTAATATATTTAATGTTGTATCGATAGTTGTTGTAATACCTTTTTTGGCAACTGTACAGTCAAAGGCAAAAGTCCTGTCACCTCACTCGCCTCTTCTTGAAGTATAACATAAAGGATAATCATTGAACAAACACATTCGCCGTACTAAATTACAACCTCCAGCAGGTTAAATGAAAAGCTTTTTTCTCTGGTTCTCCCGTTTACGTACTTCATGACTTGGCAGATGTGACGACAAGACTTTTGCCCTCGACTCTACCTAGATGATTGATCAGTAGATTATTTACAACATGTCATAAAGTGTAATGGGTTGATGTGATATTTATTTCTTTGTATTGTAAGAAGCATTGAATTGATTTTTTATTTCCTTACAGATAATTAGCAGTGGTCGGAGTGACTTGGCAACAGGCTTGGTACGTACATCCACAGCTCCAACACAAGCCACTCAACTGCAGGTAGGAGTAGGTTTTGTTTAAGGGGCCCTGTGATGTAGTCAGAAAATTGGAAATAAATGAGTCCTTCAAATATTGCCACAAAACACCACCTATATGGAAGGAGCTTGTTTCGTGCTATGGTCAGGAGGAATCAGAAGCCTCCAATTTTCATACACGATCACAGGGTCCTTAACTCATTTACACTATTATCTCAAAGGAAAAGAATTTGTCTGCCACCAGTGACTATACTACTTCATCCAATATAAACTTTGTGCCTCATCTTATTTTAAAAAAGGTCATCAAACAACTTTAAAGTTTAGCAGCACATTAAAAGGGTCAGTTTCAAATAAATAGACATTGCTATTGTAGTAGAGAGTGAGAAAAAGAGGGGGAGGGAGTGAATTTGTAGGATGGAATAATTTTGGTAACATATTTTGTGTAAGTATATCCTGTATTGCAAATAAATAGTTTATAATTTATTAGTAATCTTACGGAAACATTTTATTTTTTTCAGCTAAGCGCACCTGTTGTTAGTCCAGCCAAACCTAGCCTTTCCTCCCCTATGGCTCGCACCTCCACTTCACTCACCGCCTCAAATAAACCCATCACAAGGACAGAGCAGAAGGAGATGGATCGACAGGACGAAAAGAAAAAGGATGAGGACAGAAAGAGAAACCTTTTCTTTTTGGTGAGTGTTTGTACTGAAATCCAATAATTGTATTCTTTTAGCAAATTGAGATACTGAGTCTTCCCATTGTACTAGAGTTTGATTTCAGATGGTTAAAAAGTTAATACAAAATCAAGCATAAGGGGCTATCACACTAGAACATTTTCCACCCACTTCGCTGAAAAGTCGGAGATAGCAGGCCGGTCGGTCCTCTACCTCCGAGTCGTGGGCACAAATTTTGCCGCCGGAAATATGAGACAGTCCGTCCACTGTCAGAGGTAAAATCAAACATGGCGTCAGGTGTTTCTCTCATTGTCAGTTTACTCAATTATTATGCACATTTCTAGACTCCTTAATGGGAATTATTTACAAAAACGTATTTATTAACCTTTCCAGTCCAGGCTAGTTATGATACACCTCTAGTGCTAGCCGGGCTCCCTGTCCAGTTCCTCCTTCCCTTCTGGGAATTCTACCTCAAAACACACTATTTCACTTACTCCCTACATCTAAACTACAATACCTAGGAACTTGATTTGGTTCTGTTCTCACCATCAACTCCTCTGACCAATAAGATCAACCTCAGCTCTCTAAGGCTCCTAATTGCGGAGAAATTAGGTGATGAAGAGGAGTAATTTTTAGCGTGAGAGCAGATTGATGTTTGCACGCGTGGGCTGTCTTTGACATGGCATAGTAATTGGTGGAGGGGTGGGTGTCAAGGGGTAGGGGGCACTGATCCGGGAGTAATTTTTCTGGATCCTCAAGCATGATGAAAGTCGGATACTCACTGATTGAGTCGCACTGTCCTACTGATACACTGTGGGAAACTCTGCCACCCGCAAGCCTGGTTTATCCAGTAGATCCCGCCGCCTGGTCATCTAAACAAGTAGGGGATATCCCGCTGCCTGGGCACGAGGGGTTAAAGAAGCTTCAGGCTTAGTGCAGTGCAGTATATTATGGGACAAGTTTATGACGCCATTATGAATATAATTCTTGTTTGTTTTGGTTGTACGCCTGTACGGTTTAAACTTGTACCTCGCCTATGTAAACCCTCCAATTTGAGGCAGGCGGTGGCAGAGTGGATAAAGAGATGGACTGCGGCTGTGAAGGACCCTGGTTTGAATCCACGAGAAAACGTCTGGGATTTTCAGAGGTGAATTGGGTCCAGCTCTGTCGTCAATTATCCTGGCTACGCCGACACGTCAATAAAATACCCCCTACATCGTTGTCAACTCACAATATAGAAGATGCCAGACCATATTCCAAGATGCTGTGAGTGACGGTGTAGCTGCTCTCCCCTGATAGTGACGTGTATAAATAAGGTGTGGTCATCTTATGGGACAGAAGAGAGGCTACGGTACAAACATCACCACGAAGCTCCACTGTCTCATCTGGTGCAACACCCAATAATCTCGGGGCCTCACAAGAGTCACGGGCTATTAAAAGCCTACAGCCCCGAGGTTGAGCTATAGAAAAAAAAGAAATTGGGATCACTGTTATTATGGCGTTAGTAGGCCTAAGGTCAGCAAACAAGAAGTGCCAGCCTGTATGATTCCTTGGATGAGAGAAGTCAAAGCAGCACTGTTTTTGTGGTAGGGAGTGGGAGGTATTCCCCCCAGCAAGTGGTGTGGGAGGTTAGAGGTGGGTGGAAAAGAGAGCTAGTGTGTTAGCTGCTATAACAGTGTAAGGCAGTGTTTCTTACATTTTAAGACCTCAGCATCAGACCTAGGCAGTCCATCACCCCCCTACCTTTGGCTAACATATTCTAGTGCCATTTTACTGTCGCATATGCAACCTTTCCCAGTACTCTATAAAATTGATTTCAGCACCCTAAGTTAAGAAATGCTGGTGTAAGAACTGAAGTAGACATGTACTATCACTCAAAGAGTAGCCTTACAATTTTGTTCTTAGACATGTATTGAATTTGGGTGTATGGATGGATAGATGAATACAATACTAAGTGGTTAGTCATTCAATAGCTTATTCTCAACTATGTTAACTGACAGTATCAATTTTCTCTTGTTAGAATGACCTTGAAGAGAGAAGACGAAAGAGAAGAAAAGACAAATTATCTCTGATTACTCAGTTGAATTTTCGACGTTGTCGAGCTTGTCCCATCTATGGCTCAGATCTCATAGAAGCAGTCTCTGTGATTGGTAATGCTGATGGACCCAATTGCCTATCAAGAGGACCTGATTGGAAAGGTAGAGGGTTGGTTCATTGTCTACAAACAACATCTGTAAACCCTCAGTTATATTGGCATGAAACAACTTACCTTCAAGAGATTGTCAGGACTCCAGAAAGCTGCTTGAGATTGTTAAAAGATACAACCGACAGATTTGTGTTCTGCATTCCTCCTGTTGTAGGTCAAGCTATATCAATGAGAATGAGTCATCCACCACCATCAAAGTTGTGGTATGATAATAGAAGGAAAATAGTTTTGAAGGACCACCTCTCTCCTCTCCTGGGTCCACTTCATCACATCATGAATGCTTCAGTCACCCAGTTCCCAGACCCACGGCTCATTCAGTATGACTGCGGTGAGTAGAAGGTTGGCTTAAGTTTATACAGTATGTTTATCTTCACATTTATATGCATTCATTGATATGTGATATGCTTTCTAGTTACACTATAAAGGACATCCTAGAGAAAATGGAGGTACATGTATTTATTTTGAATATTTTTGTGTTATTAAGGATTGTTTGGTTCATCAATTACTGTACCAAGTGATGAGCATTGGAGAGAGAGGGGTTATTGTACAGTATTGGTAATTATCAAAATCAAGACCCCCAACTTCATTTAACGAGTGTGTGAATGTCAAGTGAAATGGTCACACATTCCCTCCCCATTACAGCTACCCACACACAAGTTTACATTCACAACATTCTTGTTTCATTGCTATTGTTAAAAAAAATGTTAAAAATGGACAATAAAGTTCATACTTGGTTTCTAACCCTAACGAGCATTTAATTTTTATCTCTCATTCTTTTTTTGTTACACTCAAGCTCTTTTCTTGCTTCCATTTGCCTTCCTCTTTTGTAGATACAGTATAATCTCTTGCTGTATCATTGCATCTTCACCTTGCCTTCTTTGTCTCCCTTACCATATTCATTTTTGTGTGTAACTAACTATAGTATTATTAACTGTAATGAATTGTGCACCCCATAATAGGGTACCAATAATAATGGTCTTGGAAGTTACCTTTAACATTTTGCATGTCAGTTGTTTATCTGTCCATCTCTCTCATGCAGGTAAATTGCAAATATTGGACAAGCTGTTACGGCAGTTGAAGACAGGAGACCACAGGGTGTTGATATTCACTCAGATGACTAAGATGTTGGATGTTTTTGAAGCATTTTTGAACTATCATGGTCATCTCTACTTGAGGCTTGATGGAACAACCAGAGTTGACCAAAGACAAGTGAGTATTGTCAATAACCTAAACAGTCAAACTCTGTAAGCCTCCCTTAAAAATTTAATTTTAGTATCATGTACTTATATACTTCTAACTAAAGAAAAAATATTGTATTTTAATACTCTGATTATTTAGAATATGTTGAACATTTGATACAGCTGATATTCAGTTATTAGTCTCATACTTACTATGCATTGTATATTTTTTGTCCTTCAGGTTTTGATGGAGCGATTTAATCAAGATAAAAGAATATTTGCTTTCATTTTGTCAACACGATCTGGAGGAATTGGAGTGAATCTCACAGGAGCAGACACAGTCATATTCTATGATTCAGACTGGAATCCAACAATGGATGCTCAGGTTCGTATAATATATAGCAACCAGTGATAAATAACTAACATTATGTATTAATGGTAGAAATATTAAACATTTTTATTGCCAGGAATAGAAGAGAGAACAGTATGGAGTAGACACGGGTTAGAGAGAGAGAGGAACATAAGTGGAAGGGGAGGGCTTGATGAGTGAGGAAAAGGGCCTGTTGGAATAGGGAGAAATAGAGATTCCTGTTATGGCTACCCCAATGGAGGAGTTCCTGGAGAAAACAAAACCTCTGGCCTGGATAGATAGAAAAATACTTATGCTTGTAGCATTTGAAAAAGTGTTGAAAATCTATACTGGTTTAATTAAGGCTAAATATACGATATTTATAGAAATTTATCAATGTGTTTCTTTTTAACAGGCTCAAGATCGTTGCCATCGTATTGGTCAAACTAGAGATGTCCACATATATCGTCTGATCTCAGAAAAGACCATAGAAGAAAACATTCTAAAGAAAGCTAATCAAAAGCGTTTGTTGGGTGACTTGGCCATAGAAGGCGGCAACTTTACCACAGCACACTTCAAAAATGTAAGATGTGTCAATTATTTTTGTATATGAGAAACTTGAAACTTAATTCGTAGGGATGATGTATTTTGATTATTAGTAATCTGTGTTTTACACCATATGATACTCAATTAATTTGTGGATGTTAAAGTAATTCTTGTATTTTCAACAATTTAATTAACTTTTCATGGTTTTTGCTTTACAGACGACAATTCAAGATCTATTTGACATTAATGTGCATGAAAATGATCCATCCAAGAGAATGTCTGAAGTTTTGGAGAAGAATAAACCAGTAGAGGAGGTGAGTATTTTTATGCTTGTACTGTATCTATTCTTGAGGTCAGTGATTTCTAGGAATGTCAGTACTGATGATGTACTTTAGGTTCTGTTGTAACATTATATTACTAATTTCCATTTCAGACCAAAAGATATTCTGTACCGTATGTTCATATTAAGTTTTATATCCAAGGTTATATTTTTTTCTCACTTATTTCTGACTCCTGCACTAAAGGAGGGAAAAGATTTGATAGGAAATGGGAGAAATAGGTTGGTCATATTTGAGTTAAAATTCTTGAATGCAAGCCGATTAAGATATCACTTTCTTGTATCTTGGATCTTGGGTTCTTATTTTATGCCCGTCGAAGGCAGATAACTTTTCACTCTTAATCTAAAGTATTGCCATGTGTTTACAGGGGAAAGAAGTAAGCGAGGGTGAACGAGTGAAAATGGGAGCTTTCGAGAGTGCCTTGGCTGCAGCAGAGGATGAGACTGATGTTCAGGCTGCCAAAACTGCCAAAGCCGAAGCTGCTGCTGAGTTGGCAGAGTTTGATGAAAACATTCCACTTGAGGAAGGTGAAGGAGGAGAGGAGTTAAGTAAAGCAGAACAAGAAGTTGCTCTGCTTATGAAACAGGTATGTAAAAGATGAGAAGACTTAAATTCCTGTCCTCTCCTGTTCTGTTTATTACCTCCATTATAGAGGTTATGTGATTAATTTGGTGTGTTTGTTTGTCTGACTCACTGTAGGATTATATAGATACAGTAGTTTTATGCAGATGTTCATTAGGTTTTCATCACTTAGGTGAGCCTCATCACCAGCAAGAAATGATTAGATGTTAGGAGAGGTCCTTTTTTAGATTCTGAATTTTTTTATATATAGCTTATGTACAGTATATATATATTTTTTTTACTGATCCAAAAAAATAAAGTTGTACTGTACTTGTTGTACTCTAATTACAGTTAACCCCTGTTGAGAAATATGCAATGAAGTTCCTGGAATCCTCTGATGACGGATGGGCAGCAGAAGCTGAGAGAATGGCAGCAGAGATAGAGCAGCAGAAGAAGGAGTGGGAGCTGGGACGTTTGCAGGCCCTGAAGGAAGAAGAGGAGCGCATGGCCCACAACTCTGATGAGGATCTCATTACCTACTCTTCAGTTGATGCACATAATCAGGTTAATATTAAGAAAAAGAAGGGGAGAGGTAGGAGTCAGACTCAATCAGTAGACACAAAAAAGAACAAGGCAGGAGGTAGGGTATGTAAAGAGAAATCTGAGTCAAGCTCTTCAGACTCAGATGAAGAATCTGATGATGAGAGTGAGGATGAAGAGATGTCTGATTCATGTGATACAAGCGGAAGCGGTAGCGAGGAATCCTATACATACGCACAAAAAAAATTAAGAACCGGTAGAGTAGCTGCAGAAAATAAAACCAACTCAGAGGAAGTATCTAATTCTCATTCTAAATCTCCTAAAGTTCTGTTCAGTAAAGTCTCTGAGGACAGTCCACGCACAAGGTCTAGAGGGCGTGTAAAAATAAACCTTTGGACACTTGATGTCAATCCTGTCCTTCCTGGAGAGCGACCAGTACCTTTCAGTAGAAAGCAGCTGGCGAGTTTCAGAGGTCAGGGCATAACCATTCCAAACTGTGATGGGCCAGAATCCCCGTGTCTGAGTGATGACAGAAGTGGAGCCAGTGATCAAACTCTAAATGGTGATTATGGAATAGATGGTGAAGGAGAAAAAGGAGTGAGGGATGGGGAAGGGGAAGACATTGATGTGGATGTGGTGGGAGATTCTGGGGATTCTAGTAATGTTGATGGAACACAGGTTGAAGGTGAAATAATTAATGATTTAGAGGATGTAACTGGAACCTTAAAAGCCAGTGGACCCACCCAAATTACACTTCAAAATGGTGTAGGATTATGAAGTTCCTACTTCATGTCATGGATTTTACATTATAATTTATTTTTCTAATTTTTCAGTACTATAACTTAACTGGTGCTCTGATGTTATAATAACGGAGTAGATGTTTTTATCCCCTGGGTAATTGAACAGTTGTAAATGAATATAAGTCTGTGATTTTGTAAATAATGTAAATTTCTTGTACATCACTTAATAAATGTCTGTCCCTGAAAGATGCTGATTGTTTTCTTGGTATGCCAGTTGTAAGGCCCTACAAAGCTTGTTTTGGTGTCATGCTTATCCTGATTGTCCATACCAGCATTTAAAGTACTCTGTTTATAGATATACTGATCACAAATGTCGAAGTGACTTAGTGAGTAATAATCAGTTTGTTAATAGTTTTACTCCCAAACTCTTAGGTTAAACAAGTTCGAACCTGAGAGTAGATTTTCTGTCGTGTGTCCTGACCCAATGTTTGGAATGGCAGTGGCAGATGTAGTATTAATGTGGTTGACCCTCGGTTTTGCTGGCACCAAACTGGCTGAGCCTTGCCATACCAAACTGGTCTTACCAAGAACACACCAGCATCAGGGTATGCATGGCAACCAAATTTTATATATAATATTTGAGATTCACATTAAAGATAAGGCATTTGTTATGTAATAGACGAAACTGGATTATGTGGGTGATATTTTTATTTTTTTATTAAGGAAAGAAATCTATGAAGAGCCACTTTCAAGAAAATCTCAGCATCGGCTTCACACATCTGACCACATGGACTCCAATCATGGATCAGAATTAAGATCTTTTTGCACTTGTTCATAAACCAAGAATGTGTGTATTTGACTCCTGGCCCATAACATGGTACATGGGCTACATAGTCATCCTGACTGTTTATATTAGCAGAAAATCATTACAGGTTTACCTCATTTGGAAATACTTTTATGTGGTTATTGAATTTTGTTCTGACTCTGTGCTACTGGAAACTTTTTTATGGCAATGCTGAAAAGGAGACTTTCCTGAGATGTACATGATTAATATTTGTTCTGTTAGCAAAAACCCAATCATTTAAATGTCTCTTAAAGTGTTTTATCAAAATATGGTTCCAGATTACGTCTTGTGCATATTGCAACTGCTTTGCATCCACTTGATTTTTCTTCTTGTTTTGCTCTGTAGCTATCCAGGAGGAGCAGAGTGACTGTAAAAACTAAGGAGGTATAAGTAGGCAAAGTGTATGGTAGAATGAATGTTGAAAGGATGAGGGCAAATAGCAGGGATGATTTTGTGTTGGCAGTGGATGTGTGGATCAGGTGTTTGCAGTAAGACACTTAATGGAGAAAGCTTGTAAAATAGATCAGAAGCTGTTTATGGATTTAGAGAAGCCAATAATAAAGTGGATAAAGAGAAGACTTATGGAAAGTGCTGTAGATACATAGTATAAGGAGAGGGATGCTGAATGGAGTAAAGAGTTTATATGATAGTATTGTAACTTGTATGAGAATAGATGAAGAACTCGGTGGCTGGTTTCCAGTCACACGGACATGTGATGTCAACTTGGTGGTAGTGATTAAAAAGGTTACAGCAAGTATATTTGAGGAATAAGTGGAAATTATGCAGGGTAGAGAAAGGTGGTCTATTCTGGACCTTTAGTATGCAGATGGTATTGTACTATTGAGTTGATATTAAGAGGATTGAGAAAAATAAAGTGGAAAGTTTTGCCGAGGTGTGGGAATAGAATGGTTAGGGGAATATGTGGATAAAAGCAAGGTAATATTAGTGAAGAAGGAAGGGGAATCAGTATGTAAAGTGTAAGTGAATGATGAGATTCTCAAGATGGTTAAAGAATGTTAGTACTTTGGAGTAATAATGGATAATAGAGGAGAGTGAAAAGGAAGTGGCAAATAGTTACCCAAAGAAGAATGTAATGGGTGTGATGAAAGGGAATGTGGATATTAATGATTATTGCTGTGTAGCCTTGGCCCAAGTTCAACCAGTTATCTTCACTTTCTTGACCACGACCAACCTTGAGTATATTAAAGAGCGAAGGTGGTTCCCGTTTTTATCCCTGGCTGGACTCTTTGGTCACTACTGCCTCAGTGGATTAATCTTTAACTCACATATTTACAGTAAGGCAGGTGTGTGAAAAATATCTAGAGAAAAGTAAAAAGGTTGTATGGGCATTTATGAATCTCGAGAAAGCATGTGACAGAATTGATAGAAATGGATTGTGGAAGGTTTTGCAGTTATACGTGCTGGGGTGGAAATTATTGAGAGGAGTAAAAAGTTTCTATGTGAACAGTAGAGCGTGTGTTAGAGTGGGAAGCCATGTGAGTGAATGGTTCCCAGTTAATGTGGGACTCCATCAAGGCTGTGTAATCTCACCATGTTGTTTAATATTTATATGGACAGTGTGGTTAGAGAGGTAGATGCTAAGGTGATGGAGAGAGGACTGAGTTTGTTGGACCGTAGAGATAGAAACCAATTACTGTTTGCTCATGATATGGCGTTAGTGGCAATCAGAAAAGGAACCGAGTATGTTAATGCAGGAGGACGAAACGAGAGTGAACGCGGCAAAGAGCAAACTAATGAGATGTTGGAGGGAAGCAGAAGGTAGAAGGATGAATATAATGCTAGATGGTGAAATATTGGAGGAGGTGGAGTGCTTTTAGTATTTGGGGTCAAAGGTGACGGTGGATAGCAAAATAAAGACAGGTAATATCTAGTGTAAATGAGGTAGGAAAGTGGTAGGAGGAATGAATAGGTTGTTTGGCTGTAAGTCACTTAGAATGGATGTAAAGAGGAAGTTGTATGAAGTGATAGCATTGCCTACTGCACTGTATGGAGCGGAAATAAGGAATATGGGAGTGAGAAGAGATGGTTGAATGTAGTAGAGATGAGATGTCTGAGAAGCATGTGTGGTGTGATTCAAATGGAAGGTGTAAGGAGGAGAGAAAGGCCACAGACGAGATGGATGGACACCGTGAAAGGAGCTCTGAGTAGAAGAGGTATTTCTGTGGAGCAAGGTAGAGTGATGATTGCTTGTGACTGAAACGAGTGGTGAATGCTTGAAGAGTGGATGCGGCTTCATGGTCCATGGGGGAGGGGCCTGTATTGAGTGTGGTCCATGGTCCAGTTGGATGTGGGAGGGAAAGTTTGCCCTGTACTGTAATGAAGTGGCAGGGGTAAACCAGCTTTTGGTTCCATAGTCATCCTCCATTGTTCTAATTTTAATTCTGCTGACCTACATCTCTGCTGGTGATGCATTGTACATTGTCATCAGCAAACAGCATGCATCAAAAGGTTTAATTTCTTGTCTTATTAGATATCTCGTCCATAATCAGAACAATATGATATGAGCTTAGGGCAGATCTCTGTTGTAATAATGATAAAACTGAATACAATGTCATATTTACAGGTTTGGTTGTCACTGTGTGGAAGACAGGAGATGCCAGTAAGTATTTGTTAACTGTAACTAATGTGTTTATAATATTAACCTTACTTTATGTGTATTTGTTTCTAAATGCATTACTAGTCTATGAGATTGGCCACAACAGTAAACTGCCAAACATTCTTGTCTCCATATCTTTGCCATCCTTGCTTCTATCATACTCTACTCAGTACAGTAGTGTAATTTTGGGCTTCTTCCCGAGTAACCCACTCCAGTTTTAATACTCTCTTCATAAGAAACCTGATCTGTATTACCAATCTTGGGTGGAATTATTATTTTTTTTTTCCTCTTGTGAAAGTAGCACTATAAAAGATTACAGTATTTAGTACAGTACTGTAATACTGTATACAGTTGATCACAAATGTCAACCTGTTACTGTACCACTAAACCCCTACATTTTCCTTTCATTAATTATAACAATATAAGTGACTGGAGAGACTGTAATGTATTAATGGTAGTCTGACTTGTGAATTGTAGCAGAATGTACAATTACTCAAAAACGTCTCCCAACACCAACCTGTGTGGGTCAAGATGATAATTATAAAGATACATGTATGTAGGTTTTTGAGTACCGGTAGTTGTACAATACATTATCCCGTAGAACTGCATTCTGGAATATACTAAAATTCTAATAATATTTTGATGATAAGGAAATCTATTTTCATTGGGTTATTTGTGAATGTGAATTATTATAAACTGATATGGATTATGCTCTTGTTGAAATACATGAACTACTTTAATATGTTGTTGTTGTTGTTTTTGTTGTTGTTGTTGTTGATGTTCTCCCGGGGTAGAATGGCCTCCTGCCCCTTAGACCCCTGCTGGTACACTCTGGTCGTTGTGAAAAAAACAACTTAAGATAGAGGAAGGGCTCTAATGTGTATTGTGTGTTACAGATTTGGCATCCTCCAACACCACCTCGTGATGATAATGACGTCTACATTGACCATTCACTTGGCTTCTGGTATGACTTGAGTACAATGCCTGAGTCAGCACTTCCTCCGGTATATATCAAGAAGGAACACAAACGACTAAAACTAGAACCAGGTACAGTTGGTAAGTTTTTTTTTCTATTTAATTGTGTCATTGTTCAAAAAAGTATCTTGAAAAATAGGGTGCGATGGCTCTCATTATGAACAAGACTTCACGCCTTGTCCTCCACCATTTATCAGAAACTTTCGTCCGATTTGTGGTGTTGCAGTTGCCAAATTTTTTTTGATACTTCAACTGTCCCTCTTTTCATTTTATTTCCTTCATGCTTACTGTCACACCTCTCTATCACCTTTCTCTGGCGCTATATGACCTCTCTGTTGCAGCACCTAATATCAATCAATCAATCAATCAATTTCATATACTTTTTTGAGCAATGGTACGTGTACAGTTGGCAAAATATGAATTGCAACAAATCGTGATGGGACGTGAACTATATTACCGTCCCTACAACTGTTCTAATCTGCAGGTGGATCCAGCGACGGTTCTTGTGGTGTACGTCGACCCCAGAAGCTGCGTCGTGAAGATGCTGTGTGTGCACCACGCTCACTGTTTGATAGACCTTCACCCGCTGTCGTGAAGATAAGGAGAGATTTGAAATTACAGAAATGTAGAGGAATTGTCAGGCCTAGCATTCCCTTACCTGGCCTGAAACCTGCTCTGCTAACTAAACCACCGGCAGTTGAACCAGAAAATACACCAGAATGGACGGTGCATGAAGACTGGGCTGTAGTGCAATCTGTACAACAACACCTCCAGTTAGAGTTACCAATAAACATGCTTGTCTTGTCCCCTGGTCACACTCCTAACTGGGACCTGGTAGCCGATCTGGTCAACACAGTGTCTCGTTGCTACCGTTCTGCCCGCAACTGTAAGACCAGATATGAGAGTACCATCCATCCCCGTGAAGAAGGCAAATTACCCCCAGATATACCACCCAAGAAAATATCAAAGAAACAGAAATCTGGTATTCTTCCCAAGCCTCTACATGTATGTATTATGTTATTGGTTTAAGTATGTATTATGTCATGTATGATGATGTTGGTTTAATACTGGCCTTGCTCACCAGGCTAATTGTGTAATATGCTGTATTATGTATATGTACAGTACACTCGTGATACATAATTTCTGACCAGAGTGTCAGGAGCAGAAAGCTTCGAATCGCCTGGTATTGCTCATTTCCCCCACCCAGTACACCTATAGAGGCTGATGAGTTGGAATGCAGGGAAGTGTGTGTGTGTGTGTGTGTGTGTGTGTGTGTGTGTGTGTGTGTGTGTGTGTGTGTGTGTGTGTGTGTGTGTGTGTGGTGCCTGCCATTCGTCTTTGGTCAGGGATTACATATCACGAGTGTACAGTACTGTATTTATGCCTTGATGATGCTCTTATTTTGTCCTATATACCAATCTCCTTATTTTCGTCCATTACTTTGTTTTTACATTACTGAATTGAATTGCATCCAAAAATTTTATTTGTTAATTTTCTTGTACAGTTGGTGGCAAAAGTCGTGTCTCCTTACTTAGCGTTTCTTGAAGGATACCGTAACTTAAAGAATAATCATGGAACCAACACATTCACCACCAACACAGAATTACAATATCCATGGATGGTGGGGTAAATTAGTAAACTACTCTGGGTTTTCATTTTACGAGCCTGTGAAACTTATATTTCCATACCGGTACTGTACTTCAAGAGTTGGCAGATGTGGCGACACAACTATTACCTTCGACTGTATATTACCATCTTAATGCCAAATACCCTATACTATAATCTTGTTGAATTGAATTTTTATTAATCACTTCATTTTTATGGTTATGTAAATTGCAAGGCCATATTGTCTCACTTTGATATTCACTGTCCTTTGCTGGTTAATGTTTTGAGAGAAACTGAGGTTTATTTATTGTGTAGTTTGCTTTTAATTTCTGTATGACTTCTCTCCTGGAGTAATATGATATGAGCCTGTTTTATTTATTTCAGAAAAGTCTGCGTCCAATGCGAACGTCTCAGCTGTACGCCCAGGATAATAACAGCAGCTTCTCATCCTTGTATTGCACCCGCTTTGAAACCATCAAGGGTATTGCTATCAAGAAGACTCCAACTACCAAACCACCACTAGCAAATCCTACTCACAAGAACCCTAAACATGCACAGGTGTTGACTGAGTTTGGTATTCAGTATGATGCTCCTCAAAATCCAGATCAAGTTGCAGCAAACATGGCGGAGAAACATCAGCGTAACAAACAGAAGACTCAGGCTGAACTTGTCCAACAGCAGCAGCAGCAGAAGTTGCTTCAACAACAACAACTTCAATTGCAACAACAACAACAGCAGCAGCAACAACAGCAACAACAACAACAGTCACAGCAACAACAAACTCAGCAGCAGACTCAGCAACAGCAGCCAGCACAAGTACAGCAAGCTCAGCTTACTACAAGTCAACTTCAACAGCAACAACCTCAACAGGGTCAGGCCACACAACAAACTGTTCAGCAACAAGCACAACAATCAGGCCAGCAACAAATTCAACAACAGGTATCAGTTGTAGGAAGTACTGGGGCTCAGCAGGTTGTGAGTAGCGGAAAGATTGCCACATCCGTTGTTCTAAGTCAAGGTACAGCGATGACTGTTGCAACAGTAACAGCTGCTACAGCCACTACTAGTGCTATTACACCATCTACCACTGCAGCTATCTTAGGTGGTGTAAGGACTACAACAGGTGCAGCCACCACTGGTCGTACCACCTTGGCAGTTCAAGAACTTCAGGTTCGAGCTGCAGGCAATAGTCAGGGTGCTGGTGTTAGTGTGGCAGGTCTGGCTCATCTCCAAGCTGCCAAGATACAAGCACTTTCATCACAGTCTGCAGCTCAAAAAGGTAATAAAATTATGATTTACTTCCTGTATTTACCAGTCTATGTTTCAACAGGGAGTTGGAGTACTGTACTTTAATACATGTAGTTAATTTCAGAGCAAACAAGTACTGTATTGTAAATATCCTTGTTATTCAGTATTTTTTACCCAAGGTACCGTACATAAACTCTTCAACCACCTTAAGATTCTCACCATCCACTTGCACATTACACACTGACTCACCTTTCCTCTCCATTTTAAATTTCTTGCTTTAGCCCACATTCATATTCATTGTAATACAAACTCTACTGAGTGTGTATTTTGTTGTGGCATATCCAATGTTTGGGTACTCATAGGGGAGCATTATGAGGTGCTGTACTGTACTTGGATGTCAGGTTACAACTTTACGTAATCAGATCACATTTGAGGAGGATTCTATTTTGATTACTTTTATAATGCTTTTTCCAATTATCAGCGACTGTGTTACATTTGTGAATGAGATGATAATAAAAGAACTGCATTATTTATCATTTTTAATTACTAGAGTGAATATTTCTGACTCAATATTGATATTTTGTATTTGAAGGTGTAACCGGAGTTCGAGGTTCATTTACCCGAGCCCAGCTACAGTACCTGACAACCCAGGCCCAAGCAAGACAAGCTCTGGCCTTACAACAACAACAAGGCAAACTGGTGGCAACAGGAGATCAGACCATTAAGAGAGTCCAGGTCAGTCACAGTCATGTATATTGGCTGATGTTTTTATATTATTTATTTTCTTTTTGTCGAGTTGTTTTATTAGATCTCCTGTACTGTAGTTCTTTTGGTGAACACTTGTGATTTACTTATAGAGAACTTAGCACCATGTGACATTGGTAACATGGTGGTGTTGGAGGCTGGTACAGTTTGGTTGTCATATGTCTTCATTTTTGTTTACATTGCATAAACATATTTTCACTCTTATCATAACCAGTTAGTATATATTATTAGGAAATTACAGTTTTGCATTCACATCAAGTCTTCTTTGAAACATTTCCTCATGTACAGTATATACACTCTTGTTTTTCACACTTTGCCACATTATCACTTATTGGAAAACAAATTATATTGTATGTTTCAGATTACTGGACAAACAGGGACTGCACAGAAGGTACAGGTAGCTGTGTCTGGGACAACGTTAGCTGCAGTCACAGCCATTCAGGTATCAATACATGTATTTTCAATGGACTGATATGTACACTATATTTATAAGTGGTACATATCCAATTATAAGTTGATGTTGCATTTCATAGGAGAGATGCAGAATAGTAAGTAATACAAGAACATTTTTGGCTGTTGTTGTAGTTTGAGAGATGTGTAAAATTAACCAGTCTCACTTCCGGTATGGTATTTATCAACCACACCATATAATATCAGTCTTATTTCCTCAATGGACAGGTTAGTCAAGCTGGACGTACACAGTTAGTTAAGCCTGGGACAGTTGTAGCTGGAACCAGTGGGGTGATGACTACTGGTAAGGCTGTGACTCGTACAGTGACAGACAGAGAGGTGGCAGCACTTCTCAAGCAGCAGCAGCTTACCAAGTCTGGACAAGTGGCTCAGGTGAGTGGGAAAATTAATAGAGGGATGATATGGAACAAGACACAGCAGGCAGGTGAAAATAAGTGCAGTGGAAATGAGTTTTGTAATAGGAGCATGTGGGTTGACAATGACAGGTTAGGATTAGAAGGCAATTCCCAGCATTACTATTTAAGGTAAAGTTGACACTCTGCCAGATTATAAAACTTTTAACCTTCAATGCCACATCATGTCAGTGTCAGGCAATATACCATTTACACAAAGAAAAACTCTGCAGCTAGATGTTATATGAATGCTGTCATACCAATGTGCATTATTTTGATTAAAACATATCTTGGATAATAGTATAACTACTGAAGAATAAAAATAAAAGTGTAAGTACAATGCATCAGTAACTATCACAGAATATGTAGAATGTAACTATGTAGAATCTATATTAAGTAATACTTCTGCCCAAAATTAATGCTTAGCTATAAACAAATTTGTATTTTGTAATCTATAGATAAAGTCATACTGTACAGGGAAGTGAAATTGTAGGCATATAAAATAACCTTGTTGATGTGTATACAGGTACAGGTTCCTTCGGCCCAGTTACTGGCTGGTCTTCAAGTGCAAGGTGGAGGCAGTGGTGGAGGTACACCAGTTGCCACACTGGTCAAGACTGTCAGTGCACCCAGTACTCTAGTTCATACACCAACTACAGTTACTTTACCTGTGTCTGCCATTAATGTTACTCTCCCTCAAGCTAGAGTCACAACTGCAGCCTCTGTTGCCAAGGCAGCCACGGCTCAACAGGTTGGTGGTTTCACAGTCAAATGTATTGTCCAAGATTTAATAATGTAGGGTGTATGGGAAACTTTGATATGCTTATTGATATTATATGTGTGCCTATATTTATATCCATACAGGAGTTAAAAAATAAATCTTCCTGTAGTTCTAGCAAATATAATTTCCCTTGACCAAAGATGATAGCTAAAATTTAAAAAAAGAATAAAGTAATAAGTAGTTAATGTACAGCCGGCAGCATAAATTCGCGTCCATCTAATGTATTTAATTGCTGATATAACCAGACAGTTGCATTCTGAACCAGTTTTTATTCCAACAACATACGTAACTTACCATACGAGAACTATATCGGTCATCTCTTCATTAAAATTGTAATAAAATATCACTATAGCTAATACATACGCACGTGGAAATGAAGCGAACTTATGCTGCCGACTGTACTTTAGCCAAAAGTTTAGATAATGCACATTTTATCTTTGCAGACTGTGCGAAACATTCCTTTGCCTCAGCATCTTTTGGCAAATAAAAGATCATTGATGGGTGTGAAAGGGACAGCTACAGTAGGACTTCAACTGGGCAGTAAGGCAGTTGGCAACACTGGCCTTAGCACAGTACAGATAGTTCAGGGAGGACAGAAGCCAATGTCACAAGTTACAGTAGCACAAATACAACAAGTGTTGAAACAGGTTCCTCCACAGACAATTCAACACATCACTCAGGTTTGTTACCCTTTGTTAGTAACCCATAATACTGTATGTGCCGGGGACAGAAACAAAATCTCCAGGGTTTTTTCCATTTACTGTACAATGTTGTCATTCAATGTACCATATTTATTTTTACCTGCATGTCATTTTATAGTTGGCTAAAAAAGTATCCACACCCTTACATTGAAATGACATTGATGAAAAACTCCCAGACAGGGAATGTGGCAGTTCAGGGTTGCCAGATTTGAAATCGGCCTCATCACCAAACTCCTCAATTTTTATTGTGTAGATGAAGGTTTTGTAGTACTGTAAGTTAATATAAAAGAGAGCAGACAATCCACCATTCAGGTCCAATACCAAATCATAATTACATTACCAAATACTGGTACATTTTTCATTACCAAATTAGGTCCTATTTGGTAAAAACCACCATGCAAACATTTAATGCAATGTTAAAATGTTTGGAGCATTAAAAAAGATGAAATATAATGCAATAAGTAAGTCTCCACTAAATCATTGGATGAATTTGGTGACTCCGATATGAAGTTATGGTAATAATAAGGTGCATGTTGTAGGCTCTTGTCTCTGACAACTTCTTTCATAACAACATATAAATAAATTACATAATAACATCATTAAGGGAGCTATTACAAAATTCTCTCTTTTCTGTTTTACCTTACAAAACACATTCAGTATTTTCGTTCATTCTTGATACAGTAATTTAAATATATCTCTAATTAGGGAAAGAATAATATATGATGAAGAGCAATTACTATTTGCAAATTCTTTTTTATAAAATATAGAAAGTGTCTGAGTATTTCAAAACAAGAGAAAACTTTGAAAACTCACAGTGAAGGCAAGAGTAGTGCTTAGGTAAACACACACGTCATTCCCCTCTGACTATCAACGCCATACTGAGGTGCCAGAGGTGTGGCTGTGAGGTGTGAGTGGCATATGTGTAGTCAGGAATACCAACCCTACATATCACTGTCAATAAGGGTGGTGTTGATACTTTTTTTTGCCAACTGTACCTTTAGTTTTATACTGTATTTCATAAATAATTTCAAACAAACTAATTACAACTTCCCAGTAACAGTATTTTGTCCAGGGAGGTTGGAAGGTATTGCCATTGTATATTACAGGCCATCAAGATAGGGAAATGTGACCTACCCTTCCACATCATATGGGATGACTTTGTTATGTACAACTCCAAACTGAATTTCTTGGTACAGTCAGCACTGCCAGCACCTGTTTGTCTGGGGTTCAGGGTACAAGTATGTTGACTAACCTGTCTGAAGCACACAGAGAGAAAGTAGTCTTTGGTGGTAGAGAAGTGATAGCCATTTAGTTGTGTAACAAGTGAGTCAACATACTCAAACTCTACGTGAGAGATCCCTGGTTTGATTCCTGGATCAGTGGAATTGTTGGACAATTTTCCCAGCTTCCTATGTCCCTGTTCACCTAGCAGTAAGTAGATACCCAGCTGTAAGAGCAAGGATAGCAACCTTGTAGGCTGGGGGAAGATGTGTTGATGTAAACTACCCAGCACACTCAGCAACACAATGGTGAGGGCTGGTTCTATCCAGAAATGGCTCCCATTTGGGAGGCCGAGCATTTGCTCGGCTTTGGTCAACCTGACTCGGGACTGCTCGACCAGATAGTCTGGGGAACTAAAACAAAAACAGCAACTCAAACTCTGAACCCCAAACAAACAGGCGTTGGCAGTGCTGACTGTATCAGGAAATTCAGTCTGGAACTGTACATTGGCTGAGTTGTCCGTAAATCAGCTAATCTGACGTGTGTCTCTACAATGGTTCATTTGTGTTCAGGGTGGAACTGTAGGTGGAACAGTAGTAGGGAAGGTGACAGGAAGTAGTGTAGCTGCCACCAATGCCTCAGCTACTGCTACACAAGGTATCACCACTTCTCACACCACAAAGATTGTACCCATGACCATTCCTTCACATCAACAACAGTCCATCAAACAAACCATTCAGGTACAGTACAATACTTGTTATATTTATTTACTTTAATTAATTAATCAAGGTCACAACCAATTCAAAATGTAAGCACAGTAAAGACTGACACAAAAAACAAGCATGTATATTCTACATTCATAGTTTATCAGTTAAGTATACTGTACTCTGTAACTACTAAATAATCTAAACAAAAATGGAACTTTTTTTTTGTACAGTAATTACAATGAAATATGTATATAGTACCATACATAAAATTTGTTATAATATTGTTTAATGCCCTAAGAATAGTTAGAACAAAAAGCTTGAATGTGCAGTCTACATGAGAGAGTTTGACTTCCCACATTATACAGTATTATGATGGTGAACATACTGTAGGTGTTTTATGACTCAAAATCAAGAGTGAAAACAGTAGAGATGAACATGACTTCCAAACTAGTACCCAGCCACAGAGGGAGGGAAGTGAGGGTAATTCCCAAATACTGCAGCTGTTATGGTACCAGTGAGGGTGTTATGGTACCAGTGAGGGTGTTATGGTACCAGTGAGGGTGGTATGGTACCAGTGAGGGTGGTATGGTACCAGTGAGGGTGTTATGGTACCAGTGAGGGTGTTATGGTACCAGTGAGGGTGTTATGGTACCAGTGAGGGTGTTATGGTACCAGTGAGGCTGTTATGGTACCAGTGAGGCTGTTATGGTACCAGTGAGGGTGTTATGGTACCAGTGAGGGTGTTATGGTACCAGTGAGGGTGTTATGGTACCAGTGAGGGTGTTATGGTACCAGTGAGGGTGTTATGGTACCAGTGAGGGTGTTATGGTACCAGTGAGGCTGTTATGGTACCAGTGAGGGTGTTATGGTACCAGTGAGGGTGTTATGGTACCAGTGAGGGTGTTTTACGACGTTTGGTGGCCTTATAGTTAGTGCCTCAAACTCAAATCGGAAGAGTAAATATTCTCAGGCCCTCACCTTAAGGCTTTGAGGAATCGATCTCCCGACCTCTAGGGTAAGAAGAGTCCAGAACACTTACCACTCGGCCACCTTCCTGTTCATCGACAATTCCTCTTCTGTACCCAACTTGTCCATGTCTTGCCAGTCACAACTCGTCCAAGTTGTCTCCACCTGTTGGCTTCAGGCTCTCCACTCGCTGAAAAAGGGCAAATTGAGTTTTGATCATGATAAGTCATAAATCTTTCTAAAAGCTTTTAAAATTTTACTTTGCAGATTATATCATTATATTAAATGAATGGTGAATAACACCTACTTTAATTGTCTCCAAACATACAGGTTGTGGCTGGAAGTTCCAACATCCGTGTGAGTGCAGCCGAGCGTTCCTCACCTTCAACATTGGCATTACCTGCAGGAGCTGTCAAGGTTGCCAACCCTTCTATTCTGACCCACATGTCAGCAGCAGCAGCTCTTCAAGGCCAGCCCATGTCAGTAGCTGTCAGAACACCAACACAGAGCCCAGTCAGAATACAGACCTCCTCTTCTCTTCAGACTCAGCAAAACACTCAAGTCCAACAACAACAACAACAACAACAAGGGCAGCAAGGTCAGACACAACAACAAGGACAACAGCAGGGAGGCACAGGATAATGGTCAGGTCAACTACACCATCTTAAGTATAATCAAACTTATTCTTGTACAGTTTGTTTTTATATGGAATTCCATTTGAAATTATGTTAATGATCAAATTGATGAGAAATTATTACTGTACATTTTGTTCCTGTGTCAGAGGCTTACTCAGTGAGTCAGCATTACTGTCTTATCATAGGGCTTTTATTTTTGACACAATTTATTCCAAATTAGTGGTAGTAAGGCAATGTTTTAGAATGGCTCAATACTTTATGTGACATGAAGACTCTTGGTTGATGTTTATAGGCACAGTACAGTACAGTACATGTACTGTATAATATATATATTCAACAAAATCTATGATTACAGTACAGAACTTCAATGGACTATTGTAATACAGTATTGGGTTAAACATGCTAGGTATACTGTGTGTGGGGAAAATTCTTTTCCAATATTACTTATCTTGACTTGATTCTTATAAACTTTGATAATAACTCTGACATGGAGTGATATTTTTATATAAACTATACAGACACAGACTGTACCAGGTAAATAGTTATGCTTTTTCCAACAAATCACAAATAAAGTGATTTCACCGTGTCTTTAAGAAATATGAATATTAGGCAGTCAAGTACAGTAAGTATTTTTTGCCTTGTACAACTGTAAGGCAAACTTTACTGGTTTTCCTCCTCCGAGTTTGGTTATGTTGTGGTAGTGTTACTCAAAATAAAGAGTACAGAAAATTGTATCAATAATGGGGATTTTCATATGGTGTATACAGTACAGTACAGTAGTCATTATTATGTTGAATGGATACACAATGATTGTCCAAGATCTGATGCTGTATATCATTGAAAATAAGATAGTTTCTATCCATTCCTGCTATGAATATTGTGCATAACTTATTTCCTGATTATAGGAAGATGAACGTGTGTAAGTGATGTGTATGTAATTATTCAATACAGGTATCTTTATCATAAAATTATTCATTGATAAGGACTATATTTCTGATGTGGAGTTGAGGTAGATTGTGATGGTGTTGGTCTGCCTGTGTAAGGTACAGTACCTGATATGGTTTGTGCATTCATTATCAAGTTGCTTAGCAGCTACCAGTAACATTTGTTTACATTGTATATAATTTTACATTTGTTTGCTATGCGACATGCTGTACTATAATAAAAAAAAAAATGCATTACTATTGGATAAAATCAGTGGTGTGTGTCAATGCTTACCTTTATGATAATGGGTTATGCCAGTGCAGAGTAAAATAGATTATAGTAATTTGTTTAGTCAGTATCTCATTTTTTTTATAATATACAAGAGGCAATAACAGATACCAGAACAACAAAATTTCATAAAATCTATTGTAGTGGTTCTAGTCCTCTGGCAAATTACTTGTTACATACCGTTCCCTGTATTACAAGTTAAGGAGTGTTCTCAAGAGCTAAATTACATTATCATTATACTCCTGACTTAAATGGTCCCTGATTGAGAGGATAAGAGTTGGTATTCAGCACCATTAAATATGAAATAACCTTTAATCTACTACACTAGTCTGGTTGCCATACTGCAGGTCACAATGGATGGTCGTTCTGAGAGGCATGTCATCGGCTGCCTGTGTGAGATGTGAGGGAATTGAATAAAAAAATGAGTAACTTAAACAGTAAGCTACATGTATATAGTATTTTTGTACATGTTCTTCTGTTACATTTCACAGTTAACAGTGACTTCAACTGTTTGGAAGGAAAAGACATACATGAGTTGTGATCATCCATGTCCTTAATGAATGAATCCAACACAACCAGACCCAGTAGTGTTAGTGACGGTATTATAAACCAGTGGTGTTAGTGATGGTATTATAAACCAGTGGTGTTAGTGATGGTATTATAAACCAGTGGTGTTAGTGATGGTATTATTATTAACTAAACATACTGCCAGTCTGCCAGTACACTCGTGATACGTAATCTCTGACCAGAGACGAATGGCAAGCACCACACACATCCTTCATTCAAACTCAGCCTCTATAGGTGTACTGGGTGGGGAAATGAGCAACAGCAGGCGATTTGAAACGTACTGCTCCTCAAACACTGGTCAGAAATTAATTATGTATCACGAGTGTGATGATGTGATATAAATAGTAATAGAATTGGAGGTACAGTTAAACCTCGTTATTTCGGACCCCGTTATTTCGGATTTCGGTTATTTCGGACACAATCCGCTGGAGATATTTTTTTTGTCTGAATTTTGGTTTCTCTATTTTTTCCTATTATATTTTTTACATTATACAGTAGGTATATTATTTACACTTCATTACATACCTATTTATGTATATATACAGTTGACTCTCGAATAAATCCGAGGAGTTCTTATACAAAACGAGTGAAATCATAATGAACTTGTCAGGAAATGATATCACTCATCTGTGAAGCGTTGGTGTGTGTTGCCGCCACTTCTCCCGCACTCCTTCCCCCCCCTATCCTAGGTCTCGATTCACCCTATAGCTCAAGGTCAAGGGAATATAGGCCTAACCTGCCCTGTCAACTTGTGTGACTCTCGTTTTTAGTAATGACGAGTTATCCACTAGCTTCAACAGTCATGCCAGGTGGTGCATTTACAAAACAGAAGGCCATATCCTTCGATAGAAAGAAGGAAGATGTTTCTCGAATAGATAAAGGAGAAGGAAACACCTGAGTACAGTATGGCTAATAAAATGTAAACAATCGATATCCCGTTATTTTCCCCCTTCCCCCTACCACCTAGACCACTACCACGCATGCGTGATTTGTTATCTTTACAAGCGCGCGTTGGAGACTTGGAGTGGTTGCGTATCACTACATCATTCTTGTTTTTATTAAACAGTATTAAATAGCTACTCTGATACGTCCCACTATACGATCACGGCAAGAAATAAACTCATCTCTTCACCACACAAGGTAAATAACATTTAGGTATATTATTTACACATCACTACATACCTATTTATGTAGATATATCTGTATTTTGTGTTAATTTTTGTACAAACACTTTTTTTTTTTTTTTTTTTTATTTCGTACCCCTCGTAAAAATTTGTCGCAATTACGGTCAAACCGCAAATACGGACACCCTCTCCCCCCTATTAGTCCGAAATAACGAGGTTCAACTGTATATGAGTTCAAGTTCATCATGGCCAAGATATATACATGTATATCTTGGCCATAGGCAGCATAATATGTGGGGGTTGTGCGGGGGATTTAGGGATCCAGGGTAGGATTAGGAAGGGGGTTAGGATGAGGGTGGATTGGATCAGGGAGTGTGGGTTGAGGATTAAGATTGGGGAGGTAATGATTATCCCTTGCATTAGGGTAATCTGTGAGTATGATCGATATCGCTGTATCTATATTTTGAACATATATTTATTTAAGCTCATTTAAGGGTATATTATCATTCTATTAAATTTTATTGTACTTTTATTTATGCGTTCTATTCATCACGCTTGTCAAACGTCACTTGTTCAATTACAGTGTTGCCAGGGAATTACTCTGCTTTTGATAATTTTCATGATTCACGCAGGGAAATAATTATAATACAGATTGTTCGAGAGTATAAAACAGGAAAAATTTCTACTAGACTAAAAACCAAAAAGACCGTCAATCTATTATGTTCAATAAAAAGGGAATTATTGAGGTAAAAAGAGAAATTCTGATGTTCAATAGTTGGGTAAATTTGGTGAAGGAGACCTGGCGAGTTGGTAACACTGTTTGTTTACATTTTGATTTCTGGCTGCTGTCATTAATTTCTCCCCAGTCGTCATTTTAATAATTAATTACAGACATCAAGGTCAGTTTATCATCGGTAATTAGGTCAGAGGTAAGATAATTAATGTTAGGGGATTATAATTATTGATGTCAAAGGAATTATAATTAATGTCGGGGAATATAATTAATGTTAAAGAGTATATAATTAATGTCAGGGAATATAATTAATGTTAAAGAGTATATAATTAATGTCAGGGAATATAATTAATGTTAAAGAGTATATAATTAATGTCAGGGAATATAATTAATTTTAAAGAGTATATAATTAATGTCAGGGAATATAATTAATGTTAAAGGGTATATAATTAATATCGGAATGTAATTAATGTCAGGGAATATAATTAATGTCAGGGGAATTACCGCTATTTCCTACGGTTTTTCTACCTTCATTACACACTTATTTAGACTTCAGTATTCTAAGACTATTTTTGATACTCATTTTGGAATATTTTTACAAGTTGCCACAATTCGATTTCAAAAATTTTACTATTACCAGTGTTTATATTTCACTATTACAAACCACTTTTATATATACCACCATTTCTTCTGCAAATGCTGCATAACAGTAGTTACCTCTTATAGTTAGGTCCCGGTAGTCTGCCCAAGTTAGGTCCCGGTAGTCTGCCCTGGTTAGGTCCCGGTAGTCACACTAAATCCTTCTAGGAAATATATATTTTTTCCAGTGAAATCCTGTTGTGGCAAAAAATATATATTTCCTAGAAGGATTTAGTGTGACTACAGGGACCTAACCTGGGCAGACTACCGGGACCTAACCTGGGCAGACTACCGGGACTTAACCTGGGCAGACTACAGGGACCTAACCTGGGCAGACTACAGGGACCTAACCTGGGCAGACTACCGGGACCTTACCTGGGCAGACTACCGGGACCTAACCTGGGCAGACTACTGGGACCTAACCTGGTCAGACTACTAGGAAATAACTGAGCAAACTACTGGGAAATAGTCTTGTATAGCAGAAAATATAACATCAACATTAGTCATTGATATAACTAACTTAAGGTGTTTGTTGTTGTTTATATAGTTCAAGTATTTAATCACTGCTTCATATTTCAAGTGATAGGATTGGTTTTCACTATGTTGAAAGTTATGTAGTTATAATTCTAGCCTAAATTATTGTTATAATGTTAATTAGTAGATGAATTTGTTTTTCCCATTGTGTTGCAGATGGATTATTCTGTTTTGGGTGAAGTGAGGAGGCTGGAGCTTCTGCCATGGATAGTGAAGATACAGTGACTACAACATACAACACATGGATAGTGAAGATACAGTGACTACAACATACAACACATGGATAGTGAAGATACAGTGACTACAACATACAACACATTGGACCTTCCTACTGTTGCTGTTATAAGATTGGTAAGTTGTTGTTGTACACTCACCAACTGTAGTCACTTACTGTTGTCCCTTCCCTTAAGTCATCAATTACATTATGGTACAGTCTCCTATACTTCAATGTGTGTGTGTGTGTGTGTGGTGCTAGCAGTGTGTGTGTGTGTGTACCCTACAAGTTTTTTTTAGTGGAAGAGACTACAGTACCTGTTCAATGTACTGGTGAGATAGACTGAGACAATATATTGATTACTAGTATAACTAGAGAGTGTGAGTCATTATTTGTGTGTTTATATGGATAGAAGAATATTGTATCTCTTAGCATTCCAGTATGTACCAATACATAATTATTTTTGTGTTCATTTATAAATTTACAGTAAACCCTTGCTGAGTGGGAAATTGGTTAACTCTGATGGTGTGATTGTCTTGGCCTCTCCACATAAGTTGATCCGGGTACATTGTCACTGAGGCCTACATGTAGCCTGAGATGTGACACAAGTTGATTTTGTACAAACTTGAATTACCATCTCTATACCATACATTTATACCCTATGTCAACTGACCATATATATTATATAGTTATGCTTTTACCATACCAGGTATGTATGTATAAAAAACTCCATGATTTGAATGATTTAACTTTATTGCCTGAAAACTGGTGAAGCACCGATATATAATTGTCTGTGTCACTGCCGAGTTAGCCACGGAGCCACATATTCATTGGTCATTACGGTATTACCACAGTGACTCCACTTAGTGTTCCATTGCCATTAATTAACTTGATCTGTGTTGTTATTATAGTTGACTACATAGATGTTTATTTAATGTGAGATGAGATGCTCTCTGTGTCAATAACTATGGTTGGTGGCTACAGTTGTTTGGATTTACCCTAAAGTATGGCCAATTGTAGTCACCTTTTCTCATTTTTCTTAACAATTCAGTATCGACTTTTCCACGTAATGTGATCATCTGTCCTTTCTTTGCATTGCTACTAATATCACTTGAAAGCTTTCTCTTCAGCGCTATTGAAAGGAGATTACTGTACCAGCAGTAAGCATAAAAATAAAAAATAAATTGTGGGAATAATGTGTCCGTGTGGCAACAAGTACTGTACTGACAAACTGACCGATAATAGCTTTGCTGCTGTGATTCCCATACTTTATCACCTACCACCACACCACAATACCTTATTTGATGTAATTTCATTACTAGATATATTTCTGCAGTATTATATCCTTATTTTGTGAAATTGTCATGTTTTAGTGTGTGTGCAGTTGTGTTTGGGAACCAGAGATACAATTGAAAGCTCATGTAGTTGTGAGGGCGGGTGTGCATGCGGTCAGTCGAACGCATCAAATTTAGATTTCGGATAAATCGGATCTTCGGATAACTCGACAAGGGTCTCCCCCCAATTGATCCGAGTTAATGAGGGTTTACTGTATAGTTTAATGCAGGTGCTAAAAGTAATGGAAAGAATGGCATTTGTCTGTGCATAACTTTAGAGAGTGTAGGTGAAAGAAAATTGGAGTGAAGTTGAATGTGTGACACTTACATGTACTTTGGTTCTGTTGCAGGTTGTGTAATGAAGTTGTTATGAAGACACATCACATTGGAACCTCATCACTGGCTGGCATCACCACTACAGTGTCCAGAAGATGGTGAGATGATACTTAGGATATGAGGACATCAAACATAACAACATTTTCATACCAAAGTCTTGATTTTTTTAAAGTAGTGTTGCATCAAGTGTTGGATTAATTAACGGGATAGTATAGTATTGTTTGGTACATTGGAGCATTTTGATTCCTCCTCCAAAGTATTCCAGGAAACAAGCAGAACCTGATAAACAAAATCTATGGTGGTGGTGTTTTGTTGCTTGGAATAGTTTAGAGGAATCCAGTTACCCCAGTTAAGGGGAGAGTATACTTTTGATAGATTGGAGTGCCTTGATTCCTCCAAAGTATGCCAGGAAACAGACCCAGATGAAGAAAAATAATGGTATCCTGTTGCCTGGAATAGTTTGGAGGAATCATGATCTCCAAAAATGTCAAAACTATACCCTCCCCTTTAACCAAACAGTTTTATCTTACTACCTTTTCTTAGTTTGTCTGATTTATTGCACTGGTTTAGGAAGTGTTGTTATTGTATATTGTGGAGTTATTATCTGGTATTTGTGTTTGGTACGTACTGTATATATAAATAACACTTGACACCATAGTCTTTGTTTAGAATCACAAGCTGCAGTATGGAAGAAATGTAATGTACAGGCTTTTTTAATTTATATTTCATAAAAAGTTTTGTCATTGGTTTTCATAAGAAAGTAATGACAATTTTCTTTGAATTCATAAGCACCCATTACTGAATCTCTTGAATTTGATGTAACTTACAATTTTTTATTTAACAAGTCAAGTTATACGTTGCCTGAACACAAGACCAGACCAAAAGTTGAATAAGAAGGCAGTAAAACAATTATTAAATTCTGTTCAGTTATACAAAAACTTGTACCAGTCCATATGGAGGCATTTGGTACAAAGATGGTAAAAGTAAACACCTCACTTAATCATAATGTTTAACCTTTGCATTTCCTGCCTTCTAGTTCAGGCTGTTTTAATCTCCATGATATCATTTCTCAGTCCCAATTTAAGGGGATAGTAGTGGTGGTAAATTTGGAGCATCCGATTCCTCCAAACTATTCCACACAACAGGCCACCATTATTTTGATTAATCTGGTGCTGTTTCCTGGTATACTCTGGAGAAACCAAGAAGTTCCAATGTAACAAAAGTATACAGTATCAGCATTGCAGTATTTCATGAAAATATACAGTATTTTCATTGGAGATGGATATGCATTAAATTCAAACCATCTTTACAAGTAGCAGTTAAATTTTCCATTACAGTATATTGATAAACTTGTTTGGATTCAGTCGTTCAGTTTTCTCTAATGGAATACAGAATATTTACATGAAATAATTAAAGAAAAGGGCCTCCCTAAAATCCTTGTGTGGTTTCAAAGGGATAAACTCTTGATGGTAAATTGGAGGGTTACCAAGTCAACGAAACAGATCCTTAATTCGTAACATTGAGGCAATTTGTTTCCTGGGATAGTTGCAAGGAATTAGTAGCCCTCCAATTTACCAAGAGATTTCCCCCCAAATATTTCAAATTACACAAGGAATTTATAGAGACCCTGTATAGAGGCTGTGTCTAGTAGTAGTAGTAGACTAGTAGCTTCACAAGAATACACACGCACACACACACAGCCTCTCAAGGTCACTTTGCAATGCTGATATTTATTGGAGGGATTGAGATAGTTTGATGTCCTTGTTAGCAATTTTATTTGAACCCTACACTCTTTCAGGTATCCATAAGTTCAATATTACACCTGGATGGAGGAAGTAAATAATCTCTCAAATAAAAGTATATATATAATAGAAAAAAAATTATATATTTTTCCTCTAAAGTATAAGTAATATCTTCTTTCTCCTCTTCCTCTTCCTTCTTCTCCTCCTCTTCCTCTTCCTTCTTCTCCTCTTCCTTCTTCTCCTCTTCCTTCTTCTCCTCCTCTTCTTCCTTCTTCTCCTCCTCTTCTTCCTTCTTCTCCTCCTCTTCTTCCTTCTTCTCCTCCTCTTCTTCCTTCTTGTCACTGCAGACCTGAAAGACATTGATTTAAGATTAATTTTTAGGTATTTAACTCTTTGTGACAGATTGTATGTTGTATCCAGGGTTTCAATATCTACAGACAGTGTTGCTTTCCACAACCTTAAATACCAACACCCCCCCCAAAGTGGTAGGTTACAGCTCCATACCAACTGGGAGGAACTTTTGGATTGTAGAAAGCAACACTGCTTGTAGATATCTAAACCTTGGATGCAATCTATATGAATCTAAAATGCCAGACAGAAAGACAGGGTGTCCATAAATTACCTTTAATGAATTTGTAAAGTTGTTCAGATAATTTATAGACACCTTGTATATATATATGCAGGTTCAATACAGAGTGTCAGGAAAAGTAAACAGCTAGTCCAAGCAGCAATAATTATGACTTGTATTGAGGAGAGAGTTATGTTCAGTCCAATAAATATGAGCTTGAGCTTGAGGAGATGGATACCATTATGTGCAAAACTGAACTGTAGTGAATAAAAGTTTGTTCCCTCAGCCAGTCACAATGACTGAATTTTCTGTGGTTAAAAAAACTAAACATATTTTGCTAACCATCATCTGTTATTTAGTAGTTTGAACCACAGGTATTTCAGTTACATTGTTGCTGGCTGAGGGAACAAACTCTTGTACAGTACAGTACAGTATGAACTAATTTTAAGGGTGAATTAGAGGCTACAAAATTCCCTCAAAGACCAAAATAAATACCATAGTACATGTATAGCATTGTATCTTGGCATTGTGAAGAGTGTGTAGCCCTCCAATTCACATCAGAAATATCTCAACTAAAAGCAAACTTATTCACTTAATAGATTTCAACTTAACCTGGCCAACCCTGTAATATAAAAATGTTCACAAGTGCATTATGAACCCAAAATGTTGAAAACTTAAATTAAAGATTCTATATTGGACATACAACCAATTCTTAATGTTGAAATGTTATTAGGGTAGTATACAGTAGTGTTGGTAAATCTGGAGCAAGTAATTCCTCCAAACTATTCCAAGCAACAGGCCACCATTATATTTGTTCATCTGATCCTGTTTCCTGGTATACTCCAAAGGAATCAAGGTGCTCTAATGTACCAAAAGTATACTATCCCCTTAATTAAACCTACCAACAACATAAGCTGACTGTTAGGTTCATAAGCACAAGTAAATCACATTCTGTTTTCAATAGTTACTGTACACTCACCAAAAACAAAACTTCTGGGAATTATACCAGATATGGAATTACCATTGATTTTTCTTAGCTGTCATATATTTGAGCAAAATATATACTGTATAAAAAAAACAGATTGCTTTTGTCATGAGTGCACATTTCTAAACCCAAGCTGCATACATAACATTATACAAACACACAGAAAACTATATACAGTAGCTCCATAAACACTCACAGTAACTAGTGATGGTTGTACTGATGCTGTGGATGGATGGATGGATGGATGGACACAGTGGACAACAAAGAGTGAAGGTTCGTATGCCTCTCATAGAACTCAACTCCACAACTCTGCAACATAATACAAGCCAATTAATGTGGGTGGTATAAAAAATGAGAAAATTTATGAGAAGGAATATAACATGTCCATTTTGAATGAGATGCTTTTAGGGCTGGGGGCGGGGGCTAGAAAGTATTCCTATCACAATTACTATTACAGAAAATATTTAAAACTAAAGCTGGATTCAGCAAAGTGTCGTCTGGCATATCCCCCTCCCTCACAATTATCAGGATTCTTGTATATATTATGAAAGTAAAGTGGCATCAATACAGATACAGATACAGTTCACACGTCACCCACTTGTCTATTGATGGAAAAAATTACTTGCCACAATACTGTACTACATTTCTCTTTTCACAAGAGTCAGGAACTATTATTACTGAAAGTATAATAATTATGACGGTATGTTCATCAAATTTCAAAATGTGTCCGAATAGAAAATTTAAATACTACACAATTTAAAACAAGCTAATAAGATCATGCAGGATGACACCCACCCACTACACAGTTGCTATAAGTTTTTAAGGTCGGGAAGAAGGTTAGCACTCCCACAACAGCGTACAAACAGGTACAAGAAGTCCTTCGTTCCTACGAGTATTTTACTTTTTAACAATGCAAATCCATGAAACATGTAATAAATCACACTTATGTCAAGAACTTTATTTTAAGTATCCACAACTTCTGCTTAATCTATCTCATTACAGAGTTATATTTGTATAATTTATATAGGTGTATGTATGTATGAATTAAGTGTATTTGTATATATGTGTAAAACAGTAATAGTATGTTTATGCATTCATTCATGTGTTTGGACATGCAGGTGTACTCGGCTTGTTGGCGATTATACTATACAGTACTAGCTCTAATGTGCTAGTTTTTATGCAAATCATTTACAATCTGATTCCTATGATTTTTTATTGTTAATATGAGCTCAGTGCCACAAAGAATTTCATCTTGTATACTACTTTGTTGCAATTTGATAATAAAGTTATCTTATCTTATCTTATCTTATATGTACTAGTAAGATGCAAATAAATATACAGAAAGTTTCCATATGATAAATAACATTTGCTTAATAATAGCTATCAAGACTAATCCTGTACTGGTTGGTGAAGTGTTCAAGTGGAGAAATCCTAACACAGTATAGAAACTTAATAATATCTGCTGTGATCACTTATAGTCCACTTACAGAAACAGGTTAGAGGAAATGTTTCGCTTTAAAACAATTTAATAACTGCCAGGAAAACTCATCCCTATTGCCTCTATACAACAGGGTCAGGATTGTATCAACACTAAATCTGTTCTCACTGAAATCAGAGCCCAAGTACCAAGGAACTGATTAAGTTAAGTACAAATGATTTATGTCTAGTGCAAAGTCCCATCTCACACTTATGATAATTACTGTACAGTACTCCCATGTTTATACATAAAAAATCTTTTCCATAATCTTTCTCATTATAATAACAGTTATTGAAAGGCATCAAGTACTGAACTTTTAAAGGCAGCATAAGTTCGCTTCATTTCCACATGACCTATCGGGATGTTATAACAATTTGAGAGGCAAAACTGACATACAGTATACACTTTTCATATGGTAACTTACATGTTGTTAGGATAGAAATTGGTTCAAAATCTAAGTCATATTAGCATCAAATGTTACATGAGATGGACGCAAATTCCTGCTGCCGCTGCCGGCTGTACAGTTGTCCAAGAAAAGACTGCAACCCAATTTGGTGGTGCGTAGCAATATCTGGCAGCTGCTTCAAAGTAAACACTCGTATTTCATCAATTTATCACTCAAAACCTTTAACCGTTGTAAGAATGAATGTAATTAGCTGAAGCCAATAACATTCATCCATACAAAGGTTATAGGTTCTGAGTGATCCATTGATAAAATATGAGTGTTTACTTTGAAGCAGCTGCCAGATATTGCTACGCACCACCAAATTGGGTTGCAGTCTTTTCTTGGGCAACTGTATATTACTCACCAATTCTTGAATGGTAGCAAGTGGCTGAGAACAAGGTCGTTCGTTCCTCTGGCTCGGTCTGTTGAGTTTTTCCACTTTCAATGCCATCTCTCTCTATGGCATTGGCTGTCACTTGACTTCAGCGGTGAAGCAGTTCTTGAGTTGATAAATACAAGGAAGTATGAGAAGCAGTAAAAGAGACAGACAGAAAAGGCTAAGGTATGGTAGAGGATGCCAATTTCCTCACTTCTGGATAGACCCAGCCCTCACCACTAGGAGACACCTCTTCTTTATTTGGGAACTAGTACCAAGCCTAGATAATTATCAGCCTGGTGGTGGTGGTGGTGGTGGTTGCTAAGCTATCAACCCAGTGAGAGAGAGAAAGTGTGTATGTGTGTGTGAGAGAGAGAGAGAGATATGTGATATGCATATATGTGTGCATCTGTGAAGAAATGAAACTGTGTGAGAACAGATGCTAGAGAGCCTGTGGCTTTTCAGAAAAGGGAAAACAGGAGATGGGAAAACCAGCCATCAAGTGGCTTATTATCGGAGGCAATTAATAATTAGATGGTGAACCGTGACCCGAACTTGGCAGCAATAATAATGATCCTAGAGCGGCTGAGCCTCTGAGTCTGGCAGGAGAAGGCCATTGCCTATTGTGATGAGAGTGACTGCCAAGGGTCACGTCACACAATACTTAACACAGCAACTTTATAGATTGAGACAGATGACCATATGGCTTGCCACTGTCGTTCAAAAATGCAGGTAATACGAGGGAAATAGTCGGCAGCTGGAACAATATGAGGTGTAATATGGCCAGAGGTGCCAGCCAAGGATACCAGAAAGTTGGTATGCTCATCATCATCATGGCTTGAAAACCAACTGAAAGGAAACTGATTCCCATCTGGTGGAATCTCTGAACCAACAGGATAACATCTGGGTAAGTGATGTGAAAGGGACAGACACATTGAAAATCCGTTCTGTCACTCACTTGTATGATATTTCAATGTCACAATGTAATCCAGACAGTACAGTACACAAAATATTTACAGGTTTATACAATAAATTAACCTCATTACCTATGTATATATACAGTATATAATTATATGCTCTTTATAAAAATTACAAATTGCTACATCTCTGTCCTAAAACAATATTCCACCTGACACTGACATTTAAATTGAATCAGGAGTGGATTGCACATTGGAATAATATTTTCAGATCAAATGACAATACAAAATTCAATGTAATGCTTTCATACTGCTTATGATTGGTGATGCATCTTGGAATATATTTAAGTTAACATTAACTTTGTTACTAATGTACAATATTAAAACAATGAACAATAAATGAGGAAATTCCATAATGATAAAAAAAAATGTGCTATGTATTTTTTATCATTATCCATTTCTGTAATGTAGAGTATAGTATAGAACTTAGCCACTATAGGTAATGCCCTGTATAAAAATACAGGTGTATAAAACAAACATAAATAAAAATGTCTCTGTATTTACAAGTAAGTGATTTTCTTTACAGTGTCTAGTTTTACACAAGAAATAATACAATGTATCCAGAAACTTAAACTTGGTTATCTCAACAGATATTTACTGAAAACCTTTAGTAAGGAAGGCAATTTGCTCTAGATAATTAGAAGGTTATTCCTCCAAACTATGCTAGGAAACAGAATTCCTCCCAATGAGACTACTGTATAAGGATGTGTTGTATGACAAGAGTTTGGAGGGTATGTATGCTCCAATTCACACACATGTTATTCCCCTGAAAGGAAATGACAATACAGACCAGCTTTGTCCCGGATAAGGAACAACACTGGAGAAGCCTTTATTCACAACACTGACTTGAAGAAACAGGAACGAACCATTGAAACAGCAACTATTTCTGCCAAGCCTATGGCTGTTCTTGCTTTATGGTTCTTATTATTAATTCATTTGCAACGGATGAATATTTGGCAGAGTTGTATTTGCTGAATTTTTCTCCAAAGACAGTGAAGGTTTAAGTCGTGTATTCTCTCCTGTAAGTTTTCCTGTCATACCTGAAGAGCTCAAGTTGGCTCAAAATGTTGTATTTCTCTCTATGATAATTTATAACAATTTTCACCTTTTTGGAATGTTCTTACAATTAGTGTCATTAAATTAGCCTTGGTTGCCTCTTAGAACCCTAAGATTCAAAACCCCATTATGTTATTGTTGGCTATTCACAAAACTCAGAATCTACCACCAGAGCCTACAAACAACAGTAACTTAACATAAGAAGTGGAAGGTTGTCTGAAATAGAATCTATTTGCTACACTGCAATGTGACTTATGAAAGTACCAAGTTCAGACTGATTCTGAAACATTCAATTCAAATACAACTACAAATGAAATACATGATTATCATCAAAGTACAATGGATTTTATAAACATTTTATCTACTTGGTGACAACTTTGGCAGTGATGACATGTCACAAAATATATAGAATTCCAAATATTTTTAGGCATACCAGTTTCTTGTGGAGTACCTCTCTGATCTCCACATTTTCACTTGAGCACAAAGTTTTAAAACCAATACCAATAATTATGACCAATCACATATATAAAATTAAGTGACAAACTTGACTGGTCAATCAGTTTACTCAGTATTCCCAAAAGTACAGTTCTGTGCTACCGTACATGTCTACAGGTTTTCTTCCGGTACAGTTTGGGGAAAGATGAACATTTACGCTAGGAAGTGATGTCACAGAATTGAGTGATTTTTCATTCAATAGAAGAACAGTATTTGTCATTATTCGTTCTTCATTAATATTATTAATTATCTTATAGTGAAATAGTGTTTATTGTTCAAATAAATGCACAAAAATTAAATATGTATCTGTAAATCTATCTATGACCAATTATATTAAAGAAAGTAGGTAATATTTAGTGATATACCGGTAAGGGACAAAACTCTATGAAATATTAAGAAACTCTTTATGGTGATTCTGGATAAAACTGCTAAGTAGAACATATATTAAATGAAAATAAAATAAGTTTTCCTTACTATTTGATATGTGGGTGAGGGATAACAAGAAAATGCATCAGAGATTAAACCGAATATGAAATCTGTTTAGCAATTACGAAACAAGATATATACGTATTTGAACATTTAAAAGTGTGACAACGCTTACTAGTGCATTGGTACACACCCCAAACAAAAGAGCTGTTGCTTTAACAAGTGCTTCTTGAAGGATAAGATGAAGGAAAACCATTGAACACACACATACAGACAGTACCATGTGTGGGGCAAGACTTGATATAAAAGGCAACAGTGTGTACTTCTGTTGGTGGCTGTGTCTGTACCAGTTCAGTTACAAAATTTGTTAGTATTACAAAAGTACATAATTACAGTAGTGAAAGAAAAGAATTGTATGATTAGAGAATGAAAGAATTACTGCAAGCATAAAAACAACCTGAAGATCACCTCAGTCAACTGTCAGGAGGTATCATTACTTGAAGTGGCCTTTACCCATACCCATTGGCCCTCCACTTTGTTGTAGTTGCTTCATCATACTTTCCAATCCCTTGAAACCTCCCATTTGTTGCAGTACACGTGGGTCCATCATCTTGGCCATCTGCTGATTTAACTGATTCATCTGGACCGGGTTCACATTCTTTGACATGTCTCCACCTGTGCTCACCAAGAAAAGATTATATAAATATTAATTATTTTACACCATCTTGGGGCAAATTACCCAGACTGTGCTGCCACTCTGAAACATCAAAACTATCCTTTTGATTGTGAGACAAGTACAGGACTGTATACTTTTCTATATTCATTGTTAATATAAAATAAACTATAGGTATAGTTTATAATGGTTGCAGGGATTGAGTTCGTATATGAGAAACTGAAACAGTGAAACAGTATAACTCCTTGGGTAGCATAACGAGTGAGTGACGTCATAGGCAAGCCTAGTGACGGCCGGTGTTTTTCGTCTGTCGGGCAGTCGGAGGTTGGAGGTGATAGAAAGCGGTGTTCACCACACGGAATTACAACGAAGAAAGTGGACAATGAGTTATAATACGGAGAACTAAATGAAGACCTGGCCAGGCAAAAGACGTTATGATCGAGTCCACTGATAGCGAATTAAGACTTAACAAAATAAGCAGAAAAAGACAGAAAATTGGTGAGTAGAAAAACAGATCAGCTTACATTGGTAGCAGAGCGTAGTTGCTGCTTCTACTCGTTCAGTAAACATGACGACCAACTCTTGAGTGTGTAAGAACCCTTCCTTAATGACCTCAGAGGGAGAATACGAAAGATGGAAGAAGGATATTGAAATTTGGCAGATTCTAATTAACATTCCTGTAGCTAAACAAGCATTGGCAGTACATTTAACATTGACAGGAAAAGTGAGAGGTGAGCAGTGAGATTGATACGGTGGAATTGAATAGTGAAGACGGAATGAAAATATTACTGAAGAAGTTAGATGGGAGTGTTTATGCTAGATAAAAATAGACAGGCATTTATGGCATACTCAGAATTTGAAATGTTCAAGCGCCAGACTGAAATGAGTATTCCAGAATATTTAATTGAGTTTGAGAGGAAGTATTTTAAGTTTAAGAAACATGGAATGGAGTTACCGGATCAAGTGTTGGCATTTAGGTTGCTAAAGAGCTGTGATATCTCAGATATACATTTTCAATTGGCTATGTCTACTACTGCAGTAATTACATTTGAGGAGATGAAGAATACATGGTGAGAACATGGAGGATCTGCATAATAGAGACCAGGTGTATTATAAACGGAACAACTAGGATCAGTGGAGAAGCCCAGGAATAGTTATTGGAAGAGATGGTAAGGTGGTGTTGGTGAGACAGGGAGGATCATATGTGACAGCGCACATCTGCAGATTGCAGGGAGCTCCTGGAAACAGTCAAGAGTTGGAGAATCCAAGGGCAGAAGACCAGGTCAGCAGCCAAGGAGACATAGGGGTAAATCCATCAGTTAAACAGAATAAAGATGCTGTTGCAGAAATCAGACACGAGGTAAAGGATGAGACAGATAGTGAAGGTGAGGGAGACAGTACAGAATCAAACAGTGAAGAGGAGGAGTTGAAACAGAAAAAGATGCCTAAAAGTGGTGATCGACTGGAGGGATTCTTGACAGAAAATGGTGAAAAGATGAACATTACAGTCTTAAGCAGAGCCGGGAAAGCTACAGGAAAGTATAAAGCCTGTTTTAACATCAGAAATGAGTCCGATGATACAGTGGGGTGGTTAGACATCAATACAGATTTGTACAACTGGAAGGTGGTGAAGGATGATGAAGAAGTGTTGGTTGCATGCTCCGGGGATTTTGGACATGTAGAGAGAATGAAAGGTGAGGAGTTTGTAAAGAAGGTGTATGGACGTGATGTTGTGGGATGTGATGTGAGAGGCAGACCACCAGTAAGATGGCAGAACAGAGTGGAAGAGTATGTAAAGGAGAGAAACATGAGGGGGAGGGGAGGGCTGGACCGAGTGAGGAGGGAGTGTTTGAACAGGGAAGACTGGAGACTCTTCTGCCGTGGCCACCCCCTCGGGGGGAGTTCCCGGAGGGAGCGAGGCGTCGGAGCTATAGATAGATAGATTATTGTGGAAGGCAAAGAAAACTGTGTATGGACTGAACGATGCGGCAAGAGCATGGTATGAGAGCATGAAAAAGGAACTCACCTCATTGGACATGTTGGTGTGTGGGTTGGAACCTGCTCTGTTTTATTGGCATCTGAAGGGGAAATTACTAGGCCCTGCGTGCAAACAACATGCGGATGATTTTGATGATTTTTTCTGGAGTGGATCCGAGTGCTTCAAGAACAATGTGATTGATAAATTAGAAAGGCTGTTGCTAATTGGATCAGAGGAGCATAAATGTTTCAGATATCTGGGTATAATGATTAAAGAGGAACAGGATGACATCATGGTTAACCAAGAAGTAGAAAGGGTTAAATTGGATGAGTGCATGATTGTATGTTAGTGATGCAGTCTTTGGGAATCTGACTGATAATGGATCTCAGGGTGGACACATCATTTTCTTGAAAGATAGATAGAGAGGGCAATAGTTGCCCTATTGTTTGGAAATCAAGAAAAGTGAGAAGGGTTGTCAAGTCCAGTTTGGCAGCTGAAACACTGAGTTTGCTTGATGCAGCAGAAAATGGAGCATATTTAGCAGTACTGATGAAAACCATTTTAGGGAACCAATATGAGATACCAATGAAATGTTTTGTTGACAACAAATCTTTAGTTGAGTGTGTGAAATCAACTAAGCTTGTGGAGGACAGGAGCTTGAGGATCAATATGGCTGTTCTTCATGACATGATGACTAAGGGAGAGATTCAAGTTGTGGAATGGGTGGAAACTGCGAGACAACTGGCTGACTGCCTGACCAAGAGAGGAGCATCACCAGTGATGCTGATGAAACATTTGAGCAGACATTAAACAAAGTGAGGAAAAAAAAAAAAAAAGGGGGTGGAATGTGTTAATATAAAATAAACTATAGGTATAGTTTATAATGGTTGCAGGGATTGAGTTCGTATATGAGAAACTGAAACAGTGAAACAGTATAACTCCTTGGGTAGCATAACGAGTGAGTGACGTCATAGGCAAGCCTAGTGACGGCCGGTGTTTTTCGTCTGTCGGGCAGTCGGAGGTTGGAGGTGATAGAAAGCGGTGTTCACCACACGGAATTACAACGAAGAAAGTGGACAATGAGTTATAATACGGAGAACTAAATGAAGACCTGGCCAGGCAAAAGACGTTATGATCGAGTCCACTGATAGCGAATTAAGACTTAACAAAATAAGCAGAAGAAAGACAGAAAATTGGTGAGTAGAAAAACAGATCAGCTAACATTCATGAAAGGATACATCATGTGCAATAATATTTTACTGTAAATTATTTTTTTGCAATCCGTAATAATGCAATTTGTGTCATTTTGAGGGAGAAGTTTCATATTCAGTCATGAATGTGTGATATGAAAACACTTACCCTTAAATAATCCCTTCATGCCACCCATCTTCTTGACCATCTGTGCAAACTTAGCATACTGGTTTAGGAGATCCTTTACTTCACATTCTATTACTCCTGCTCCTCTTGCCACACGACTGATTCTGTTGGTTTGCTTCTGGAAGAGTTTGTTACCTTCCAGGCTGTCCAGCTCTGTTGGCAGAGAATGAGTTTAAATAAGTTAAATAAGTTGAGTTGTTACAGAATTGTATCTAGGGATGAACTGTAGTGAATGCAGTACTTGTAGTCATGTATCCAAAGTCAACCGGGATGCCTTGTAGGAAGAGACCATATGGTGCACATAACCAGTATTTCCATGTTCACTATGCCACACAATACATACCGGTACTGCTGTTTACTTTCATTGACATTGTTCACACAAACACTATACTTAACTTAGACATTCATTCAAGCTCATTTGGTCTCGTCTGAAGCTAATGTTTTGTAGTTTGTGATCGTATTTTTTCTTCTAAATATTACTCATTAAGGAATTGTAGATCTACACTCAACCTCAATTTTGCTGACCTTGAATTCCCAGATTTCGATTTTTTTGGACTTTGTATGGTCTCAGCCTGGCCACCAGTTGAAAATATCATACTTCTTTGTATCAGTTACTGGGCATCCTAACTTTTCTCACAAACCCGTAGCTGCTCACCCCAATCTCACACCTGAATGACCTCAACCTGACCCTAGTGCTGTCCTCCAGTGACCCTTGGATGTCACAGATGGCACCTCAGATTCTCAATAACGGGTTATTTAGGGTCTCAATATATGATCATGGCAATACGCAACTTCATCTACATCCTGATAGTGACGTGTATAAATAAGGTGTCGTCATCTGGTGGGACAGAAGAGAGGCTATGGTACCAACATCACCACGAAGCTCCACTGTCTCATCTGGTGCAACACCCAATAATCTCGGGGCCTCACAAGAGTCACGGGCAACTGACAGCCTACAGCCCCGAAGTTGAGAGAAAAAAAACAAACAACAACAAAAACAAAAAAACAAAAAAAACAATAAAAGCAAGATGACCCAGTTTTGTCAAGTACAGTTGTACTGTACACTACTGAATTTTAGTTTTGTGTCTTATCTTATTTCTATTAATGTTATTGTATTTTTGCATTAATTCCAATATGCAATGTGCTCTATCTTATCAGAAAATATGCTTTACAACATTGGCAATCTTTGGACTTACGCAATTCCCGGACGCCTCTTTCCCCCTAATAAACCACGAAATCCAGTGTTGAGTGTACAGTATATGGGACTCAGTAGATGGCAGAGAAAATGGTACACATCCACACATCACACTACTGTACTAAAGAGAAAAATGTTCTTCGATGCCCTTACAAATGGTTGGTATTTACCTTCTTCAGTCATGCTGTCCATTATGGTCATAAGTCTCTTCAGTCTTGCCATGCTCTCCTGTTCACCACCCTTGGTAAGGAAATCTGTGCTGAATCCTGGCAACATACCCTGTAAAATAGAAGATATTATATTTATGGATGGATCAATAGGATGTATATCAATAGGATGTACAGTTAATTCTCATTTTACTCTTGTATATTGGATGTGTAATGTGAAGTTGAGGCTGAATGAAGTAAATTGGTCCTTGGCGGCAAGTTTATTTGCGGATGACACTGCTGATGGCTGAGAGTGAAAGAAATTTACAGAGTGGTGGATGAATTTCAGTCTGTATGTAAACAAAGGAAACTGAAGGTGAATGTGGGTAAAAATAAAGTGATGGTATTTGAAAGAGCAGAAACTGAAGTGATTGACTTTGCTACACCTTACAGAGTGGAAGTACCAACTGGGATGAAGCGAGGCGTCAGAGCTATAGATAGATAGGATGGATCAAAATATATCTGCTGGAAAGTAAATTATCCTGTAGTGAAATATATACTGTGGTTGGTGCCACAATACTGAGTGTACCTTATGTATGACCTCATCTCACAGGTATGGTCAATATTTTACCAATATAATTATAAAGGTACTCTGCTGAAAACAAAATATATTCAACTAAAACCATTATAATTATAGCCTAGTGCAGAAATAATGTTGTTTGTAGTAAAATATCCTTTCCTTAAATAACTGAACTGTGGAAAACACAGCTATTAACAACATACTGTAGTATGTATATTATAATGAACAAAATTTATACTGCTTTCAATTTTAGTATAATAATTTAAAAACTCTTTTAACATCATGCTTAACCATGATTGGCTGGAAAGACAAAAACTGTTGTTAAGGTTGTCTCACCATGATCTGTGACATGGGGCCCATCTTGCGAACATTCTGGAACTGCTCATACATATCACGAAGGGTAAAATGGCCTTGTTGTAACTTCTTGATGAGCTCTGCATTGTCTTCCAGTTTCAAGTCAGTTACCTGGCCAAGTGTAAGTTAATCATTATTTAGGGTTAAATTAGTTACTTACATCAGTCTATGAATACATTTAGTTCCTACATCAAACAAACATACTATACAGTAAGTATATAAACTGCAAGGATTACATTCCTTGAAAATCATTTGGTATATATACAATTAAAAAATCTATGTATGTACAACACTGACTTTAAAAAATATATATAATAATCTAAGCTGTTTCCCATAAACACCGATTGTACTAAATCTAATCATATAAGAAACTGGTGGGTCTATTTCAAGCCATAATTTTAGCATGAATGAGCTATAATACAATCAGAGCTTACAAATATCACTAGTGGATGCTGTATCAAATGTCAGCAAAGATGTTTCATAGAAGATTTAATAACCAAACTTCATAGGCCAAATATAAAACCAAAAGGCTCCAGCAAAGGAAAAAAAAAAACTATCGTAGAAAAGTTATCAGGCTGTATAAATGTGACCTAAGAAAATAGCACATCTATTTCATGTTGATATACAGAACACTATTGTACAGTATTATAATTATTATGGTTACCAACTTGATCAATGCCATACAACACAGCTATTGTTAAACATACACTCTGTTACACTTACCCTTTCAATTAGTCCCTCTATATCTCCCATCCCTAACAGTTTTGAGATGAATGGCTTAGTCTTAAATTCCTCCAAGTTGTCAATGTGTTCACCAGTACCTGCAACAACAACATATTACCACCCCATTATAGAGAAGGGTAGGAATATCATGAATATTACAAAGTTAACTAAATTTATTTCGATACAAGGAAATGAAGATGAGGAATGTAGCGAGGAAAGTCAAATAAAACAACTGAGAAGAGCTACTGTACTGCAAAACTAAGAATTCCAATCATGAAAAACTGAATCAAATTTTTGCTGGCTAACATTAATTTTATAAGCAGCCTAAAGGTGAACCACATGCAAAATTTCACACTTGTCACATATAAGTAATTATGTCCCATTAAAATTATGAATGGTGATCCTTGCTTTCCTAATGATGATGTTGGGCAAGTGTGGCATGTAAAATAAAAGACGATTAGCAACGCACGCCTTACCAATGAAAATAATGGGTGAGCGTGTAGCAGCGACGGCAGAGAGGGCACCGCCACCTTTAGCGTGACCGTCCAGTTTGGTGACGATGACTGACCCGACATCCACCCTCTCCTTAAATGCTTTGGCCTGAGACTCACAAGCCTGACCAATGCTGGCATCCATCACAAAGATAATGTTATCTGGTTTCTGTAACATAGAAATAAGAACAGACTGATCAGGAGATTTTTTTTTTTTATATAAACCGGTAGTTACTGGTAATGTAAATACCCGGTAATGCAAACAGTTGTTCTTTTTATACCATTTGAAAATCACTGGGGACTAAATCATAGACACTCATGAGAAGGAACCTTAACTTTCAAAGCAATACTGAAATATAATTTACATTGTCTGATAACAGAAGATAAATTTACTTGTTTATACCAGTGTTCAATATTTCTTTCAACATCCAGGAAAATTTAACACATTCACATTATGGTCAAGAAATGGAGTTGGGTTTGATCCTATCCTTACACACCAGTTTGATGATTTTGCAGTCTCATATCTCTCTGGATATTATAAACACAAACAGTAAACATGTGATTCTACCAATACATATTAAAGAAGTACCAGTATTAACTTGGCATACTTACACAAACATTGGTAATCTGCAACATCTCTTCAAACAATGAGTCTTCCTGTTTGTGTCTGCCAGACGTGTCAATGATTATTATTTCAAAACCTTCCTTCTTAAACTGGTCCACACCGTCCATGGCAATGACTACTGGATCAACTTCTGTGTAACTGTTAATGAAGGAATAATAATGTGAGAACTACTCTTCCCATCAATATATATTTTAAGAGGGGGCGGGAATTGGGGAAAGGCTTGGGGGGGTTTGGGGGGTGCAGGAATAGGCGGACATGCTTGGAGGGGTTTGGGGGATGCAGGAATAGGGGGACAGGCTTGGGTTGGGTATAAAGTCTGTCCCATATTTGCACACAGCCCCTCCACCAAGCCTGTCCCCCTATTCCCACACCCCCAACCCCCCCAATGTTCCTGAATATGTCCCACTATTACATCCTCCACAGTGCTATAACTTTGAACAACAACAAATACACAATCCAAAAAGTGCCATACCAAATAAAAAAATAAAATAGAAAAAATATCACTTTCCTCGGTCAAAATACGACTACTAATGTACGGTATACCAATCCCAAGTAATCCTGAACCAGTGAATGTGAAGCAACCTACTGTACATGTGTGTGTGCCTATTTATATCAACACAATTTTAAGATTTATTGGTTCTGAATAACTGGGGTTCATGAATTGTGCCCAACCTTTGCCAATCATTGTTAATTTGTAGTTTTTAGTTTTTATCCACCTCAATACTGTTGTTTCACTGGTACGGTACATTAATTAAGGGGGAGTGGGAATAGGGGACAGGCTTAGGGGGGTTTAGGGGTGTGTGAGAATAGGGGTACAGGCTTGGGAGGGGATTAGGGGGTTGCGGGAATAGGGGGAAAGGCTTTCTACCCACACCAAGCCTGTCCCCCTATTCCCGCACCCCCCCAAGCCTGTCCCCCTACTCCCACTCCCCCTTAAATCTATACTGTATACCATATGAGCCGATATGTTACTTTCATTTGTATTTTTGTTTTGTTTTTTTATTTGTATTTGATACTGATAGCTTCAAAGGATGGGAAAAAATGACTGACCAGGATTGCACCATGATCTTTAACAAGCATTGCATATTCATGGCTAAATGTCACATGATAAAAAATGAGTTTATCTCCTTCAGAATGATCCCGTTGATTTTTTTCTCTTACCTGCCATAGAACGGTATTCGTGCCTTTGTACAGTTCTGCTTCACCTGATCAAAGGCACCGGCTCGGAACGTATCTGCACACACCAGACACGTTTTCCATCCCTTCCGCATATAGTAGTAGGCAAGCTTTGTGCACGTGGTGGTCTTACCAGAACCCTGAAATACAAAACAACATTAAAATATTCTCTCACATGAAAAACAAGTAATGTATGTAATAATATTTTGTGTTTCTAATTGGCACAGGATCATTAAATTTCTTACTGGTGCTCTACATACGGTAACAAATCACAAAATCCTGCTAAAAATATTTGGGCATCTTTAATTAGAATGAAGAGATGTATAGTATGAATCTGTGTAATATTGTGGATGTACAGTCGTGGTCAAAAATAATCATACATATAGGAGTAACTCGTGTAAACTTTTGACTGCTTCCCTCTGTTCCTTTGATGATAAACTTTCCAATAAATAGATTAAGTACCATCTGTTAATTTAATACAAGCAGCTACGCACACTACTTAAAACAATAACATCATATGTGAACGTGAAATCATTAGACAGTAAATTGCTTGAGATACCCATATGTGGATGATTATTATTGACCGCAACCGTATATACTTTACAGCCTGCCAAAATATTTCTATGGCTATGAACATCAACAGAAAATTAGTAAGAGACTGAACAGTATCTTAGGAGCACTATAACAGCAAATTAGGAAGAGACTGAACGGTATCTTAGGAGCACTATAACAGAAAATTAGGAAGAGACTGAACAGTATCTTAGGAGCACTATAACAGAAAATTAGGAAGAGACTGAACGGTATCTTAGGAGCTCTATAACACACTGTACTCACCTGTAGGCCGACGAACATGATGACATTCGGACGTCCTTTAACCGGTACATAAGGCTTCGTACCAGGATCGACCAGCTGAAAATTATACGTATGATAAACACTCGTCTTTACGAGAAACAAACATTCTATCTATTTAGCATAGGAAATAAATGGCAAAATATTCTAATACCAATTCTAAGTGACAAGCCTGTCCCCCTATTCCCGCACCCCCTTAATTAAAGAAAAATGCAAAAAAATGTACTTAATTATACGAGCTATGATAAACACAAACAACTACAGTCGGATAAAAAAATAAAAATAAAATAAAAAAATAAAAATAAAACAGTACCGTACCTTCACAAGTTCTTTGAAGACGGTTGTTTGAATCATCCGTCGTTTGTTGAGGCCGCCAGCCATCTCGTCAAAGTCAATGGTTTTATGAACATTTTCCCTCAGTTGCTTCACAAGTCGAATATTCACATCAGATTCCAGTAAGGCCGTAACAATTTCCTTCAAGAGGTCGTTCAGGACTTCTTCGTTAATAATCGTGGCATTGTTGAGGGATTTGAGAGCCGAGGTGATTTTTCGGCCCAAGTCTGCTAACACCATCTTGGAGTATGTCTGACGTTCACTACCTTAATATCAATTATCTGAAATATAAACACAATTTTATTATAATACTTTCAGTAATTTTTTAATTTTCAAACAAACAGCCGTATGCATCAGCAAATATAACTTTAACTCAACAGTCAAGTAAGAGAACTAACACCCGTACTTTAAAAATATTTGAGGGCCCTTACTGGAGCTTTATGAATTCTCCAAACTACTCCAGGCAACAGATTCCCAATTAGAAATACGGAAGGGTTCTGTGGCCTGGATTAGTTTGGAGGATTCACAGAGCTTCAGTAAGGGCCCTCAAATATTTTAAAACTACGGGCCTAAGGTATAAGGTAAATTTTTACAAGTTGCCACAACAGGATTTCACTGGAATTTTGTTTATTTCCTAGAAGTATTTAGTGTGACTACCGGGACCTAACCTGGGCAGGCTACCGGGACCTAACCTGGGCAGACTACCGGGACCTAAGCAGGAAAAAATATACAGTAGAAATTAGTCAGACCTCACCTGACCTGACCTAACCTAATCTGGACTGGGACACACTACCGGGACCTAACTTGGGCAGACTACAGGGACCTAACTATAAGAGGTAACTACTGTTATGCAGCATTTGCAGAAGAAATGGTATATAGAAAAGATGTTTGTAATAGTGAAATATAAACGCTGGTAATAGTAATTTTTTTGAAATCTTGTTGTGGCAACTTGTAAAAATATTCCGAAATTTTCATCTCTCCAGAACCTATGTTCAGTGTTTTCCTGCCATTGTAAACATTGGACAGTCCCAGTAGACCACCCAGGTTAGGTCCCGGTAGTCTGCCCAGGTTAGGTCCCGGTAGTCTGCCCAGGTTAGGTCCCGGTAGTCTGCCCAGGTTAGGTCCCGGTAGTCTGCCTTGGTCTGGTCTGGTCTGGTCTGGTCTGGTCTGGTCTGGTCTGGTCTGGTCTGGTTTGGTTTGGTTTGGTTTGGTTTGGTTTGGTTTGGTTTGGTTTGGTTTGGTTTGGTTTGGTTTGGTTTGGTTAGGTCAGGTCAAGTAAGGGTAAAAAAAAGTGATCTCCTCTAACGTTAAATATTCTGGGCAACAATCAATACAACAAGTAAAAATATGCATGAAAATGTATAAAATGTGGGAACAATCCAGGTGAACGGACCTCTTATGCACAATTACCGACAAATGTATAAAATTACCGACAAATGTATAAAATTACCAACAAAATCATGAAGGTGTTTGTGTGTTTGATTTATAGTTGCTTGTCTATAAATCAAACATACAAACACCATAGGAATGTATATATATCACAGTGAAAATTAGTTCAAGACATTTCGTACATGTAACATAACTTAGCTTATAATTGGTACATAATTCCCTTTCTAACCTCAATTATTACTACAAATGTTGAATAAAATATACCCCAAGTACTCATGGGTCTATTTTAGGGAAATTTGACCATAGGAATGTACGTATAATAAATTGTATATCACTGAAAATTAGTTAAATGTTACACCATCTCGTATATCTATAATTGGTACATAATTCCCTTTTCTAACCTCAATTAGTATTACAAATGTTGAATAAAATATACCCCAAGTACTGATGGGTCTATCTAACCACTTAATGGGTTGTTTAGAAGGAGAAAATCGGATAAATATTAGGTCAGCAGCTGTTATTACACTGGACAGTTCCCAGGTGGTGGTGTTGACGTACTGACAGTGTTACCAATTCAACGATGGACGTACTCACAGTGTTACCAATTCAAGTGTCTGTAGTGGGCTGCTACATTTATTTAGTCTCCTCTGGTGAGGTTTGAAATGAGACTAATTATAAGAGATGTGGGTTTTTATCTGTTTATTGAATCAGGTTACGCACTGTATACAAAGTTTTACAGTGAACCTGGGATACATGAATATATTATTATTATTATTATTATTATTATTATTATTATTAAGGTTTCCTGCCTGCTACACTATTACAACCCATCAGGCAACAGGTCTGCTGATGCTTGTGGTGGGTAGATGATTCCAGAACCTTATAGAATTCTACGGCTTAGCTGGATTATTCTAGCAGCCACATCATGGAGGTATAAATGTCTCAATCTAAAGGCGCTATACACTCATCAGTGACTCGTAAACAAAAACAAAATAGCGCTAGATTATAGGTCTTTTTTTTTTTTTTACTCTATTATGATTTGCATTTTTACACGCGCTTGTTATAGTTACTTTTGTAAATTTAAACATATAAGCAAAGGTGGATTAATTAAAGAAGGCCCCAGAGCATGTTGATTAATTAAGGGGGTGCGGGAATAGGGGACAGGCTTGGGGGGGTTTAGGGGGTTGCGGAGTTTTTTGAAGGGTGCGGGAGTAGGGGGACAGGTTTGGGGTGGGTTAGGGGGGTGAGGGAATAGGGGATAGGCTTTTTACCCACTCCAAGCCTGTCCCCCTATTCTCGCACCCCCCCAGTCGTCCCCCCAAGCCTGTCCCCTACTCCCACCCACCCCTTAATTATATGAGTGGTTTGAGGATGATAGAAAATGACATAAAAGTTGCTAGACAATAATTGAATTGAATTGAAAAGTTTATTTTGTTTGTTTGTCTGCTGCAGCGGCATAATTACAAGAAAGGAAAAGAAGGCCCAGAGCATGTTGATTAATTAATTATATGGGGAATGAAAGAAGACTGACCTAGTTTTATTTATATATCAAACAAGCACTGGGTTTCGCCCGAGTGCTTTACCTACGGCGCTGCACGCTGCGCTCGCCCCTCTCGCCCCCAGCCCCCCACTCGCGGCTCGCTTCGCTCGACCCTCCACCCCCCCCCCACCCCCCAATCAGATGTCACACCAAGTAATGAAGATGTTAATACTTATCTCTGCTAAATATAAAGGGCAATGTCTCTTCCACTTAATAGTGAAGGTGTTAACACTTATCATGATGTCACACCGGGTAGTGAAGATGATATAAAGGGCAATGTCTCTTCCAGTTAATATTGAAGATGTTAACTCTTATCTAACCGACATTTGTAACATAAAATACATTGTCACGGAATCTGCCTGGAATCGACCTTCACTTCGGTTTTTTATATTTTAGAAAAGTTTTATCATTTTCAGAAAAGTTATATTTTTATATATACTAAGAAACATTACGTTCCTCAATCAGTCTATTTCTCTATTACATATATTTCATGCATGCCTATTGTCACGCCCACAATTGTTCAACTTCTCCCGGGTCGACTGAGGCACGCAATCAGATTAAGGGCCCTGTGATCGTGTTTGAAAATTGGAGGCTTCTGATTCCTCCTCATTATGCCACAAAACAAGCTCCTTCCATATAGTTGGTGTTTCGTGGCAATATTTGAAGGCCTCGTTTATCTTCAATTTTCTGACTGCATCACAGGGTCCTTAAAGGAGTGCGGGAGCAGAGGACAGGCTTGGGGGGGACTGGGGGGTGCGGGAATAGGGGGACAGGCTTGGTGTGGGTAGCAAGCCTGTTTGTCCCCTATTCCCACTAACCCCTAACCCCCTGCAAGCCTGTCCCCCTTCTCCCACCCACCCCAAACTCCCCCCCAACCCCTCACCCCCCCCCCAAGCCTGTCCCCCTATTCCCGCACCCCCTTAATCACTAGAAGAAGATCAAACTCAAACACCTCTAAAACTTCTAAACATTTGGTACATTGGAGTGCCTTGATTCCTCCAAAGTATGCCAGGAAACAGGACCAAGTTAACAAAAATAATGGTGTTCTGTTGCCTGGAATAGTTTGGAGGAATCATAATCTCCAAAAAATGTCAAAACTATACCCTCCCCTTAATCTTACCTACAAAAAACTAATCTCAAATTTTATTCAGCCTCAAACGTCTGACCACTCACCTTAAATCTAACCACCACCAACTAACCAATCACCTCTTTACAATGTCTTCCTAAACTTTCTATGATATTTTGTAGGCATCTTGGAACTATATGATACTTTTTTTTTATTTTGTAGACGTTCTGGAATTAATACAACAAACATAAAGTAGTGACATTTTTTATCTAATAGTGAAGATGTCACCAAAACATAATGACGGTAGTGAAGATGTCAATACTTATCTTTGCTAAACATAAAGGATGATGTGACAATATTTTAGATGTGAGTTCTCCCTTTTTTTTTTTTTTTTTTTACGCCTGTCATCCCTTTGGCTAGATGGAGCAGTGGACCCCGTTGTTGTGTTGTGTTGTGTTGTGTTGTGGTGGGCCTTCTTTACACGGACGTTGTGGTGGTGTTGCTTTCCCTGGCCCCTGCACACATACACACACACACACACACACATCAGCTTCCCTTGTCCACACACACACACACACCAGCTTCCCTTGTCCACACACACACACACACACACACATCAGCATTTCTTGTCCAAACTCTTTCTTCTGTTGGACACCACTAACACCCTCTGCTTTCTACTGTCCCTCATGCCTCCCCCGAAAGAAAACCCCACACCTCCCTAAACCCCCCCAAGCCTGTCCCCCTATTCCCGCTCCCCCTTAATGTCTGTGTCTGTTCTGCTTGGACACTTTGCTAACCCTTACCCTCCTCTGCATGTATCTATAAAATACTCCCTCCCGTTTCTGTCACTTTCCTGTCCACTAACGCCCGTAGTTTTAAAAGATTTGAGGGCCCTTACTGGAGCTCTATGAATTCTCCAAACTACTCCAGGCAAAAGATTCCCTATTCGAAACACTGAAGCGATCTGTGGCCTGGATTATTTGGAGGGTTCATAGAGCTCCAGTAAGAGCCCTCAAATCTTTTAAAACTACGGATCTTATACCTGTAGTTTCTTCCTCTTTCTTTTACGTACCCTTTCCTTCAATCTCATCTTCTCCTTCCTTCTTCCTTCCTTCCTCCCTGTCCAAGCTAGCCTCCCTCCTTTCCCCCCAATACCTGTAGTTTCCTTCTTCTTCTCCCTACTTTCACCCTTTCCTTTCAACTCCTCTTCTCCTTCCTCACTGTAGCTCCTTACGTCTCCCTTCCTCCTTCCTCACGTCTCCTTTCCTTCTTTCCTCCATCTCACAGCAACACCCCTCCATCTTACGTCTCTTTTCCTTCCTCCTTACGTCTCCTTTCCTTCCTCCTTACGTCTCCT
>JAWZYT010002787.1:97500-100000 GCA_034508575.1 Petrolisthes manimaculis | reverse complement strand
GAGAGAGGAGGAAGAATGATAGATAGTGTGGTATGCTGTAGAGAGAGAGAGAGAGAGAGAGAGAGAGAGAGAGAGAGAGAGAGAGAGAGAGATAAGGGTGTGGTCGTGGTGGCATAACTTAAGAGAAAAGTTTGTAAGAATAGTTTGTAACCTACCCTCTCTTTACACTCCTCTTATTCCTCTTTCTTCTCCTCCTCATTCTTTCTCCTCCTCCTCTTTCACTTCTTTCTCTTTCTCCTCTTTCTCTTCCTCTTCATTCTCCTCTTTCTCTCTCTTTCTTTTATTCTCTTTCATTCTCTTTCTCTTCCTCTTCCTTCTCTTCTTTCTCTTCCTCTTCTTTCTCTTCCTCTTCTTTCTCCTCCTCCTCCTTCTCTTCCTCTTTCTCTCTCTTTCTCCTCTTTCTTTTATTCTCTTTCTCCTCCTCCTCATTCTTTCTCCTCCTCCTCTTTCACTTCTTTCTCTTTCTCCTCTTTCTCTTCCTCTTCTTTCTCTTCCTCTTCTTTTTCTTCCTCTTCTTTCTCTTCCTCTTTCTCTCTCTTTCTTTTATTCTCTTTCATCCTCTTTCTCTTCCTCTTCTTTCTCCTCTTTCTATCTCTTTCTTTTATTCTCTTTCATTCTCTTTCTCTTCCTCTTCCTTCTCTTCTTTCTCTTCCTTTTTCTCTTCCTCTTTCTCCTCTTTCTTTTATTTCTCTTTCTCCTCCTCCTCGTTCTTTTCTCCTTTCTCTTTCTCCTCCTCCTCCTTCTCTTCCTCCCCTTCTTTCTCCTTCTCTTTCTCCTCTTTCTTTTATTCTCTTTCATCCTCTTTCTCTTCCTCTTCCTTCTCCTTCTCTTCCTCCTCCTATTTCTCTTTCTCTTTCACTTCTTTCTCTTTCTCCTCTTCCTTCTCTTTCTCTCTCTTTCTCCTCTTTCTCTTCCTCCTCCTATTTCTCTTTCTCTTTCACTTCTTTCTCTTTCTCCTCCTCCTCATTCTTTTATTCTCTTTCCCCTCCTCTTTCTCTTCCAATTTCTCCTCTTTTTCCTCTTTCTCTTCCTCCTCCTTTTATTCTCTTTCATTCTCCCCTTCTCCTTCTTCTCTTCCTACTCTTCCTCTCACTCTTTCTCCTCTTTCTCTTCCTCTCACTCTTTCTCTTCCTTCTCCTCTTCCTCCTTTTTTTTATTCTCCTTCTTATCTAACTCTTTTTTCCTCTTTTTTTTTACTTTCACAATTTCTGCATTCTCCTCCTTTCTTTCTCTTCTCTCTCTCTCTCTCTCTCTCTCTCTCCACAGCATCTTACCCACTTTCGATCTCTCTCACTCTCTCTCTCTCTCTATCTATCTATCTATTTATCTATCTATCTATCTATCTATCTATCTATCTATCTGGAGAGAGAGAGAGACAGAGAGGGAGAGAGAGAGAGAGAGAGAAAGAATTACATAGAATTACATAGATACACGGGCCACACAGACCTTGCGGTCCCTTCGAGGTGGTCCGGCCTTAACGTTAGGGAAAAAAATAATATCAATGATTAGTGAAGGATAGTAAAAAAGAGAGAGAGAGAGAGAGAGAGAGAGAGAGAGAGAGAGAGAGAGAGAGAGAGAGAGAGAGAGAGAAAAAGAGAGAAAGAGAGAGAAAAAGAGAGAGAGAGAGTAAAAAAGTATACCAGGAAACAACAGACCCAAAAAAGCAAAACAAAATAAATAATAATAATAGTGTTCTGTTGGTTGGAATAGTTAGAAGGAATCAAGACTCTCTCCAATATACCCCAAAACGAATAACTTCCCTTAATATGATTACCTTAAAAGCATATGACACTGTAATATCTCAATCTACTCCTCCTACTCCTCCTTATGTGTCCTTTCTACTCTTCTTACTCCTTTTTTTATACTCCTTCTTCTTCTCTTCCTCCTCCTACTCCTCCTTCTTACTTCTTTTTTTATACTCCTTCTTTTTCTCTTCCTCCTACTCCTCCTTCTTACTCCTTTTTTACACTCCTTCTACTCTTCCTACTCCTCCTCCTCCTCCTCCTCCTCGTCCTCCTCCTCCTCTTCCTCTTCCTCTTCCTCTTCCTCCTCCTCCTCCTCTTCCTCTTCCTCTCTGTAAACCATAAATTCTTTTGTTTTGTTCACCGTCGTCGTCGTCGTTCTCTTTTATAACATTTATTTATTTACCTTCAGTCTCAGGGTCAGCGGGGAAACTTTTTTATTTTATTTTTATTTATTTTTTATTAGGCTATTATTATTATTATTATTATTATTATTGACCTTCAAATATTGCCACGAGACACACATACACACACACACACACACACACTCACACACATACACAGACACACACACACACACACACACACACCATCCTCTCCTCTTCCTCCCATTCCCTACCTTCCCATCCCCATCTCTCTCTCTCCAACCTTTCCTTCCCCCCTTCCTTCAGTGTGTATTTACCCTGAACACTATATAATGTCAACAAGCCTCAATAGACTAACTAGACACACCAACGTTCAAAGGGATTAGCTCAACT